>OX637468.1:14074660-14674660 GCA_951799995.1 Trifolium subterraneum | reverse complement strand
TGAAGCCATTGAGTGCTCCGAAGCGGAAAAGGTGACTTTTGCGACCCGTTTCTTCCGGGGAGCTGCATGCGATTGGTGGGAAGGTGCTCGAGCCCACATGACTGCTAATCAAGTTGAAAGGAACTGGGCTAATTTCAAGTGTTTGCTCATTGCACATTATGTCCCGGTCAACTTCCAATTTGAAATGGAACGGGAACTCTTTGATCTCAAACAAGGAAGTATGTATGTAGCTGAATACACCAGAAAATTTAATGAACTGGTTCGGTATGCATATGAAGGTGTCGACGCACCAAGTGAGAGCTGGAAAATGAAGAAGTACAAATTTGGACTCAGAGCTGACATCGCACACGATGTTTCCATGCAACCGATTGCTAATTTTGGTGACCTAATTCATAGGAGTTTCCAAGCTGAAGCTGGCCTCCAACATATTAGGAAGGGAAAAGAGGAGGCTGTTCAAAGAAGAAAAGATTCCGGAAAGTTCAATTTGCAATTGAAACCGAGGGGTTCTCCAGGCAAAGGGAAACAAAATTATTCACCCCGTTCTCCACGTAACTGCACATGGTAAGAAAGCTATGGAGTGATTGGTTGAAGACCTTTTGGAGTATGTTTAGTAGCTTATCTGTTATCTTAGTTATCATGTGTTCCTTATGTTAAGATTATGTATTACCTTGTATTAATTTCATGCGAGACCTTGTCATTTATGGAACTGATGTATCAGTCATGTTTTGTTTGGATCTTGTAATTGTATTGTGTGTCATGTTCGTGCTTGAACAAAACTTTCTATTGTAATTTTAATGTATTCCGGTAGTGATTATGTATGATTTATTATATTCTAAACAATTTAATATGCGGCGTTATATAAAGCTACCGATCATCTTTGCTGCATCAATTATAAACATTTGTTTCAATGACAAAAGTTTGATATGATGAGTATATCCATTTCAACCATTATAAATGTATCCAAGGCACGATGAGTATTACCTCCAATTCAACCATTACAAATATATCCAAGACGGCTTGTGATTCTCATTCCAAATAAAATTTTCCCTTTTTAAGCAATTGAGTTAGCATGACAATCTTGCATTAATCATTTTGTGTAATATCTGAGAGATCATTATTTGAAGAGAAAAGAGTACTTGCAAAATCCAAATTTTTTAAAGCTAAATTAGTCTTACATTAACATCTAATGATAATTGAGCATTGTAGGATTATTTTAAAGGGTTTGTCTAACATGTGCAACATTGCACATGTTAAAGTAGTCAAAAGTGGTAATTTTTTTATTGAAAAACAATAATCATTTATTAAAAAGTTATATATTTAATACAAAATGCACAAGTTCCAATGCAAAATTACTATTTTAAACTTCTTAACATATGCAAGTTTGCACATGATAGAAAAACCCTATTTTAAAAAAGTAGGTATAACATATTTGTCTATGACAAAGTCTACGATGCACAAGTAAAATATATTTTGCGTCACACACAAGTTGGTTTCTATCGTGGGATCATTAAATAAAGATAAGAATAAAAAAAAAGTCACGCAAAAAATATCGAACAAAAAAAAAATTAGATGAAAAAGTGTGGGTTGTCTTATGTTTACAAATCTGGATATCTTTTATGGCACACCCCAATGCGAAACTTATCAAACTTTTTCAAATTCACATTTCACATTTAGTTCAAAATCATGCGTTTATTTCTTACCAAGTTTCCTCAAATTTTCCAAACTTGTTCTAAGACAAGATAAACTTGTATTATATTTGGTAAGAGTGAAATATCGGCTGCAAGATGACATGAATACATGTTTATAAGTGAGGACAATCATCACTTTATTAGCTGATTTTCTAAGATTGAATTAAGTTTGACTTTCAATTCTAAGATGATATTAGCCACATTCATTCACGATCCCTATTAAATTTCTGATCGTCCACCCACCATCTATATCTACAAACCAAGTCCAATAATACATAGCGCGAGAGTCTCTTAAAAGTCATAATGACATATGTACATCATATTTGAATTTCTTGCTGTAGCAGGTACACGCGGTTTCACGCTGTAAAAGATCATAGCCATTGATTTTGAATTCGACAGTATATATCACACATCAATCAAAATAGGTAAAAATAATCTTAACTGTTCATTTCAAATCGTGTAGTCTAATCTGTTACGGCAGGAAATCTAAATTGATGTATCTCACCATCTAGATTAAAATTTTAATAAATAAAAAAAGAAAATGAGTATTCCTACATTGGTTATTAATATTATAGTTGAAAAACTCAATAGTCATAGTCAAAATGTGTACAAAACAGTAGGAGCAAGATACTCATCCGTCATAAGCACTGTTCGATTTGTTGCTTCAAAATAGAAAAGATAACAAGCATTAAGCGACGTTTGTTTCACTATGGAAGAAGAAAGCACTTCCCACGGCACAGCAGAGTCCAACGCAACTGACCGTATAAAACTCAACGTTGGCGGGAAGCTCTTCGAAACAACTCTAACTACCATCCGTTCCGGCGGTCCAGACTCTCTTCTCTTCGCACTCTCCAACCGTTTTTCAAACGACCCGAACCCGGTTTTCATAGACCGCGACCCGGAAATCTTCTCTGTTCTTCTCTCTCTTCTCCGAACCAACCACCTCCCTTCCACCTCCCGCCGCTTCTCCAAACAAGAACTCGCCGACGAAGCTCTTTTCTATGGCATTGACTCTCACCTCCGCTCCGCCACTTCTCCACCGCCTTTCTCTGGCATCGACGCTTCCATCGTCTGCTCCATTCGTCCTGCATCAGAAGGTCTTCCTTCTACTTTCACCGCTTCCGAAAACGGCTCCGTTTGGATCGCTCACGGCGGTCAACTCTCCAGCTACGACTGGAATCTCATCCACTCCGCAACCGTCCGTACTCACCTCGATGAGATCAACTCGATTTGTAGAGTCTGGCCGGAGATCGCGGCTGTTGGAACTGACTCCGATGCTGGATTACATTTCTACAACTTCTCCGGTAGCCGCCACGTAGGTTCTGTTCATTGGAGCGATCCTTTAGATCCACGAATCTTTAAAGCGCGAGTCAACGCGATAACCGCATCTGAGAATTCGGTTTTTGCTTCTTTCGATTGTCCTCATAGAGAGAATTGTATCCTCGAGGTTGATAAAGCTAAGCTTCAAATCGTGTCGGAGTTAGGTCGACAATCGGGGAATCAAGCTAAACACATGGCTCCCGGGAAGCTAAATTGGGTTCCGGCGACTGGTGTTCTCGTTGGAAGCGCGGTTACTGGTGGAGCGTTTGGTTACTCCGGATATATCCGGTTATGGGACCCTAGGTCTGGAGAAGTGGTTTGGGAAACGAATGAACCGGGTGCCGCGGGTAGGAGTAGTAGATTTGGTGATTCATTTTCTGCTATAGATGTTGATGTTGAAAAATTGTTACTATTTAAGTTATGTTCAAAGTCAGGGGATTTAGCTATGGCGGATATGCGTCGTTTGAGTAATGATCCTTGGATTTATTTGAAGGAGAAGAACCCTAGTTTATGGACAGATGGTGGTGATGGGAGTAATAGTAGTGTGGTGCATTGTTACAAGGGGCAAGCTTTTGTGGCGAGAGGCGGAGAGTTGGAGGTTTGGTCGAGAGTGCAAGAGGTGGTTGAGTGTGAGAGTGAGAGGGAAAGGGAGAGTGATGGTGAGGGAGTTTATAGGAGGAATTTTGTTGATAAGAGAGAAGATTCAGAGAAAGGTGTGATTAAGAAGATTGAAGGTGGTGGAGATAGGTTGTTTATTAGCAGAGAAGATGTTGAAGGTATTGAAGTGTGGGAGAGTTCCCATTCTGCTGGAGCTATCTCTGTTTTGTGACCTTCGGATAGGATTTGATCGATAGGGTTGGGTTACTTTGTTGTAAGATTCTTGGTTAGTGTTCTGATTTTTTGTGAATAGCCATAATTTGATGCAGTTTTTATTACTTTGTCTTATTGATTTCATTCTATTTGCTGCATTTGTTGTAATATTAGCTCAAATATCATGAATAAACCACAAAAGGTCTGAAGTAAATTCATTATGATGTTCAATTAACCTTTTGGGTCAACTGTAATACATTATTGACACTGATTTAATTTACTTCTCTATTTATCTTAATACAAACTTTCATTCGCTTCTATATTGTTGTCATATCTGATTTAAATGTCGGAGAAAGAGAAGTTTGATTTGTGAGTGATGAACCTGATGATGGAGATATAGCCATTGTTATCAATCAAATGAGAAAATGTTAGTACTTCGTTTTGCTAAGTTCCGTCTTCTAGCTAAAGGATTTCTCCTTTGCACCGAAAGTCTCTGCAGTGTAAACCTCAGAATTGATATGGTCTGTTTTGGTTAAGAACTTCCCTCGTTTCAATTTTCAACTGACTATTGCCAGAATTTGGAGTACTTACTTTGGGTCAAATAATCTCCATCTTCAGGTAACCTTCCATCACAGATTTTATTAGTAGTAAATAATAATGTGTATTTGTTGACTGTCATTTGTAATCATTCATGTGTGGATTTTATCACTCAAATATGTAATTACTACTTGCTATTTTCTGATGATTTGTTGACCAACCAATCTTGTCTGCAAGTAATAGATTGGAGATCTACCTATTATTATTAATAATTAATTAATTAATTAAAATTTGCAATCCTGTTTTAGGCGGGATGGGATAGGAAGTAGTAGTTTCACCGTTTCAGCACCATGAATATTTTTCATTTCCTGTCGCAAACAATTGTTTATTTAGCATCTTTATGTGATCTATATTCTGTTATGCTAAGTGTTTGATTTTGATAACTTCACCAAAACCAAATCTGTTGGAACATGATGAGGTTTTGAAGGAAACTTGGTATTGAAGTAAACACAAAGTGTTGGAACCATGTGTAGTGTGAATTGAAAAAAAGACTCTTTTGAGTCCCACATTGCTAAGAACACACTAGTGTTTATATACCACAAAGTGGCAACTAAGGGTGTGCCCTTGGGGTACCCACTTTTGTAAGAAAGGGAGACCGCACACCATATCGAATATCACACGCGCGCCGCCGCCGCCGTCCGTCCGGCTCGGACCGGGCTTGGGCTTGGGTCATGTGCAGTAGACCAAGTCTGTAACGGGTGTCACAACGGATCAAATACGTGGCCTAAAATCTCGCCCACGTTTTCCCTTTGACTGGGCAAAATCGGCTCCAGTAACCGCTCTGATTCCAGCTCCCACTTGCCCTATAAATCCTGTTTTATTTCTTCAGTTATTTTTTGTTTTTTTTTTCTCTGCGTACTGAGAATACTCTGCTTTTTCTTTCTCTCTTTTTCTTCTTCGATATATCTTTGTTGTTTCAATTATCGAACGGTTGTTGCCGTACAGAATTGATATTTGTATATCAATTAGAGTGGTTCGAAACTACGAACCATATTGGTGTAATTCTGTCCGATCACTGCAGTGCAGTAGTGTTTCGGTATTTTTCTTTGAAAACGGCTGTTTTATCCTGGGGACTTCGCGGTCGATATACTACACTGCACCTTTTCGAGTAGTTCCGCGAAACGTCTTAAAGAAAGCGACCTAGTCCGCGACTCAGCCAATAATTTATTCGTTGCCTTCTGTTTTGAAAAATTCGTTTTCTGTTTTTATAAATTCAGTAAATCGTTTTATAACAAAATCTGATAGGAAGGAAACTCGGGTTAAATAAAAAAAGATTTTTTTTTTCTGTTATGCTCATTAAACTCAACTTTGTACCACCAAAGACTATGAAATTTTCTGCAGAGAGTTCAAATGTCATACATAACAATGAGTTTATAGATATAATTTTTGAGATTATTGATTTTTGCCATCTAACAAAAATTAGTGGTGCTTGTTGTAAGGACCCATATTTAATTATTAGGAATTAAGTAATTATTTGTATTTATTTTATTTGCAATGGTTTAATTTAATTAATTGTTATGTGGCACATATTTATTGATAAAGATGAGTAGTAAGTAGTAATTAGGAACTAGTAAAAGAGTAGAGTTATGAGGTGTTGTGAGAGTTGGGCTTTTAGTTAATGGGCCTAGGTTAAATTAGTAAGGGTCTTTTGGTAAATTGATAAGTGGTAACCTAGATATAGAAGGGAAATTTAGAGAGGTTTCATTTTGTGTGGTTTTGGGTGGAGGAGGAGAGAGAAGCTCTCAAGAGAAAGAGAAGAGAAAAGGGTTAGAGAAGAAAAGGAAGAACAAATAAAGCAAAGCCTTGTTAGATTAAGAGAAATGGAAGAGAAGGATTAAAGATTCCATCAATCTAAGGTAAGAGAGTAGTATATTAATTCATATTAGATTAAGAGGGCCTGTTTGAAAGACTTATGTTTTTTAGTTTTTAAAGCAATAAAATTGGAAACAGTTTTTGAAAAAGGACTTTCAAACAAGTTTTTTCTTTTTTAATTTTTGAAAACTAAAAAAGAGTATTTGGAAACTGTTTCAAACAGGTCCTAAATCTTCTCAAAACCCAAACTCTTTCATATCTTGGGGGTTTAGATTAAGTTGGGAAAGGAAATGTGTTTATTTATGAAGTTTTAATGATTGTTACATAAATTTATATTTTCATTAATGTTGGTTGTATGATTTAATCCATGAAAAATGATTACTTGAAGTTGTTGTTGAGTTATCCATGAAAATAAGTGCTTATGTATCTTTCGATCCATTTACCCTTCGAGTTCCGAGCCCACCACTTCCAACTAGCCCCAAAGAATCACAGTATGCTCTGCGATAGTTAAGCTTGATCCACCATTCCCAATATCTTTTCTAGCCAATGAAAATAGTATCACATTGGCAAATATTTAGAGGATGGTGGGTGTATTTGCACATGTCTTCAATCATCTTGAGAATTTTAAATTTCAATATAAATATCATTCTCACATTTCATTGTAGAATTATTTTATTTATTTATTCCACTTACGCCTTCCAATTATTAATAATACATAATTTCGCAAAAGTTATATTTCACTTCACTTTTACGATGGTGAAAAACACACTACAAGAAAAATAAAACTTATTGGCAGCTAAAAGCCCTTAATAAGTGCCCAAAACCGTCAATAAATATATATTTATTGGCTGCCAATTGACGATTAAAATCTATCAATAAATAGCTAGCCGATAAATATATTGACGACCAAAATTGCGAGGATCTAGTTCAAAAATAAAACACGAATTTGTTGGCGGTCTGAACCGTCAGAAAAGCCTGACACACAAACAACTTATTGGCCTCCTACCACAAAATTGATTTGAAATTCAAATTTTAAATTTACTAGTGTCCTAGGTCGCCACTAAAGTCTCTTCTAGTTTTTTCCATCACATATCTTGACGGGTCAAACCGGCACTAAATGAAAAAAACTCTCCCTGTTTAGAATATTTTGACGGATAAACTTGCCGATAAATTTAATTTAATTTGGCGCCTCATGTTTTGGTGGCCTAGAAAGTTAAAGATTTATTCGGGAATTATTTTTTCTTCATTTTGAGGTTTTTATCTTGCTTATTTAGTGATTAAACCGTCAATAATAAGTTAGTTAGAGTTAAAAGCCGCCATAAAATAATTTATATCTTTGTTAATAAATAAGGATTTTCTTATAATGACAATAGTTAATAAAATTAATTTAATAAGAGTGGGATGATATTTGATAATTTTATTATTTTTCTTAATCCACCTACAAAAATCTTAGATGACATTTATTTTCAAAACAAAGATAGTACATGATGACAATTTGACCCATACCTAGTGGGCACCCGCAGAAAATATCTATAATGGGTAGGGTAAAAAACTGCATTTTGGGTACGGGCATGGGTATGGGTAATTACCCGCAAAAAATGAGCGGGTATGAGTGCGGGTACAGGTACCTTAGTACCCACCCCGCCCCATACCCACATACTATATATTTATTTATTTTATTTATATTATTATATAATAATATAAGTATATCAATTTAAAAAAAAATACAATATTATTAAACTATTACACATTTTTAATAATAATGTTTATTTATAAGATAATACAAACACAATGTGAATAATTCAACAGAAATACGAACTTTAGCATGAGGTTGGTACTTGTTTTGTTTATAAATTTCATGAGACAACATTAAACTCTTTGAATTTTTTTTAATATCATTAAAACGATATTATATTTTAAAATTAAATGATTTATTATTACAAAAAGTGCGGGTAACGGGTACGGGTATGGGTACTTAGGTACCCATAGGGTATGGCACGGGTACAAAAATTGTTACCCACGCGGGTATGAGGACGGATACAGGGATTTTTTCGAATTGCGGGTATGGGGATGGGTACTATGGTACCCTACCCATACCCTACCCATTGCCATCCCTAACATATATGGAAGTCGCACACACTTGAAAACTATATGCGACAAATGTTAAACTATAAATTGAAGCTTATTAACCAATTAATTAGACTCAAGTGATTAATGAACTCTCTTGAGATGAACCGCACAGAAGAATCCAAATTCAATTTTTATGGAAACATTTCTTGGTCAAACTTAATCAAGTGAATAATGTATCTAGTCCAAATTATAGACAAGACAAGTGGTATTTCAATGAATCTAAAAAAGCAATTTTTGCTTATGTATGAAACCGGAAGGAGTAATTGAATTTTGTTTTTTTTGAAGCATGAGTAATTGAATCTTTTTTTTTTTTTTTTGACGCGAGTAATTGAATCTTATTAACCAAGTAATTGAGTTTAAGTGATCAATGAACTCTTCTTAGGATGCCTAAGAATCCAAGTTTAAATTCGGACGGAAACAATTTTTGGTCAAACTTAATTTATTCTACTATCAAATTCTGAATTATCAGTGACCATTTCCTCTAGCAACCAAAGTTTTAATATCAGAAAAAGAAGAAAGAAACCAATCGTTAAACTGGTGGTGAAAAAAAAAGACGAAAGAAATGGAAGCTTATTTCCGCCGAATCGATTCCTACAAGTTTATATCAGTTAGACCGGTTCAAATGTATGAGTGGTTTAACATAGTGGCCGGACCGGCCATTTGTCCGGTTGAGGTCTGACCCGTACTGTCCAAGATCCCTTTTTTCTTTTTCTAACCATCAATCCTGCGTTACCTAGGTGCGGGTACAGTACCGGTACCCGATACGGATACCGGTAAATGGTACGATATTTTTAAAAAAACTAATATACGTGCATGGACATAAATTAAGAGACAAATATGTACCTGGTACTGGTACATACCCGATACTGGTACTTTTCCTCAAACGGAGTGCCCATCCATTATAGCATGAATCAATCTCCCTTCTTCCATTCTTGCTTCCCCAAAACAAACAAACAAGAAAAAAACCAAACATGGGTGTTGTGTTAAATCTTGTAGATGCAATCTTATTCCTATTCTTTCTATTGATAGCAATTGTAGCACCATTGATAGATGCTCAAACATGTCTCTCTCTATCATACTTTCCTGATATTCTTGTCAATGTTAAAACATGGTACACCAATGAATATGGTGATTATCTTGTTACTCAAAAACCACATTTCTTTGTTGGTCTTGTTTGGCTTGAACTTCTCTTTCAATGGCCTCTTTCTCTTATCAATCTCTATGCTATGTTATCTTCTAAGCCTTGGTTTAATACCACTTGTTTGATCTATGGTGTTTCTCTTTCCACTTCTATGGTATTTTCTTTTTCTTTTACAAATTTATGTTTTTTTAATCTTTTATAAATTAACTTGTTTGAAAAAAAATTAAATTATATGGGTCATGTGATTTTTTGTGGTTGAACATTATAGATTGTTTGGTAGTATTGTATGATTAGGGTTCTATATGTAATTGGAGAGTAGAGAAAATGAAAATTGTATATTTTTTTTCCTGATGGTTTTAGGTAAAAAGTCAAACTTTTTAATGGTACATTTGTTTGTAGGAATCTGTTGGTTGTTATTAGATTCATTTTCATTATGGGTTTGTTGCTCTGTGGCTAACATTTTCATTTGAAGATATGTTTGGTTATTGGATTGTACTAGGATTATAACCTATTGTAAAATAGTATTTGATTCACCGAGATTGGAGGTGTAGTAGTCTATTAGGTTTTTGGATTGAGATTAACTCGCGCTTAAATACCCATTTATAAGGTGAGAGATGTCATATTGAAAAGAGATAAGACCTGAAAAGAGTTTATAATGTATGAAAACTCGTACATTACAAGCTAGTTTTGTAGGACTCAATCCAAAATTTCACATGATTTCATAGTGTTTATCTAAGACATGTTAGACCATCCGCTATGTTCCAGATATCCAATCCTGGATGTAAGAGTAGTGTGTTAAGACTCGCACATTGAATGAGATATGATTTGAAAATGGGTTTATAATGAGAGGCATTTCTTACCTTCTAAGTGTATGTTTGGTATCACAATGAGTATGCTAGAATCATGGTGATCCACCGTGATTTTGCAGAATCTCCATGGGTCATCGTGATTCTGACATACCTACCATGATACCAAACATAGGCTAAGTTTGTTTTGTGAGGTTAAGTTAAACTCAAATTAAGGTAAGCTTCACCAAAGCTATAGATGGTGTCACACTGTGATTTTGTTACAGTTTGGATAATCTATATCTTGCTTTTAACTTGACATATTTTGATGTGGGTTATGCAATTTTTTAGATTAGATTTCAAATATAATCAGAACCTGTTATCAAGGTATATGTCATGGCCTGTCTAACTTTGTCTTCTAAGTTGTAAATCTCTGGATTGATTTAAATGACATTTGTTTCACCGATTATAGAGGTGGTATAGTCTATTAAGTTTTTGGATTGAGCCTAACTCATCCTTAAAAGCCGGCTTAATGAGGGATAACATATTGACAAGAGATAAAGCCTAAAAATATCTCACCTTACAATCTCCAATTTTGTAGGGTGGAGTTAGTCTCAATCCAAATTTCAAGATAATATTAGTTTATCCATGATCCTTTGGGTCAACCACTATCAGGCCATGCTCCAGATATCCAAACTTGGGCGTGAGGGGTGTGTTTAGAGTTCCACATTCAATGAGACGCGGCTTGAAAATGTGTTTATAAGTGGGAGTCATGTCTCACCTTATAAGCCATTTCACACTTTATAACTAAAATACAACTAAAATTTGTTAAACTTGATATTGGGTGAGAACGGGAGACATTTCACACTTTATAACTCGATTTTGTGAGGTTGAGTTAAGTAAAGTCTTAATCCCGACTATAAATGGTGTCACAATGAGATTTTGTTACAGTTAGAATAATCTATATCTAGCTTTTTAACTTTACATCTTTTGATTGTTTGTGTGTTATGGATTGTAGGTTGCTGTATTATCAGAAATGATGAGATCCAAGAAAGCATCTGATAAACTATTGACAATGTATTTCCCTTTCATGTGTTTGGGTGTTTTAGCTACTCTCAGAGGGTTGCTGACAAATTCTTCAAAGTCTTCGTCAGCTTTTGGCATGAGACCTGCAATGGCAAGGAAAAAACGAGCTTGAAACAGTTTTTATTGAATCAAACTTGAGAAAATGGGAAGAGAAGAAGAACCGTAGGTGTGAAAGGATGTAGCATGCAATTTTCCTTCGTCTAACCACGTTTTGGTACTTTTTAGTGTTGAGTTTGTATTTAGTCGATTAATCAGCATGTTAATCATTGAAATTGTTAGGATTATTGAAATTAGTCCCTCAAATTTGTGAAATAGCAATTTAGTCTCTTAAATTGAATAATATCAGTGAATACACCACAATTTTAAAATATTTGTCTCGATGTAGCAAGAGATTATTCAAATCAATATGTAGTTTTCCTTAGTTTTGACGGATGTTTATAAAAGCGATATTTTGGAGGATCGACTAAACTGATTAACTTTCTTTAAGAGACTAATATGCTATTCGTAAATTTGAGGGACTAAATTGTTTGACTCTTGCAATTTTGAGTACTGAAATTCTCATTTACTCTATTTAATTCTTTGTGTGTCCTTTGTTTAGGTATTTGAGAAAAAGATTTTGATTCATGTATACATCAAATTCCATTGTGTTGATTACTTTGCCATGATTAGAAATAAATGCTAACTATTGCAATGATTGCTTAAGCTAAATGTTTATTCAAGATGATCCATATGGTCATTGATAGTATAACTATTCAAGTATGCAGAAACTAGTACTGATAGATACAAAAACAAGATAGTGAGAACACAAAACTGAAAAAGAATGCACATTGATAGTATAACTTTTCTTAACATTATTTGCATTGTTTGTGACAAGAGGTTATAAACTTTGGTTTACTTTTCTTAACATTGACCATTTACATAGTTACACAAAGTGCATTATTGAGGTGAATTCTTCGTTACACATCTTATTTGAATATGTACCAAGCAGCTGGAGTGGATAATTCTGATAGGTTTACAAATAATATTTATTATCCACCTCAACAGTGTATCGGTACATATTCAAATAAAATGTGTAACTGAGTTGATTATATTGTTCTAATTTCTAATTAGCAATTCTCATGCACATAAAGTTGATTATATAATCAAACCTTCACTTTTTTATAATCCATAACTTTTCCAACAAGGCTTTCTTTTGGATTAGTATTTTAACACGTAACTACTTTATACATGATATTTATTTTTGTCACCCTACTCATTTTCTCGCGCGCCCTACATATTTACAGAAATATTCATGTCCGCTACTTAGATGGCAGATATCCCCCCAAAACACCATTCTTTTATAACATCCGCTACTTAAGTAGTGGACGGCATTTTACAAAAATGCCTAACGTCCGCTATTTAAATAGCAGAAGGGTAAAAAGGGAAACACGTAGGACGCACAAGAAGCTGGCAGTGCAAAAGATCTCTTCTAGTTCTTGATATATAAATTGTCCATATATAGCACCTAGATAGGTCCAAACTCAAGAGTCTTATTCAGAAAATTCTCTCGGGTACGTATATAGAACATAGTTTTGTTTTAATATTCAAATCCAAATCTAATAGAATGTTAATATTCAATTCAGAGTCAAATTGCATATTATAAATACCTCAAATATTCTTGAGTACTACAAGCACCACACACTCTTCTGACAACTAATCAACTTCATAGCAATTATTTGTCACACTTCACTAACTACCATGGCAACCAATAATCAATTATATCATATTTCATTGGCATTGCTCCTATGTTTGGGATTGTGGACTATTCAAGTCACTTCTCGCACTCTTCAAGATGACACCATGAATGAAAGGCACGAGCAATGGATGGATCAATATGGCAAAGTTTATAAGGATTCTCAAGAAAGGGAGAAACGTTTCAAGATATTCGCAGAAAATGTGAATTATATTGAAGCTTTCAACAATGTTGCCAATAACAAGCGATACACACTAGGCGTTAATCAATTTGCGGACCTCACAAACGACGAGTTCATAGCATCTAGAAACAAATTTAAGGGGCATATGTGCTCATCAATCACAAAGACAACAAGTTTTAAATATGAAAATGTAAGTGCAGTTCCATCTACAGTGGATTGGAGGAAGAAAGGCGCAGTAACACCCGTGAAGAACCAAGGTCAATGTGGTAAGTGTTTACTCCTGCCGTCCCATAATGAGTGATTCAGTTGAATGTTTTGCACATGCCAAATTGTCAATGCATAACTTTAACCATTAATATCTTTAATTGTATAATAGTGAAAATTATAATTTTTTTTATATTCTAAAAATATTCATCGAAACAAATCTAACAGCATCATATATGTTAATATTTGTTTTTACTTATTAGTAGAAAAATATGGTCAAAACAAGATATGTGAATAGTACACATAGTCAAACTTGATCACTCATATGAGGATAAGGGGAGTATCAAATAAGTAATGTATTCAAATTCTACATGTGGTAAAAAATTAATTATCATCTAACTCTACCTAATTTTAATTTATCATTGGTAGGCTGTTGTTGGGCATTCTCTGCAGTTGCAGCAACTGAAGGAATCCATAAGTTGACTGCTGGAAAGTTGATTTCTTTATCAGAACAAGAACTTGTTGATTGTGACACAAAGGGTGTTGACCAAGGTTGTGAAGGAGGTCTTATGGATGATGCTTTCAAATTCATCATTCAAAATCATGGACTTAGCACTGAAGCCAAATACCCATATCAAGGTGTTGATGGAACATGCAATGCAAACAAAGCATCCATCAATGCAGTTACAATTACCGGGTATGAAGATGTTCCTGCCAACAATGAGCAGGCACTACAAAAAGCTGTGGCAAATCAACCAATTTCTGTGGCTATTGATGCTAGTGGATCTGACTTTCAATTTTATAAAAGTGGTGTTTTTACTGGTTCATGTGGAACTGAGTTAGATCATGGTGTTACTGCTGTCGGATATGGCGTAAGTAATGATGGAACCAAGTATTGGTTGGTTAAGAATTCTTGGGGAACTGATTGGGGTGAAGAAGGATACATTAGGATGCAAAGAGGAGTTGATGCTGCTGAAGGACTTTGTGGCATTGCAATGGAAGCATCTTACCCTACTGCTTAAATTACAAACTTAATGCTTATATGTTACCTAAACATTGTAATATTCACCATGGTTTCTAGACTATGTGTATATTATATTTATCTACTATATACTTGTGCATTTATAAACACATTAATGAATGTATTAAGAGTAAATATTATTGACCACTCTTCTTTTTCTTTAACTACATTCTGATATGAATGGGATTTGAGTTAAGCAACTTCTTGAGAAAGGGACCATGCAGGCACTTTGAATCCTAAGTTTAAGGTTAATAAAAATAGGGAAAGTGTGTGTGTTCCACAACATGTGCAGTGCACCACAAAAGAGTTGTTAATGTGTTAGAATGGGACCCGGATAGCATGCGGTCGGAGGAAGGTGGTTGCAGTGCAATCAGTCATATCGTGACTGTTTGATTAAGATTAGACGGTCTAGATTTTCAGCTTGAATTTCATATTTAAAAACAATTAAAATCTGATTTTAAAACATTGTAAAAAAAAAAAAATTAAAACCTAAACCGTAATATTAATTGAACGGATGCTTGAATCAGTGATTTTAAAATATTTTTTGGTGATTCAGGGACTACTATGATAGTGAGTGACACTTTCGAAGACGAAAATTGTTGTTTACTCCATTACAAAGTCTATGGTGTTTTTCAGTTTACCTTTTTACATCTCTCAATATTTAGATTAGAGTACCTCGTATATTCGGTTTGCATTTATATTTGTTCTTTGGCCATCTCATTAATTAAGGGTTTCTTAATGATAAATTTGTGAGGATCAATAAATTTCACTAGTTGGTAAGCCCTTGTCTAAAAATAAACGCATGTTATGTTTTTAAAATTTAGTGTTTTTTTAGTAAATTATACTTTTAAATTTTGCCCCCTTTAATTTTAATTCCTAACTTCGTCCCTGCCTAGGACGAATTGTTTGAAAAATTCGAGTTCGATTTTTTATGGAAACAATTTTTGACTTTATTTACCTCACGATCGAATTTTGGATTATCGGAGATTCATTCCCTAAGAACTAGAAGGTTAATACAAAATTATAGTTTTCTATAGTACCTGTATAGTTAAAAAGGTTTTAAATCTTGGGAGATTTGATATTGTTGGATTAACACAACCGAATTTTGTGAGTCCAATTGAATCTCTAAGCACTTACTCCCTCCGGTCACTATTATAAGTAAAAAATTACTTTTTAGATTCATTGAAAAACGGATGTATTTGGTCTATAATATGGACTAGGTACATGATATTTTCAATGAACCTAAAAAGTGATTTTTTGCTTATAATAATGACCGGAGGGAGTATTTACGCGGTGTTTAAGGAAATTAGTTAAGTGTAATTATTTTTCTTGAGTTAATACAAAACATGAATAAATTTATAGAAATAACTCTTCTTTTTCTTGGAAATCACATGCATTTTTTTGGAAAGTAAGGGTATATTAGGAATAATAATATTAATTACTTTAAAAGTAGTTAACTCTTGCTTATAATAGTTTTTTGAAGAAGGTCTCACTTATAATAGTGACCAAAATTTTAAGTGTTTTTTTTTATTATAAATGTGATCGGAGAGAGTATGGTATTATCTTAGTATATATGGATAATGTTGACAATTTTGCATATTAGAGCAGTGCTGGAAAATGACTTATCGATTGTCAACCAACTCAACCTTATTTTTAGTTCCTTTCCTCATTTATATTGCCTTGTGTACTGAATAGTTATGCAAATTATGATACAGTGCCTCATTTTGAAGCAGATTAAACTCGTAAAACAGAATGGAACAGTTAAAATATTGTGTTGCAACTGCTGCTAGTACTGAAGTGGTAGAAACTTTCACAAAATACAGCTCTAACTACCTCTAGTTAGTTAGTTAGGAAGCTGTTACTTGTAACAGAATAAATGTATCTAGTTAGTTACATACAATATAGTTAGTTACTTATGTTTTAGCTATATATACTTGTGTAACTCACATTGTAACTCATTGAAATTTTTTCATTCAATAAAGGTTTCATTCCTTCTTCTCTAAGCTATTGAATATGGCTTATCATCTTGTTTGTTCTGGTATTTTCATGGAGACTTACTTTGTTGATATGATATCAGAGCTCAACGCTTGAGCTCTGCTGCGCATACCTCTTCACGTCTCCATTTATCCTTCTTGTTCTGGTTATCTTGTTCCTTTTCTTTTCCATTTTTTCGCTTCCGATTCTTGTTTTTTCACCATGACTCGTAAGCAAACTACTTCTTCATTCACAACACTCCTTGTGTATGTGGATGACATTGTGCTTACTAGTGACAGTTTGAATGAATTCCAATTGGTCAAGACCAAACTACATGAAGCTTTTGGAATTAAGGACTTGGGTGTGATCAAATTCTTTCTGGGATTAGAAGTTGCTCACTCAGATAAAGGTCTCACATTATGTCAAAGAAAATATTGCCTGGATCTTCTCACTAGCACATGTACCTTGGGCTGCAAGCCATCAAGCATTCCTATGGATCCAAGCAACATGCTTCACAATGATGATAGTGAACCCTATGAGGACATATCAGAGTATAGAGCTCTAGTGGGAAAACTACTATATTTGACATCTACAAGACCTAACATTGCTTTTCCAGTACAATAGCTTAGTCAATTTCTTGACAAACCCACCACTGCTCATTTCAAAGCTGCACACAAAGTATTGAGATACCTCAAAGGCACACCAGGACTTGGTCTATTTTTTCCTAGAAACTCATCACTACAGCTACTTGGTTTCAGTGATGCAGACTGGGGAGGGTGTCCTGACAGTAGAAGGTCCATCACTGGCTATTGCTTCTTCATAGGTCAGTCATTGGTTTGTTGGAGATCAAAGAAGCAACTCACAGTTCAAAATCCTCCTCTGAAGCAGAATATCGTGCCCTTGCTTCAGCTACTTGTGAGCTGCAATGGATCACCTTCTTGTTAACTGATTTACAAATCAAAACTGACAAGTTGCCAGCACTTTACTGTGACAGCCTAATTGCTCTACACATAGCATCTAATCCCGTGTTCCATGAGAGGACAAAACACTTGGACATAGATTGCCACATTGTCGGAGAGAGATTGCAAGGAGGACTCATGAAGCTCATGCCTATATCAGGATATGATCAGACTGCTGACATCTTGTCAAAAGCTTTGCAGCCAGCCAATTTTCATCGATTCATTTCCAAGCTTGGACTTCTAAACATCTTCCAGCCTCAGCTTGAGGGGGTGTGACAAAATACAGCTCTAACTACCTCTAGTTAGTTAGTTAGGAAGCTTCTACTTGTAATAGAAGAAACGTATCTAGTTAGTTACATACAGTATAGTTAGTTACTTGTGTTTTAGCTATATATACTTGTGTAACTCACATTGTAACTCATTGAAATTTTTTCATTCAATAAAGGTTTCATTCCTTCTTCTCTAAGCTCTTGAATATGGCTTATCATCTAGTTTGTTCTGGTATTTTCATGGAGATTTACTTTGTTGATATGGTATCAGAGCTCAACGCTTGAGCTCTGCTGCGCATACCTCTTCACGTCTCCATTTATCCTTCTTGTTCTGGTTATCTTGTTCCTTTTCTTTTCCATTTTTTCGCTTCCGATTCTTGTTTTTTCACCATGACTCATTCTCAAACTACTTCTTCATTCACAACACTCCTTGTGTATGTGGATGACATTGTGCTTACTGGTGACAGTTTGAATGAATTCCAATTGGTCAAGACCAAACTACATGAAGCTTTTGGAATTAAGGACTTGGGTGTGATCAAATTCTTTCTAGGATTAGAAGTTGCTCACTCAGATAAAGGTCTCACATTATGTCAAAGAAAATATTGCCTGGATCTTCTCACTAGCACAGGTACCTTGGGCTGCAAGCCATCAAGCATTCATATGGATCCAAGCAACAGGCTTCACAATGATGATAGTGAACCCTATGAGGACATATCAGAGTATAGAGCTCTAATGAGAAAACTACTATATTTGACATCTACAAGACCTCACATTGCTTTTCCAGTACAACAGCTTAGTCAATTTCTTGACAAACCCACCACTGCTCATTTCAAAGTTGCACACAAGGTATTGAGATACCTCAAAGGCACACCAGGACTTGGTCTATATTTTCCTAGAAACTCATCACTACAGCTACTTGGTTTCAGTGATGCAGACTGGGGAGGGTGTCCTGACAGTAGAAGGTCCATCACTGGCTATTGCTTCTTCATAGGTCAGTCATTGGTTTGTTGGAGATCAAAGAAGCAACTCACAGTTTCAAAATCCTCCTCTAAAGCAGAATATCGTGCCCTTGCTTCAGCTACTTGTGAGCTGCAATGGATCACCTTCTTGTTAACTAATTTACAAATCAAAACTGACAAGTTGCCAGCACTTTACTGTGACAGCCTAAGTGCTCTACACATAGCATCTAATCCCGTGTTCCATGAGAGGACAAAACACTTGGACATAGATTGCCACATTGTCGGAGAGAGATTGCAAGGAGGGCTCATGAAGCTCATGCCTATATCAGGAAATGATTAGACTGCTGACATCTTGACAAAGCTTTGCAGCCAGCCAATTTTCATCGATTCATTGCCAAGCTTGGACTTCTAAATATCTTCCAGTCTCAGCTTGTGGGGTGTGACAAAATACAACTCTAACTACCTCTAGTTAGTTAGTTAGGAAGCTTCTACTTGTAATAGAAGAAACGTATATAGTTAGTTACATACAATATAATTAGTTACTTGTGTTTTAGCTATATATACTTGTGTAACTCACATTGTAACTCATTGAAATTTTTTCATTCAATAAAGGTTTCATTCCTTCTTCTCTAAGCTCTTGAATATGGCTTATCATCTAGTTTGTTCTGGTATTTTCATGGAGATTTATTTTGTTGATATGGTATCAGAGCTCAACGCTTGAGCTCTGTTGCGCATACCTCTTCACGTCTCCATTTATCCTTCTTGTTCTGGTTATCTTGTTCCTTTTCTTTTCCATTTTTTCGCTTCCGATTCTTGTTTTTTCACCATGACTCATTCTCAAACTACTTCTTCATTCACAACACTCCTTGTGTATGTGGATGACATTGTGCTTACTGGTGACAGTTTGAATGAATTCCAATTGGTCAAGACCAAACTACATGAAGCTTTTGGAATTAAGGACTTGGGTGTGATCAAATTCTTTCTAGGATTAGAAGTTGCTCACTCAGATAAAGGTCTCACATTATGTCAAAGAAAATATTGCCTGGATCTTCTCACTAGCACAGGTACCTTGGGCTGCAAGCCATCAAGCATTCATATGGATCCAAGCAACAGGCTTCACAATGATGATAGTGAACCCTATGAGGACATATCAGAGTATAGAGCTCTAGTGGGAAAACTACTATATTTGACATCTACAAGACCTCACATTGCTTTTCCAGTACAACAACTTAGTCAATTTCTTGACAAACCCACCACTGCTCATTTCAAAGTTGCACACAAGGTATTGAGATACCTCAAAGGCACACCAGGACTTGGTCTATATTTTCCTAGAAACTCATCACTACAGCTACTTGGTTTCAGTGATGCAGACTGGGGAGGGTATCCTGATAGTAGAAGGTCCATCACTGGCTATTGCTTCTTCATAGGTCAGTCATTGGTTTGTTGGAGATCAAAGAAGCAACTCACAGTTTCAAAATCCTCCTCTAAAGCAGAATATCGTGCCCTTGCTTCAGCTACTTGTGAGCTGCAATGGATCACCTTCTTGTTAACTAATTTACAAATCAAAACTGACAAGTTGCCAGCACTTTACTGTGACAGCCTAAGTGCTCTACACATAGCATCTAATCCCGTGTTCCATGAGAGGACAAAACACTTGGACATAGATTGCCACATTGTCGGAGAGAGATTGCAAGGAGGGCTCATGAAGCTCATGCCTATATCAGGAAATGATTAGACTGCTGACATCTTGACAAAGCTTTGCAGCCAGCCAATTTTCATCGATTCATTGCCAAGCTTGGACTTCTAAATATCTTCCAGTCTCAGCTTGTGGGGTGTGACAAAATACAACTCTAACTACCTCTAGTTAGTTAGTTAGGAAGCTTCTACTTGTAATAGAAGAAACGTATCTAGTTAGTTACATACAATATAGTTAGTTACTTGTGTTTTAGCTATATATACTTGTGTAACTCACATTGTAACTCATTGAAATTTTTTCATTCAATAAAGGTTTCATTCCTTCTTCTCTAAGCTCTTGAATATGGCTTATCATCTAGTTTGTTCTGGTATTTTCATGGAGATTTATTTTGTTGATATGGTATCAGAGCTCAACGCTTGAGCTCTGTTGCGCATACCTCTTCACGTCTCCATTTATCCTTCTTGTTCTGGTTATCTTGTTCCTTTTCTTTTCCATTTTTTCGCTTCCGATTCTTGTTTTTTCACCATGACTCATTCTCAAACTACTTCTTCATTCACAACACTCCTTGTGTATGTGGATGACATTGTGCTTACTGGTGACAGTTTGAATGAATTCCAATTGGTCAAGACCAAACTACATGAAGCTTTTGGAATTAAGGACTTGGGTGTGATCAAATTCTTTCTAGGATTAGAAGTTGCTCACTCAGATAAAGGTCTCACATTATGTCAAAGAAAATATTGCCTGGATCTTCTCACTAGCACAGGTACCTTGGGCTGCAAGCCATCAAGCATTCATATGGATCCAAGCAACAGGCTTCACAATGATGATAGTGAACCCTATGAGGACATATCAGAGTATAGAGCTCTAGTGGGAAAACTACTATATTTGACATCTACAAGACCTCACATTGCTTTTCCAGTACAACAACTTAGTCAATTTCTTGACAAACCCACCACTGCTCATTTCAAAGTTGCACACAAGGTATTGAGATACCTCAAAGGCACACCAGGACTTGGTCTATATTTTCCTAGAAACTCATCACTACAGCTACTTGGTTTCAGTGATGCAGACTGGGGAGGGTGTCCTGACAGTAGAAGGTCCATCACTGGCTATTGCTTCTTCATAGGTCAGTCATTGGTTTGTTGGAGATCAAAGAAGCAACTCACAGTTTCAAAATCCTCCTCTAAAGCAGAATATCGTGCCCTTGCTTCAGCTACTTGTGAGCTGCAATGGATCACCTTCTTGTTAACTAATTTACAAATCAAAACTGACAAGTTGCCAGCACTTTACTGTGACAGCCTAAGTGCTCTACACATAGCATCTAATCCCGTGTTCCATGAGAGGACAAAACACTTGGACATAGATTGCCACATTGTCGAAGAGAGATTGCAAGGAGGGCTCATGAAGCTCATGCCTATATCAGGATATGATTAGACTGCTGACATCTTGACAAAGCTTTGCAGCCAGCCAATTTTCATCGATTCATTTCCAAGCTTGGACTTCTAAATATCTTCCAGTCTCAGCTTGTGGGGTGTGAGTAAATACAACTCTAACTACCTCTAGTTAGTTACATACAATATAGTTAGTTACTTATGTTTTAGCTATATATACTTGTCTAACTCACATTGTAACTAATTGAAATTTTTTCATTCAATAAAGGTTTCATTCCTTCTTCTCTAAGCTCTTGAATATGGCTTATCATCTTGTTTGTTCTGGTATTTTCATGGAGATTTACTTTGGTGATAAACTTCTCAAAAAGAAGAAATTGAATCTCATTTGGTTAGAAAATTATTAATTTTATAAGTCAAAAAGTTTTGCTCAGAAAAACATACAACCAAATAATGTTTGAATGTCAAAATTGAACAACAAATATGTCCTTTTGTTTTTGTGATATAATTTTTGAATCTATATACACGGTAACAAGTAAATATGATATATAAAGATATAAGGTGTCACATATGTTGTATCCAATCTAATTTAAACATAACAGAACTAAAACACAAAAAATGTTATGTCAATAGTCGTTGCCATTAATAAATGTTATGTCGTCCTCTGTAATATGCATCAATCCTCGATCTTTTCTGACGGTCGTTTGGTTTTTGTCAGATTGACCTCGCTGTTTGTTCACAAAAAAAAAAAACGATTTCAACTAACAAGTTGATAGATGGTGGCTTTAATTATAAGCATGAACTAGCCAATTCAATTACTTTTCTACTGACCTTTCTCAATACAAATGACAAGTACAGATATGCTGCATCCCATTCATCACTCATCAGCTGATAGTGTACCTGATAAAGAAATATGTCTCTTAATCTATGAAGTATTGACATTGACACAAATATCAGACACGACATGAACATTGACAAGTCAAAACCGCTAATAATTTGAGAAAATAGAATAGTTGAATGTAACCTCATGTGTCAGTGTCGTGTCGAACACCAGACACACCTTCACTAAGAGGGAAAAGTAATGTTTAAAGAAATTTAGAGGAAAATGAAATAACATAGATACAGAGGATTACCCTGATCTTGGTTGTTGTCCCCCAATGCACCAAGTCTTCGCATGAGCTCGACAAATTCCGGTCGTTTCATATACTCATGTACAAATTCATGCGAGTTCTTTGCAAAAACAAACTCAAAATCATACTGTGATAGGGTAAAAGATAGGGTTCTCTGTAATTATAAGGCACAAAGAGGATCCTCCTAGAATTTAGATAAGGGAAATAGAATTATTTCATTGATAATTCAATCATTGCAAGTACAACGGAATGAATACGCAAATAAAGATACGAATCTAACAAATGATTCCCTGAGTTGGCTAAGTACTAATGACATCACTAGTCTCTAGAATCTTCTTTGCAGCTAGTCACATATTAGTTCAAATCATAGTCTTCCACCTTTTGGGAAGCTTGATAATTCTTTTGGGCCTCACTTCCTTTTGGGCTAAGATAGGAGTGTCTTGTTCCTCCATAGGTAAGTCCATAACAATACTCCCTTCATCAAAATCAACCTTGTCCTCAAGGTTGTAAGACTGCTTCAGCTAATTCTAGGGTTCCCAAGAAGTGTCATCAGGGAGTAAACCATCCCACTGCACTAGAGCAAAACGAGTGGGGATTCCATCCACCAATTTGGTCTGAAAACCAAGAATGGCAAGAGGAGAGACAACTGAATGATTATCCACAGAAAAAGCAGGAAGTTGATCCACTTGTTGAGGCATAGCTCCCTCATAAAGTTTAAGGAGAGACACATGGAAGACGTTATGGATCTTGGCATAAGGGGGAAGCTCAAGTTTATATGCCACTGCTCCAACTTTAGCAAGAATCACGTAGGGTCCATAATATCTTTTGGAAAGTTTATGATATTTGGAACGAGAAAGAGAAATCTACCGATAAGGTTGGAGTTTTACATATACCCAGTCTCCAACGTTAAAGGAGGAAGCCTTGCGATGTTTATCAGCATTGGCCTTCATTTGGACTTGTGCTTTGCTGAGATTTTTACGCAACAGAGCAAGGATTTCATCTTTGGTCTGCAAAACCGTGTCACAAGCATCAATGGATGAAGAACCCGTAACATATGCGGGCATGGAAGGAGGAGCTTTGCTAAACATGACTTGATAAGGGGTAAGGCCTAGGGGTGATCGCATCCGAACCGAACCAAAAGTAAAACCGCATAACCGAACCAATCCAAACCGAAACCGCAAAAAAACCGCATTTAGTATAAACCGCACGGATCATGTTTCTTTTAAACCGCACGGTTTGGTTTGGTTTGCGGTTTTCATTTCATAAAACCGAACCAAACCGCAATACTTAATTTAACTCTATCAACTAGTAGCAATCAACTTATTATCTAGTCAACTTAGCAAACTCAACCTAAACTGAGTCCATAAAACAGTAAGATGTACAAACATATAATTTCATGCGATACAAAACAATATTGTTGGTATTAAAAATAAGTTCTTATGTATATGCAATTTCTATATATGCATATTATATCATATAAACAATAAAATAAATTAAAATTTTCTATGTTTATTTTGTAACAAGTTGGTAATATTGTAATATTTTTTATATCGCGGTAAACCGCCGCCACCGAACCGATCCTAACCGCATTTGTTTGGTTTGGTTTGGTTTGGATGACTTTTTAAAAATCAACCGAACCAAACCGAACCGCATGCTTTTTTATCTCGCGGTTAGGATGACTTTTTGCCTCATAACCGAACCAAACCGCACCGCGAACACCCCTAGTAAGGCCTTAAGCAGAATGAACAGAGGTATTATGGTGATACTCAACCCAAGGTAATAAGGAGACCCATAAAGAAGGTTTGGCATGAACAAAAGCCCTTAGATACTGTTCAATGGAGCGATTCATCACTTCCGTTTGACCATCGGTTTGTGGATGGTAGGAAGAGCTCATACTGAAGAAGGTGCCACTGAATTTGAAGAGATCACGCCAGAATTTACATATGAAGACGGGGTCTCTATCAGAGACTATGCTTTGAGGCAACCCATGGAGTTTACACACCATCGAAACAAACAATTCAGCTACCTGATAAGCAGTGAAATTGGAGGGCAATGCTCCTAAGTGAATGACTTTAGAAAAACGATCAACCACGACCAAAATAACAGAGCAACCTTTAGAGGGTGGAAGGCCAGTTATAAAATCCATTGACAGATCCTCCCATACATGGTTAGGAATGGGTAAAGGTTGCAAAAGGCCACTAGGTTTAGCAGTAGAGTATTTAGTCTGTTGACAGGTTGAACAATGACGAATATAATCCAACACATCACGTTTCATATTCTCCCAATAAAAATTTTCAGCCAATCTTTTCATAGTTTTGTTCAGCCCCGCATGTCCAGCCATTAAAGAATCATGGTATTCTTGTAACAATAATTTCTCGAAACGAGAATGAGGACTGATCCATATTCTTCCTTTGTACAACAACAACCCTTTAACTAATTTGAAATTAGGTAAAGATGAAGGATCAATATCATACTTGTTACAAAGCTCCAGAAATTCATGATCAGACGCCAACTCTTGGCGTAATTCATCCAAAAAACCCACAGTAGGAGAGGAAAGGAGGTAAAAGCCATTGCTGATGGGTGTCTCAGAACAGGAGAGGTTCAGCAACCACATTGGTACTACCCGGATGATATTGTATCTCATAATGGTAACCTAGTAGCTTCGAGAGATAATGTTGCTGCTCTGGAGTTTGAATTACTCGTGTGAGAAGCTCCTTTAGGCTTTTATGATCAGTCTGGATGATAAAAAAGTGGCCTAACAAGTATTGACGCCAACGTTTAACAGCGGCAGTGATGGCGTGTAATTCTCTTATATAGGTAGAGGCTTTAGCAAGGTGTGGATAGAAAATTTTGCTGAAATATGCCAGAGGGTGTCCATTATGTAAAAGCACTGCACCCATAGCAGTCCCTGAAGCATCTGTTTGAAGCACAAAAGCAGAGTTGAAATCTGGGAGAACAAGGACAGGAGCAGTTACCAATGCATGTTTGAGAGCAGTAAGAGAAGTAGAAGCGAATTCACTCCAGAGAAAAGCGTCGTTTTTCAACAATGATGTCAACGGGGAAGCAATTGCAGCATAATTACGGACAAATTTACGATAGTAACCAGCAAGTCCCAAAAATCCTCGAAGCCCCTTGATAGTAGTAGGAACGGGCCAGTCCATGATTGCTCGAATTTTGTTAGGATCAGGCGCGACTGTCCCATTAGAGACAAGGTGACCCAAATAATCAATTTGGTGTTTCGCAAAAGCACACTTCTGGGGTTTGAGAAAGAACTGGTTTTGAGCTAGAAGCTGAAGCACGCAAGCTAAATGTTCCACATGAGAGTCCTCTGTATCACTGTAAACCAAAATATCGTCGAAGAAGACGATAACGGTACGACGGAGAAGAGGTCGAAAAACATCATTCATGGTAGCTTGAAATGTCGCCGGTGCGTTACATAAGCCAAAAGGCATAACACGGTACTCATAGTGACCATCATGAGTACGAAAAGCCGTTTTATGTGAATCATGTGGCTGGATATAGATTTGATGAAACCCAAATGTGAGATCTAGTTTAGAGAATACTCGAGCATAACCCAATTCATCCAGCAACTCGTCTACTGTTGGTAAAGGAAAACGATCCTTAATGGTGAGGGCATTGAGAGCTCTATAGTCCACACACATGCGCCAAGACCCATCCTTTTTCTTAAGGAGGAGGACTGGGGAGGAATAAGGGCTGTTGTTGGGTTGAATCCAGCCATTGGAGAGTAATTTTTGGACTTGTGCTTCAATTTCAATTTTCTGGGCATGTGGATAACGGTATGGACGAACGTTGACGGGAGAAGTAGTAGGTGGAAGAGGAATTTGATGATCAGTGAACCTCGGTGGTGGAAGATGAGTAGGTTCTTCAAATAAAAATGAAAAACGTTCCAACAATGGAGCTATGAGGTTATTAGGTGGAGAAGGAAGCGCTATGGCAGTTGTAGTGGGCTTATGTGCAACTGGCTCAAAGAAAAAAACTGGGCTGATGGTTCATGTGCAATGATCTTTTTAAGTTGATTATACGAGATATTGGCTGGCGGTGGTTCAACTTCTCCACATAATTCCACATTAACATTTTCATGAGTAAAATTCATTTTCAAAGAAGAATAATCCATCATGATAGGGCCTAAAGTTTTTAGCCAAGGGGTACCAAGTACAATATCAGGCCCACAAAGATCTAAAGCATATAAGTCCATGATAAAAAGATGACCCTGCATTTCTAAATGCACCCCCTTGCACACCTGTGTACTAGATAATTCTTCACCATTACCTACAATTACCTTGATGGGGGTGGATGGGAGATGTGGTAGACCCAATGTGTGAGCTACTTGGGCTTTAATAAAGTTAAGTGTGCTGCCGCCATCCACAAGGACCCGAACTGACTGAGATCCGACCCAACCCAAAACCCAAAGGGTTTGTGCTGACTGGACCCCTGAGAGAGCATGGTAACTAAGTTGGGCCGAATTTAATTCCTCAACAAGGCTCGTTACCTCAAGTGATGGATCCGGGTTAACTAAGCCTAAGTCACCTGGATCTAACCCAGAAAACTCTTCTCCTTCTTCCGCAATGAGCAACAAAATACGAGCTTTGCACTAATGATTGCGGGAAAAACGTTCGTCACAATTAAAACAAAGACCCTTCTCGCGACGATCTGCCATTTCAGTGGGAGACAATTGACGATAGCGAGGACGATTGGCCGGCGTGGGAAGCAACAGTGGTTAGGTAGGTGTAGTGGACGACGAACCACCATGACGAGTTTTCACCAAACGGAAAAAATCCTGAAGCTTCTCTTCTTGAAGGTGAGCCTAGGCAGCTGCTTGGGTCAGTGAGGTAGGTTGCTGGGCTAAGACTTCACGATGGATGTCAGAGTGGAGACCCGAAACAAAACAACTAAGTAGATCCGGTGGGGATAAACCCACGATACGATTGGCTAGAGTCTCAAATTCAGTTAAATAGGATGCAACCGTAGAGGTCTGTTGAAGTTTAAACAGTTTACCGCGAGGATCATCGTACGCCGTTGGGGCAAAACGGAGTTCAAGTGCATGTAAAAACTGAGGCCAAGATGAGATCTGGGCGTTTCTATACATCCACTGGTAACAAGCCAAAGCTGGGCCGTCAAGGTAAAAGGAAGCGATAGTGATACGTTCCTCCTCAGGGGTGTTGTGATATGTAAAAAATTGGGAGATCTTGAAGATCCAACCCGAGGCGTGTTGACCATCAAAACGGGGAACGTCAAGCTTCAGACGAGGGGTTGACGGCGTAGGAGGTGGTGGTGAACCAGGTACCGGAATCGGAATGGAACCAGAAGCAGAGGATGATTCGACGGTACGGCGTTCCAAAGCGTCAACGCGATGGGAAACGTCAGCCATGGTGGCGGTGAATTGAGCTTAGAATAAGGTAAGTTGGTTCATCAATTCATCGAGACGATCGGAGCTGGCGGCTTGAGAACGGGTCATATTTGGATGCGACGGGAGGAGAATGAGAGCACCAAATGATAGGGTAAAAGATAGGGTTCTCTGTAATTATAAGGCACAGAGAGGATCCTCCTAGAATTTAGATAAGGGAAAGAGAATTATTTCATTGATAATTCAATCATTGCAAGTACAACGGAATAAATACGCAAATAAAGATACGAATCTAACAAATGATTCCCTGAGCTGGCTAAGTACTAATGACATCACTAGTCTCTAGAATCTTCTTTGCAGCTAGTCACATATTAGTTCAAATCATAGTCTTCCAACCTTTTGGGAAGCTTGATAATTCTTTTGGGCCTAGCTTCCTTTTGGGCTGAGATAGGAGTGTCTTGTTCCTCCATAGGTAAGTCCATAACATACTACAAATTTAATCACACTCCAATGTGAAACCTATAAGTTTTAATTTTAGCAGTTGAAGGGGGAAGGGCCCGAGAAGAACTGGGGGTTGATCAGATTAGTAAATTTTTTGCAGTTTCGCAGGTAGTAATATACACCTCTTCAGCTAATGACTTGAATACATGAAAGGGGACAATCCATTCAGGACAATCAACAACATCCTGTAATAAAATACAACTTCTTAAATGGTGGCACAAGTTTTAAAATAAGGGTGTATATAAACCGAGCTACTCGTATTTCTTTGAGCACGGCTCGTTAAATGTTTGACCAAGAGCGTAACCTAAATTTGAGTTTAACATTGATTATTTATATGAATCAAGTTCAAGCGCTATAGGCTGACATTAAAGGCCCGTGAATAGTCGATTGTACATACTACAATACAACTTACTAAGGCTCTCACTTCTTAACCCAAAGACTAAAATGAAACCTAAGCCTGAATTTTTTTTATGATTTCTTAGTCTTTGTTACTTCAAATAAAAAATGGAAGTAATAGAGCTTTATCGAGACTTAAGAGCTATGTTGCATGGATACAAGTACAATGTCGGACGTCGGCAGAACCTCCAGATAAACAAAGGTATGGGAACGTTAAAAATATACAAGGAAATCTTTTTCGTAAATATAATATTTAACAATAAATATATAAGGAAGTATCTTTCAGAATTTACTACATCGTAAATTGTGCGCGATGAAAGACTTGATGAGGTCTTTCACCATAAATTGTGCGCGGTTATATTTGGATCAAAGACGGATCTCGAAATTTCAACAAAGTCAAAGTGGGTCATTTATCATAAATTTTTTTGACTAAAAAATAAAAGATATTCATTCATTCAAATTGATAGAGTACATCGATGCAATACAAATTCAAATTCACCAAAAACAAAAAGGATAAATCTGCGAACAAACTCACAGTATCCATGTTAATAGCATAAAACGACAAATTGTATAAGCCTACAAATATGACTATATTGAAGTGTCTGACACCAAAATCAACATTGATTGATCTGCATTAGATCGAAATTAATCATTCAACCTGAAACAAATGAACACCGCATAAATATGGGACAACAAAATACTCCGCACAAAGACGGAATAACACAATACTCCGCGCAAAGACGGGACAACAAAATACACCGTACGAAGATGAAAATTTCAAACTAACAAATATATGAAAATCACACTTATTCACTATAACGAGAAAGAAAAAACAATTTGGAGGGATTTATCATAAACTTTTATAGAAAAAATGTACACACTTATAAGCAATAATAAAATAATAATAACATCGTTATCATTAAGCAAATTTTTTTGAGTGAAGACCTATTTTGGTCCCTCACAAATATATGAAGGGACAATTTAGTCCCCGACAAAAATAAAATTCAAATTAGTCCTTAACATTTTCATACTTGACACAAATTAGTCCCTAATTCATTATAAGATATGGACTAATTTGTTCCTGAAATAAAAATGTCAGGGACTAATTTGAATTTTATTTTTGTCAGGCACTAAATTGTACTGTTAGAAATTTGTGAGGGATCAAAATGGGTATTCACTCTAAATTTTTTATTTTTTTTACTTATCATTAAGCATAAATTTTGAAATTATAAAATTGTACTATTGTATATTGTGTATCCAAAATTAAATGTTGTGTTTGTCACTTCATTAACTTGTTGAGACTCTATTATAAAAAAAAAAAAACTTGTTGAGATTCTTATATTGTTGGTTTATTCAAATTAAAATAAGTCAAACAACTTAAAAGAGGAGTGCAAAAGATTCTTATGTAAACTCTAAAAAACATTCACTCATTCTCTTTCTCCAAGTATAAAATTATAAAAATAATATCAATTGTCAATGTATTTAATACATAATCAACTTTCTTAATCTCCGTAATTTTTTTAATGAGATACTCACTCCGTTTCAAATTATATGTCATTTTAAAGAAAATTTTTGTACCAAATTATATGTCTTTTACAATATCAATGAAGCATTTAATGCTATTTTTCCTATTATACCCTTAATTATTTATTACTCTCTCTTCTTTCAATTCTTCAATTTATCTTTCTCATTCAATTAATGAAAGACAATTTTGTAAACTAACTCATAATTTCTCTTTTCCATACAACATTAATTGCATTTCTTAATATGTGTAAAAATGACAATGTGACATATAATTTGGAACGGAGGGAGTATCATATTTAAGGACGAGGTAATATATATTTTTCTTTTGAGATATTCAAAATACAACAAATCATATAATCATTTAAAAAAAATTTATTTATTTATTACTTTTTTAAATTTACTTTTTTCGTGTGTGACAAAAAAAAATCCAAATTTTTGGCTCCATATAAGAATTATTCTGTTTGGTAATAGATGTGAAATCCTAAGAACTCAAACTTAAACTTTTACTCTACAAGAAAAAAATCAGCCCAGCTTCAACTCTAGAGTTTGTTGCCAAAGGTATAGAACGATGAGTTTTTTAATCTTAAATAGTTTTGTCCCAAGACACAACCATATGTCAATCACAAGCATCCATTAGTAATTTAGTTTTTTTTTTAAAAGGCTAAATTAACCATCTAAATTGGCACTAGAGAAAATTAAACCTGAAACTTTAATGAGAAACACACTCTCAAGTCCCAAGTCAATACCATCAGACCAACCAAACTTAGTAGAATACAACATTAGAATAAAGTTGAACTATGTGAGAACAATAGTGTTATACAAATGGGGTCAAAATATATAAATATTAGATTTTTGGTTAATAAAGTAATAGGAGAGTCGGGTCAGCTAACCCAAATTGCTGCAACGTAGGTGCGTGGTTTGGATTGATGGAAAGAAATAGAGTGGAGCGAAACATAAATTAATAGAATGGAATACAGGTGTAATATTTTCACTCCATTGTTTGGAAAGTGAATGAAATAAACTACGTTTTTAATATTTGTATTCCATTTTTACCCTTATTTAATATTATATATTTGCACTAATCCTCACAAGTTATGCAATTTCAATCTATACTAAACCAATGCATATTGTTTCATTTGCTTCTATATTTATGTTATGCAAAGTCTTCATTTCTATATTTCTCAAAATACGACATTATATCTTTCATTTCTTTCGTTGTAACATCAAAGCACATTGATTTAGAATCTAAAATATATTTAAATTTAAAATCTTTAAAAGAAATTTACGTATCTATTTTTAACACCTAAGAATTTTGGTATTTAATTTTTTTTGATGGATTTTTTTGGTATTTATTCATTCTATCTTTTTGCATATATAATATGCCCCTAAAACATTATTTTGGACCCATATCTGCGTATCATGTCTACGGGCATCTACCCCTCACTCCTAAGGCCAGAAAATTTGAGGTAACATTTTGCTAACTGTTCCTTGTGAGACTTGATTTCCTAAGTCAGATAATTCTGTTTTCTTTGTGTATCTGAATGGACCTGGGTACGTTTTGTCACTGCCATTTCCTTCTTCAATAGGTTTTAGGATATGTATTCAGGAAAGTCGCAAATGCATGCAGTCACACAATTGGTATGGTCAAAGCCGTTTGATTACTACAAGAAAAGTTTGGTTTAGTGGTAGAATTTTTCCCTCACAAAGTGCTAATTTCCGCTAGTAACTACACATTTACTGGCGGAATCAGTCTGCCAGTAAAACAAGCGCCAGTAAATTTACTGACGGATATTTTGATAAATGAATGGAATAAAGAGATAAGAGAACTTTGATGAATGGATGAATTAAAGAGATAAGAAGAAGAAGAAACAAAGTCACCCTAAAAAACAAACAAATTTGTTTTTTCCCTTTTCTAGATAACCGGCTGTCATGTGCTTCTTTTACATATACTGACAGAATAATTCCGCCACAAAGTGGTATATGTCAGGTTTAAATTTACTGGCGGATAAATCTGCCAATAACTTATTTATTTTATTTTTTAAAATTATATTTTATACTTTCCGGCGGATAATTCCGCCAATATATATATTATTTATTTATTTATTATTAAAGTTACTGGCGAAATTTAAATACTTTGTGGCGGAATTTTCTGCCAATAACTTTGTGGCGGATTTTTCCCTCAATAAGTGATTTTAAATTTTGTTTGTAAATGAAGGTTTTTTTGTAGTGGATTAAGATCAAACGGTTATAATTTCAATTTCAAATTTTATATTAAATAAAAAATTTAAATATGTTTTAAAATATGAACCATTTGATTTTAATTTGACGGTTGAAAGATGATAAGTACAGCTGACTGCATCAATCTTGACAGCATCTAATTCATATCATATCCGGCTTCAAATCAAAATGTCTATGACCTTTGTTTCTCACTTGTACTTCTGAATAGTTGGGATATGTATTATTATGTCCCCTTATATGAATAATTCCAATTAATCTTTTAAAATTATCAACTCATATCAGAGAGAGGAAAATAAATAATATCAAAATAAATAAATGTTAATATATATGCATGTATAATAAATTATGAGCATCGTAAATATTAATTATTAATTTTCTTACTTTTTATTATTTTTGAAGAGTTATTAAATTCATATTATTATATTAATTAACAATGGTTGAATTTAGTGGAATTGACTAATATATCAAAATATAGTGAATTAAAGTTTGAATTTCAACTTAGAGAAATATTTATATTTAGAGGCTTAGTTCGAACATCCTGTAAAAGGAAAGAAACCAAAAACATCCATACGATTATGTCCTCTTGTATGTCAATAATCAATAGTGCTATGATTTTGATTTTTGAACAGATGCTGAGACATAATCCACTTCTCTTGCATGAATTAATACATGAAGACATTATTCATTACTCTAGCATGATTCCAAGTACACATTGCGTAAGCATGCATGCACAGGCACAACAATCAACTTCCCACGTTTATTTGATTTTTTAATACTTAGTAGTAAAATTTAAAAAAGTATAACCATATAATATGGAAATTTTGACTTGATAAATTGTATATTCAACCTTTTTGAAATTTGAAATTATCATTTTTAATACAAAAATTTCTATATTTTTCATACTTAGTGCTTGTTTGGTTTGGCGGTGGCCAAAATTTATTTTAACAGAATTGGCTTTGATTGAATTGATTTTGATTAAAAGTGAATTGAATATAAAATGATTTGTTTTTGGATACTTAAATATTAAATGTGATTTATATCAAAGTTGTTGTTTGGATAGTTTCGCCATCATCGACATTTCTATAATATGGGAGGCAAATATGCGCGTTGTGGATTTTAGAGCGGATATTTGCCTCAAAATCACTTATATACATTGTTTAGTGAAACCCAATTTTTGAGTTGTCTAAATGTGTATTTTAGGACAAAAGAAAAGACAAAAGAAAATTTGTCCTAAAATATGTGTATTTTAGGACAAATTTTCTTTTGTCTCGTTAGAAAGTATTTTTTTGAAATCATGTGGTGTAAGTGTTAAGATAAGTGTTAGATTCATAATTACATGTTAGTGATTTACGGTTAATTATATTTTGACGAATGCGTTAAGTATCTTATGGACAATAGATAAGAAATTAAATGTAAAAATGTTATCTTAAAAGTTGTATATTCAACACATTAAAAGTTATACTTTGGTTTTTTTTCCGAGACAAAACTTTCTTTTATTTCTCTTTTTGACTCTTTAATTAATAAGTATCTCGCGAGTATTTCTTAATTAACAAAACATTTATGTATTTGGTAATTCAAAAATATTATGATTTTTTAGAAACAAGGACTGTTAATAAAATGAAAATGGTAAATAAATACTCCTAATAAGTCTATTATTAATGAAAATGGTTAATAAAAATATATATAATGATATGATGAAGGAAAAGAATCTTAAAGAACATAATCATGGAACTTTTGAGTAAGATAAATTCAAAATAAATTAGTACACAATATATACGGTATTAGTCCGTGGAGTTATATATCCAAATCCAAATAAAAGATGAATAGGATCGAGATGGAGATGGATGCTCTTGTGATAAGAATATTTCGACCTAAAGTGCTGCTACTTTCTCAAGTTTTAAGGACATGGAAAGACACACTACCAACAAATAATGTAGGGAAGATCTAACCTTCTTAATGGACTAATGAATACAGTATTATTTAATAATAATACCAGTCTTCAAATACTACATGTTTCATGTCTTCCCACGTGGTTCTGTATAGGTTTCCAAATAGGATAACCATTCGTCCATTCCCATGTGATAATTTTGTATATGAATGACCACAATAATAATAGGACCCTCATATTCTACATGATGTTGTTATTAATTTATACACGCCACATGCATCATTTACAAGGAAAAGAAAATACGTAGAAGTGGTCCCGTGAACTTAGCTCAATTAGTAGGACATTGCATTAGATATGCAGGGGATTGGGATTCGAACTCCGGTCATCCCACTTATCCACCTTATAGGTGGAGTTTCTAACCACTAGGCTACAAAAAAAAATACGTAGAAGTGTAGAACAAACATTAATCAAGATTATAAAAAAATTATGTAAAAAAAGAAATTACAAATATTAACATGTTTGTTACGATTAACACGAGTGTTCACTCAAATGAGTGTCAAAGTTTATGTACCACACCGAATATTTTTATCTTTTTAAGGTGAAACTCCTAACATTGTCACATTTATTTTAGAACCGACTTACAAAATGATTTTCACTCTATCGATACTATCAACACTGATCCGTCGATGGTAGCACTTTTCTTTATGACAACTTCAATCACCTATCAGTATTCAATAATCAATAGAGCACTTTTAAATTATGTATAGAAAGAATTCTATTCCAAGACAAATATAGAAAGAATATCATGCAAATATAGAAATAATATCTCATTAGAGTTTATTGTGAATGATTGCACATTATTTTTGGAGAATCACTAGGAGATATGTTTCATGTATATTAGCACTGATCATAATGAAAAGGCACATCCTATAATCTTAAAGCACAAATTGTTAAGACTTAAATATATGAGGAGAGTTCAACTCAAAAAATTAATCCAATAAGTGAAAGAGCCTCAATATAGGACTCTTAACCCATGCTATAGTAAAAAAAAATTAATATTCACTTTTCTATTTAAATAGTAAAACTCAAGTACATATTTAATTTTTAGTTTAATTACAGTTTTAGTCATTTTATTTTCCATCATTCATAAAATTAATCCTCCTATTAATTTTTTATTGTGTCAAATTCATTTTTACAAAATCAGTTTATTAGATTTTTTAAACACACCCCACACTAACACCACTGTGACTTGATAGATTCTAATATCACATTAGATATTACATTAATAATAACTCATTCTTACAAAAACAATATGTAAAATAAGAAGTGTCCTTATTATAAACTCGTCTTAAACTCTACTTTTAGACCCTACTTTTTATTCTATCTGACTTAAGTTTTTTGTTTCAATAATCCAATTCGCATATGTTTGGTTAAACAAACGTCCGACCAGAATTGACAATTCCTAACTTCTATTCTCACAATGAAAGTACCTTGAAACGCAAGAAATAATTGGCAGAAGCTAAAGCAAAATATGCATAGTACATGTTTGGTAATTCATGTCACAGTGACTTTATCAAAATCACTGTAAAATATAAGTAAAATCGCCATAATTAATACTAAACATACACTTAATAAAATATTCTTCGTCATTAGTCAATCTTGTGTTAATAAATTGTAATTCGGTAGTTTAGAGAAAAAGGAACAGTGATGCAATACACAAGTAGCTAAGAGTGGCTATATGGTGTGTTACAAATCCATAAAAACAAAAATAAGCACATTATTAGAAGAGAAAACCACAACAAAACACACTATTTGGGACCATAAAAATTGAAGAAACAAACAAACAAAGAAACAAGAAAACGTAGAGCCCTTGCCGTGCATTACGCAATGTAACATTACAAGGATGCATGCATCAACATCAAAATTAAAATAAAATAAATAGATATGTCAACCACATAGATCCGTCTGGTGGTAAAGACTTGAGTCTTTAAAGTTTGCTTCTCTTAAAGTTTCAGGTCCGAATTTTTTCGATGTCGTTTTCTGTGTTATATCTGCACAGTTTCGGTTTGGTTTGGATATCCATGGTTCACTTTTACCGAGCCGAACCCAACCATCCCGACTCACTTGAACCCGCAAAATGGACCCACCAATCCATTCAGACCCTTGAAGCCGACCCATTTCGAATATTTTTGTTCGGATATAGCGGGTTGGGCCGGATTTCAGGTCCTCAACTCTAACTTAAAATGAGCTCCTCTCTTTACCGGATAGTGAGTCATAAAAAGAAATTAAAAAATAAAAAACTATGTTGCAAAAGCAAAAGAAGTGACCCGAGGTGTATTGTTATTGTTTCTTTGAGAATGAGAAGACCTAGCAAGTGGTGGTTTATTTATATTTACACCCCCTACCCTACTTATTACACCACCACTCACTTGTTTCCATGCTGACGTGGCCCCTTTTTGTCCCCCTTCACATTTCACTGGCTGTGGGCCCACACTAACCGCTTTCTCACACCGACAGCTTAACAACCCATTCCCGCCTTTTCTCTTCCATTGCTCCGCCGTCACGCCACCACCACCACCGCCTCCGCCGATGAAGCCACTGACGATGCTACTTTCGTCGTATCCATCCGCGGTTGTTACACTCCATTCAATACTCGCCTCACTCGGCTCATAACACTCCGTCATCGCCGTCGTAACCGATCCTTCGTCAAACGAGTCTCTACTGTTTCGACGGTACACAGCAGCAGCATAAGATGAAGATTGAGTCGCAGTTGAGAAACTCTCGATTTCGAACAAATCGGAACTCGCGTCACTCGCGGCGTCTCCGTCGTCGATTACGATTCGCGACATAGCCGGTAGAAAGGGGAAATTTAGGGATTTCGCGTGAATTGCTTCCACGGTGTGTTCATCTGGTGGTCGGAAAACCTCTAGCGATTCTCGTGGTGGTTCTTCCAAAACGACGCCGTTTTTGTGTTTTGTTGTTGTTGAAATTGAATTAGGGTTTAACACTGGGAATGTGAATCCGTCGGTGAATGGTACTCTTACCGTTGTTACCACCGGTTGGAATCTTTGTGATTTGGTTACAACATGAGTTGGTGTCTGATTTTGATCCATGCTTTTGTTATTGTTAACCCAATTGTTCATTGGTGGTGGTGGTGGTGGTGATGGTGAAACTGGTGAAGGGTTTTTGATACTATTTTTGGGTAATTCTGTTGATTTTTTTTCATTGACTTGAACTGATTTTTTACCTGTGCATGGACATTTTCTCCTTAAAAGCCAAATTGGTTTTGAAAGTGATGATCTGAGATTGTTTTTGTTGCTGTTGTTAGGGTTTGGATTTGAAGGGTTTTTTATGTTAACTGAGATAGCACCTGGTGGATGTGATAACAAACCTTGTTGACTATTCCAGCTAGCTTCTGATGAAGCTGTTGGTGTTGCGGCATGGAAGGAACGCGCTCTATAGTTTCTGATGTTTGCATAACCATCCACCGAAGAAGAAGCCGAGGAGTATCTTGTAGAATCTGGTATACCAATGCTTTCTGTTTCATTGTTGATATTAATCACCACTGGTGAAACTCTGCTATTGTTATTGTTGTTGTTGCTGTTGATTGTAACTTTTTGGATGTTGTCGTTATTAGTTACTTCGTTGAAGTATTTGTGCGCATCGAATATGCTGAGTTCTGAGGTAGGATCGTCGATTGTGCGGTGGTGATTATGATTATTATTTGGTTGGCAAGTGTTTGACTTTTGGGGTATGAGATATGATGAGAAAGATGCATCTGTATCTCTTAAGATGGGTGATTTTGGAGGCAGGTTGCAATCAAAGGTTTTCATTGCTGTTGTTCTTTCCATATCCTTTTTCATACACACTTTTTTTCAGTGATGTTATATTAGTTTAATATGCTTGTAACTAGAAAAGCGGAGTGAAAAAGATGAAATGAAACTAAGAAAAATACTAGGCTTTGTTGTTGGTTGCTTATGAAATTCCTTTTGCTTTCATATATATGTGTTTCAGGCATGTGTACCAATTTGTGATGTCACCAATTATCAAGCTGTTGAAACCAAACATGTCATATTCTCCTTACCCTACCTTTTTTCCTTACTCTTCAATGAAACAAATTCCCAGCCAATGATCTGCCTCACACACATCATCTATTATTATAAGCAAACAACAAAAGTTTGAATTTTTAAAAAATCAAGATATCCGAACTAGATTATGATACCTATTTGGATAGAGTTATTGAATACCAATTATATATGGGATTCTTCATTATTTGGTTGAATTATGGCCATCTATTAGTAGCTATCTATGTCTAGAGTCTTAATCATTGAAGCCAATTTCAATTCCTTTTGATTTTAAGGTGAATAGTATAACAGTAGCTTTGGGCTACTACAGATGACAGAACACAGTAAAACAGAATGAAAGAAAATGTAAAACAACAAAGTATTCTGTTTTTTACACAATTTTAATTGGCATATAATTCTCCATGTTTGTAAATAGTATAAAGTTACTATCAAGTAGATTTTATTCAATTCAGAACATGCTATTTTTGAATTACATATGTACTTAATAAATCTTGATAATGCCTCTAGGATTCCCAGTTGTGTTGCATATCAGATAGTTACTTAACTGTGAAGCTCAATGCCATAACTCATGCCATTTAGATAGATCACAGAGCTATTTTATTTGTACAAGTTATTAACAAAATATAACATATATGGAATGTAGTATTCTATATTGATTTATTAGGCAGACATTATAAGCTCTTCTAGTTTTTGACACCTGTTATTGCTATTACTACTCAATGTCATATCATATCATATGCTGTTATATTTGTTCAGAGTTATGCATGTGGTCCAAATCGTTGTCTTCTTGGAATGACAGAAGAATAATGTTAGGTCCATGTCACTGGCAGCTTTCATAAGTCTCACTAGACCCTAGAAGAATGAAAGATCACTACTAACTAGTATTATTACAAAGACCTAAAATTGCTGGAATCACTTTTCCCTTGATTAGATTGTTTTCCAACTCCATTTATAACCATTCCTAACATTCTGTTCTTACTTACCAAGTTGGTTTTCTCTTCATGTGTCTGCATGATAAGTTTGGTAGTGTTGATTCAATAAAGTAAGCAAGGAAGTAAGTCCCTATCTGAGACATCAATCACCAGCCAGATAACAATGTGAATAAGTGAGGGTCCATTAAATTTAACATTTAGGGGAAGAAGTTATGTCTGAACTGTTTATAGACCATAAAGAAATGTTATGAGTTTACCATATCAATTATCTTAGGTGGATTGATTTGGGAAGCAAGTGTATAGTGGGTCACCATTAATCTTCTAGGTAACATGCACTGCTTTATTGCCTGTCTTTAGACCATTTACGCATGGTTCTTGATCAGGTGGTGGTCCAAATTTTGCCTCATAAGTTAGAGCAATATTTGGATTACATGCTTTCTTTCTAGTATATGATAATATAGTATATTCTATTTACTGGACTATTCTTTATCATGTCATCAATATCTAATGTTTACTTCATAGAATTTTATCTTGGTTGATGCAGATTAATGAACATTTAAGTCACTGCTTGATGTGTTTTACTACTAATTTCTTGTTATATTATTGTTTCATTATTTTTATTTTGTTGGGTAGAGAAATTAGGGCATCATTATATTGTTACAAGTCACAGTTTTGGATATTTTAATTAGGCCTGAATGAGCTTGACAAATACGTTTATATTAGTGGTAAGTTTGGTAACCCATGTGAGATTGTGGAAGACTTGACAAACAAACTCAATCACATATACATACATGTCTAATCCAAAATTGACTGATAAATATTGCTGCTTTAAATGAGCGTGATGATTTGTTTAGGGGTGTTCACACTACATACTCAATTATAAATCTATACTATGTATAAAAAAGGATACAAAAAAAATTTTGGTGTGGACTTTTCATAATACCAGTAAAACCCTTATTTTTTTTCTCTAGCAACAAAAAACTTTTATTAACAAACATACTATAGGGGCATGTCTTTATTTTTTTTTTTTGGACATAAGTTAGACACAGGCAGGCGCGGAACGCGCCTGTCTGGCCCGCTAGTAAATAAATAAAAGAAAAATATTTTAACATTTATTTTTATTTTTTTTTGTTTACAAAGGAGCTGAGGATCGAATCTCTAGTATACTACCTAAATCCCTAATCACTAGATCAAACCTAATGACTTATATATTAACATTTATTATGATGATAATTAAGTGCCGGTAATATACGGGATCCTCTCAATTTTTTTCTCCATTTTTCTTCTTCATTACTATAGTTTTGAATAGTTTTTAAATATATATATATATATATTAAATAGTTAGACGCATCAAATATTATATTATTGCATTTATATTTCTAAAACGTTAGTAATAACAAGAATCAAGAGGATAAAAAATGGAGAAGATGCCAACAATGAATTGGTCCAAGTGGTAAGCATATTGGTTCTCTTAAGCATGTGGTCAGGAGTTTGATTCCTGGCTCATGCGTATGGAGAAAATTCGGTTGGGATGGGAGAATCCACTTTCTATGCCCCACTAGTTATATTGTGTGCTAACTCTTTGTTAAATTTTTTTTTGTTACAACTCTTCGTTAAATTTTTTTTTTGTTGATAGACGAAATGACAAAGTCATTAAAAACTCACACACAGAAAGTGGAGTGACCAGGGATCGAATGTTAGAAGTCCCACATTGGCTCAAATCTCAAAGCTAGTTTTTGTGGTTGAGTATAGGCCTCTCAAATTCTAATATCGAACTCCAATCACGACGTCCGACACTAACAATTTCGGTATTTCTGCCGGTTGGACTAGAATTTGTGGACCTCTTCATTAAAATTTAATTAATGCATCTTAGATTTTGAAAAGAATCTTATAAAACGAGACAACAAAATTTTACGAAATAATCTTATAATCTTATATATTATATTGATTATTGAGACAGGGATAGTAAAATATGACTAAAGAAAATGATAAACTGCTGAATTTAAACACCTAATTTAGCGCTCGTGCAATCCAAAAACTTTCTTCAAACCCAGGGTGAGGTAATAGTGGTGTTGGAGTATTGTTGATCTTATACGAGAACTACAAGGTAGATGATTGAAGGGAATATTAAATAACGACATGTCACGAGTGATTAATTGGTCTGCCCATATTCTTTTCCAAATAAATAAATAAAATTTGTTGCCCATATTTTGAAGAAGCCTGGAGAAGAAAATGATGAACAAGCGTAACAGAGCAAAATAAATTTGTGAACTTCAACATAATATTTAAATATTTTGGTTAAATGCATTCAGGAAGGCCTTTAAGTTAATATTTTGTAATATCTAGATCATTTAAATTTTTAGATCGCAAATAAGTCATTAATTTGGCATCAATCGGACTGAAAAATAGAATAGTTGATCGAGCTCTTTGGTACGCGGCTAACCTTTTAAATGGAAGTGTTCTTGCTACTCACATAAACTAAATAAGAACTGATCTATAATTTTTTACTATTAACCCTCTAGTTTCAGGGGAAGAATGTCCGCATAATTTAGAATTTGGTCATAATATAAATAAAGTCTGATTAAAAATTGTTTTACAAAAAATCGAACTCATATTTTTCCCAACGATTAGTCCTAGGAGAAACTCATTAATCAACCGTAAAAAAAAACTCATTATCCAGTTGAGCTCAGTATTTTAGTTGGCATAAGTATCATTTTTAATAATGTGAAAATTGGTTTTTTTTTCCTCACTTATAATTAAGGCTTGACAGAGATCATTTCCTTCTTCTTTTTTCTACGAAAGGGAGTAAGTTGTAATGTTCATTAAAAAAATATGTACAATTATGTGGAGACTTTGGAAAAGTCATAACCGTAAATTGTGGGAAGAGGTGGACGATGGTGACTTGCTATTCCTATTATCCAACATGCAACGTTGTTTCTAAATCAATGGCAATGGACTAAGTTGAGCCGCGTGTTGGAATATTTTATAATATTACGGTAATATTGTGTGGGCAGATATATGTTGGATATCCCTCCTGTTTGGAGGTATTAATAGTATTGGGCTTCATTGGCTTGTTTGTTTTGGCACACATGTGCCATGTGACAATTTGTTGTCACGTGAGAAGAAGTTGGATTTCTTAAATCCCTAAATTGAAAACATTCAAGGTTAGAGAACAACAACACAAAACCAACAACAGTAGCACTCATAAGTTCAAGCAGCGGCGGCAATAGTTGTTTTGGAGAAGAAGAGATTTAGCTTCTAAGTGATAATGAGTGTGTAGCAAAGTTGCTTGTTTTGAGCTACAACTTGAGTATGTGTTTTCTATCCCTTAGTTAGTTTTTCTTTGTTGTTTAAATCTCTCTCTAGGTTGTGTTAGTTTACCCATTTGTGTGGAAGTTGAGTTGTTGTTTGATTCCACCTTGGGTGATGATTATTGGTGTTCCTAGTGTTTACTAGAAGAATATTTGTGTACCCATTATTAATTTATATAGTGGAAGATTTATCTGGCTTGGCCCGTGGTTTTTTATTCTCTCACATTGAGAGGATTTTCCACGTTAAATTTTGGTGTCTTGTTATTTCTATTTTTTGCTCTGCTTGGAATTTTCTGGTTGTCCATTTAATTGCACAGGTGGTTGGGAGAACTAATTCCGCAATTTTAAAGAGATTATTTAGTCTAGTTATCCCCAACAAAGTGGTATCTAGAGCCGTGGTTTGATTTGTGCAACAATGGAGACGAACACAACTAGGATGGTGAGTTTGAATGGATCCAACTATAATGTTTGGAAAAGGAAGATGGAAGATTTGCTTTATGTTAAAGGATTTCATTTGCCGGTGTTCTCTAATGAAAAATCCGATGGAAAGAGTGATGAAGAATGGAATTTGTTGCATAGACAAGTTTGTGGTTACATTCGTCAATGGGTGGATGATAATGTTTTGAATCATGTGAGCTCGGTGACTCATGCTCACTCTCTTTGGACCAAACTTGAGCAGTTGTATGCAAGAAAGACGGGTAACAATAAGTTGTTCTTGTTCAAGCAATTGATGTCTTTGAGGTATAGTGATGGTTCACCAATGACCGATCACTTGAACACTTTCCAAGGGATTCTAAATCAATTGTCGGAGATGAAACTTATTTTTTATGATGAAATTCAAGGTTTGTGGCTTCTTGGTACTTTGCCTAATTCTTGGGAGACTTTTAGGACATCCTTGTCTAACTCCGCTCCGAATGGTATCATCTCGATGGACTTGGCTAAAAGTAGTGTATTGAATGAGGAGTTGAGGCGTAAGTCACAAGGTTCTTCTTCACATTCCGAGGTATTGGTTACCGAATCAAGGGGGAGACAACAAAGTAGAGGTCCAAGTAATCGTGGGACATCACGTGATAAATCACAAGGAGGCTCTAATAGATTCTCTAATATTGAGTGTCATCATTGCGGAGAAAAGGGACACATAAAAAGGTTTTGCCGGAAGTTGAAAAGGGAAAACAAGAAGGGCTACAACAACAACAACAATAAAAAGGAAGATAACAATAATGAAGATGTTGCTATTGTTGATGATTTCTTCATTGTTTGTGATAATTGTGTAGAGAATATCAATCTATCATGTGATGAGATGGATTGGGTGGTTGATAGTGGTGCTTCCACTCATGCAACCTCGAGGTGTGATCTTTTTTCAACTTACGAGACCGGTGATTTTGGGGTTGTTCGTATGGGAAATAATGGGCAAGCTAATGTCATTGGAATTGGAGATGTTTGTGTCGAAACTAGCAATGGGACTACTCTAGTTCTCAAAGGTGTGAAACATATTCCGGAACATCGATTCAATCTTCTATCCGTTGGAAAGTTGGATAATGAAGGATATGATAATTCTTTTTCGGAAAATGAGCGGAAGCTAAAGAAAGGCTCAATGGTGGTTGCTAAAGGAAAAAAGAATTCGAATTTGTATGTCATCCAACTTGGGGTTTCAAAATGCTACATCAACACTTGTGACAATGATAGCTCATACGAATTATGGCACAAGCGTTTGGGTCATATGAGTGAAAAAGGTTTGAGCATTTTGGCAAAGAAGAATGTGTTGCATGGTGTTTCCGATGCGAAGTTGAGAAAATGTTCGCATTGTTTGGCGGGTAAACAAAGACGAGTTTCCTTTAAGTCATCCGAACCAAAGAGGAAATCAGAAGTGTTGGATTTAGTACATTCCGATGTGTGTGGTCCAATGAAGACACGGTCACTTGGTGGTGCTCATTACTTTGTGACTTTCATTGATGATTATTTTCGGAAAACATGGGCTTATACTTTGAAGGCGAAAGATCAAGTGTTAGATACCTTCAAGTCGTTTCAAGCGTCGGTTGAAAGAGAAACGGGGAAAAAGCTCAAGTGTATCCGAACCGATAACGGGGGAGAGTATGTTGGTCCTTTCGACAAGTATTGTCAAGATCAAGGTATACGTCATCAAAAGTGTCCTCCAAAGACACCACAATTAAATGGGTTAGCCGAAAGAATGAATAGAACTTTGGTTGAAAGGGTGAGATGTTTACTTTCTCAATCAAAGTTGCCGAAATACTTTTGGGTAGAAGCATTGAACACGGTTGTGCATCTCTTAAATCTCACTCCATGTGGTAAAGATGTTTCCTACGACCATCTTCGAGTGTTTGGGTGCATGGCTTATGTGCATATTCCGAAGGATGAGAGATCTAAATTGGATGAGAAGTCGAAGAAATGTGTGTTTGTTGGGTATGGACTTGATGAGTTTGGGTATCGTTTCTTTGATCCGGTTCAACGGAAGCTTATTCGTAGTCGTGATGTTGTATTCATGGAGGATTATACCATTGAGGACATCGACAAAGTTGAGAATAAAGATCCAACTTTTGAAGACGAAGAAATTGTTGATATAGGCTCAACTACTATTGCTCCTACCCCTATCATTTTCGAAGATGCTCCAATTGAAAATCAAGGTATGGATTTAAATGTTGATAATATTTTAAATCCTAATGATATTGTTGATGTAGGTGCTACAAATGATGTTGTTGAAAATGAGGTAGTTCAAGAAGTTACCTCTAATGAGTTGAGGCAGTCTACTCGTGATAAAAGGCCTTCCGTTCGATACCCCTCGAACGAGTATGTTTTTCTTACCGATGGTGGAGAACCCGAAAACTTTAAAGAAGTTTTGGAGGATGAGAACAAAAAGGAGTGGATGGATGCCATGGAGGATGAAATGCAATCACTTCGTGAGAATAATACTTTTGAGTCAGTGAAGTTGCCCAAGGGTAAGAGAGCATTGAGAATAGATGGGTTTATCGGATTAAGCAAGATGAGTGTACTTCTCAAAGAAGATACAAGGCTCGCTTGGTGGTAAAAGGTTTTAAACAACGGGAAGGTATTGACTTTGGTGAGATTTTTGCTCCGGTTGTGAAGATGCAATCTATTCGAATGGTTCTTGGGCTAGCCGCTAGTCTTGATTTGGAAGTAGAGCAAATGGATGTGAAGACGGCTTTCCTTCACGGTGATCTACATGAAGAAATTTACATGGAGCAACCGGATGGATTCCGAGAGAAGGGCAAGGAAGACTATGTTTGCAAATTGGTAAAGAGTCTTTATGGTTTGAAACAAGCACCTCGCCAATGGTATCAAAAATTCAACTCGGTGATGATTGAACATGGGTACAAGATGACTAAGGCCGATCATTGTGTGTTTTTCCGGAATTTCTCCGAAGGTGATTTTATTATTCTCTTACTTTATGTGGATGATATGCTAATTGTTGGAAAGAATATTTCAAGAATTAAAGAGTTGAAAAACACTTTGAGTGAATCTTTTGCTATGAAGGATTTAGTAGCGGCTCGGAAAATTCTTGGTATTGAAATTGTTCGAGATCGAAATGAGAAGAAGTTGTACTTATCACAAGAAAAGTATGTGGAGAAATTCCTTCGGCGTTTTAGTATGGATAAGGCTAAAGCGGTGAGCATTCCACTTGCTTCTCATTTCAAGCTTAGCCATAAACTATGTCCATCTACGGATGAAGAAAAGTTGAGTACGAAGAGCATTCCGTACTCGTCGGCCGTTGGTAGTTTGATGTATGCTATGGTTGAGAAAATTTGCAATGGAACTTGGTGTGAAACAAGAAAAATATGTCTTATTTTGTGACAATCAAAGTGCCATTCATTTATCGAAGAATTCTTCCTTTCACTCGAGGTCGAAGCATATTGACGTTCGTTATCATTGGATTCGTGATGCATTAGATTCCAAGTTGATGGAGCTTGAGAAGATTCACACCGATGACAATGGTTCGGATATGTTGACGAAGGTGTTGCCTAGAGGAAAATTTGAGTTTTGTCGTATGGAAGCCGGATTGGTGTTGCCCTCCAACTAGTCGGTCGGGGGAGTTTGTTGGGTATCCCTCCTATTTGGAGGTGTTAATAGTATTGGGCTTCAGTGGCTTGTTTGTTTTGGCCCACATGTGCCCTGTGACAATTTGTTGTCACGTGAGAAGAAGAAGTTGGATTTCTTAAATCCCTAAATTGAAAACATTCAAGGTTAGAGAACAACAACACAAAACCAACAACAGTAGCACTCATAAGTTCAAGCAGCGGCGGCAATAGTTGTTTTGGAGAAGAAAAGATTTAGCTTCTAAGTGATAATGAGTGTGTAGCAAAGTTGCTTGTTTTGAGCTACAACTTGAGTATGTGTTTTCTATCCCTTAGTTAGTTTTTCTTTGTTGTTTAAATCTCTCTCTAGGTTGTGTTAGTTTACCCATTTGTGTGGAAGTTGAGTTGTTGTTTGATTCCACCTTGGGTGATGATTATTGGTGTTCCTAGTGTTTACTAGAAGAATATTTGTGTACCCATTATTAATTTATATAGTGGAAGATTTATCTGGCTTGGCCCGTGGTTTTTTATTCTCTCACATTGAGAGGATTTTCCACGTTAAATTTTGGTGTCTTGTTATTTCTATTTTTTGCTCTGCTTGGAATTTTCTGGTTGTCCATTTAATTGCACAGGTGGTTGGGAGAATTAATTCCACAATTTTAAAGAGACTATTTAGTCTAGTTATCCCCAACAATATCTTTATATAAATATATTAGTTATTTATTAATTAGGAGTCTTAATTGATTAAGTAATCAAATAAATTTAAAAGGCTAATTAGATTTCTATTTAGAAATAATTAAGTATTTAATTAATTTGATATTGACTCAATATGAGTGGATGTCAAGATGACCCATTTCGAAATAATGAGAACTCTAATTGGTCATCACACTATATAAAGGTTATGATCCCCAATATATCGGACGCACTGCATATGATCTCTTCTCCTCATCTGAAGAGTGCTTAGCGCATAAGGAGTCCCGATTGAGGAAGAACCACAAGTCAGCGGATGCTTGTCATTCGTCTCCCTTTTGTTTTCAGGATTACTACCAAGAGGCTCAGCGGGTTAGTTCATCTAATAGATCCGTCTATCCAGGTATTCATGTAATCCTTTAATCTCAATAAATCAACATGTCGTAGATCTTATTTTATACATATGCTCTTATGTTTATTTCGACTTCCACATTAAAATAAAATTATGGTTTTAATCATTTAGTTTGAACATATGTGCTTAATTATAAATTAATTCCAACACGATGGTCAAGGTAATGGGCATCATACTCGACTAACTTGTGCTAAGTGGGTAAAACCATCGGCTGGTGAAGTAAAGTGTAGCATGTGTGCAGCCTTTGGTAACACGGTAATAAAATGTGGATCATAATGTGAATTCGAGACCACAATAGAATTTTTGTCCAAGCTAAAACATTATGCTATTCTTCTTTGCGCAGTTTGAAAGAAGGTGAAGCCTATGGATTGTTACAAGCCATCAAGTGAGTTGTGGAATTGAGATTAGACAACGTCATTTTGAATTGGATGCAAATGTGGTGGTAGACAATTTTAATAAGTTTTTGCATGATTTATCAATTGCATTATTAAAGATTGCAGTTTTAAGTTTCATGTTTTTATCCAAACTCGTTGTTTGAGTTTACTGGGAGGTAAGTTGACGTAGTTGTTCATGAACTAGCTAGGACGGCTATGTATATGACCAATCTTCAATTGTTAGAGTTGATGCCAAATTATATTATTGATGTTATTTATAATGAGATAACTTTATTTACTTAAAAAAAAAAAAGTAACAGTGTAACCCTTTTGCATCCACTTTATTGTGTTTCTTGCTTTCTCTCTTAAAAAGAAGAATTAATTTATTTCATTAAAAATCAAATCAAGTGCTCTATAAATGTTATAAATGTTGGAATATCACCCACACCCCTATTCACAACCATAATCTCTCTTTTATTTTTTTCTTGATTCCTCCATTAGGGAGGGGTTATTTAGGATCAAAATCACCCCTCTCGATAGTTTTTTATTTCTTTTTCAATTAAATAAGTGATTTACACATAATTTTAGGTTTCATTTGAGTTTTTCTTGCAATTTCTTCATTTGGTGTTGTTTTATTCCCGTCTTGGTGTGGAGTTTTGTTATCCCATCTTTGTCCGGTGTTTATTTTGTTCAGATTTACAGCTTTGCGTCAATCCAGATTCAGTGCGGATTCAATGATTTTCGAGTCGTCAACGTTGCAGATCCGGAGGCATGAGCATTTCAGACACTTGAATTTTGTTATATCTGTGGTAGACTTTGTCATATTTGTAGACATAAAGCCGTTTTATGCTATTAACTCGGGTGCTGCGAGCTTGTTCGCAGATTCATCCTTTTTAGTTTTTAGCGAATTTGAATATGTAATAATTTTGATTGATGTAGTTCACCAATTTGAATCAATGAATACATTTGTTTTTAGTAAAAAAAATGTTGGAATATGGAAACAAAGATGAAAAACTAACATTACAAACAAAATAAATAAATGAATGAGAACTAATATTGAAAAGCTGATTCTAGATAAATTTGACATGTTTATTTTTTATTTTTCTTTTTTCAACTGAATAATACATGTGGGTTTTTCTAGTTATCGGTTCCATTTGTTCCTGAAATCGACGGATAGTTTTCGTTAGTTTTCAATAGTGATTTTCTTTTTTACATGAACTAGACGGCGGCCCGTGCGTTGCACGGGTTCGACGGAACGCTATATATTTGCCAATCATGGATATTGTCAATTATGGTTGTTGATTTACATTAAGGAAAGTGATACAAAGTAAACACAACTAAGTAAACTTAGAACTAAGGAGGTTTATATCAGAACTAAAACAAAGTAGAAAAGCAGGGCATTAAGAAACCAAAATTGATACGGAGTAAGAGCAACTTAAAAGTTAATACATTCACCCAGGCATAATATAAAAGTTGGTACATAGGGATTAGCACTAGCATAAAAGTTCATACATAAACATATCCATGATATTAAAGTTCATACAAAACAACCATAAAACAAAAACCCAAACAAAGTTGATTACAAAAGACAGCTCCAACTCAATGACATAAACTTATAGAAGACAACTTCAACTCCATGACAGCACTCATAACAGAAAGTAATTATCGGTTTGATAGAAAGCTTTGTATCCCATAGCTACTCGAGGCCCGATCAAATTTGTGTGCACACCTATCAAAGGAGAGATCTTAAAATAGAGGAGCTTATTATTTGATGCATGTGTTCACGATAATTCCTTCCACCAACCGACGTTTCTTGCGTATGTTAAGCCATTGCACGATTATTCAGCAAGTTTTGTTAGAATGATCACCAAAATCTAAGTGGCACTCCCATTTGTAGTCAAGCCAATCCACCAAGGTGATATCAGCTTCCTCATGAGGGAGTGCACGCTCACAGAAGCAGTGCCATAAGAGTTTCTGTTTTGTGTTAAATTTCAATGTTAGAAAAGGGAATAAAAAGAGTAGCATACAATAAACCAAATAGAACATACCAAAATTCCAGATTTGACATCATCGGAAGTCAATGTTTTTTCAAGAACATGAAAAAACTTTGTTGGGGCTATGAAACAGGGAGGAGTTTTTTCTTCAGGTAACATCAGCCTAAATGGAGGAGTTTTTTTCAGGGTAATCCACTTCCAGCCAGTGATCTTTCTAACTCTGATATGAAGGAGGCGTAGGCTTATGTGCAAAATTGTCACCCAATCACCCGTGCAAAGGCCATAAAATTCCCTCAAGCGAGACCAACTGTGTGTGAAATAAATCTTGGTATTTTTTTTTCTCAACATCCACCTGAATATGGTTTATTTTTGGATGAATGGACCAAGGTCTCTCGTAAAACATGCAGGAAGTTTTGCGCTAGGCAAGGCTATACAATAATCAAAAGAGTTAGTTGGATCAAATTCCATATAGGTAGTTTTTGTCATCAAAGAGTATGTTTGTATATCCCAGTCCACATCTGGAGAAAATATATGAATGAAAGATGTGAAATTACTGTGTACAATCTATAGTTATTGTAATTATTATTAGGCTTAATTAGTCCAATGGTCCCTTAAAGACATTTTAGGTTTCACAATGGTCCCTTAAAGGAAAAAATGTCCAGATTGGTCCCATAAAGACATCTCCGTTAGCCAAAAAGGTCATTTCCGTTAAATTTTAACCCCAAATGTATAAGGTGGATCAACTCTGTAAATGGTCCACCATAAACCTCATTAAAGTTTTTAATTATAACCGTTTGATCTTTTTCTTAAAATCTATACCTTTGAACCACCAACATTCAATTTATTTCATTTTTCTTCATCTTCTCCCCTCTTCTCCATCTTAATCATTATCTTCATGACATTCCTAAAAAACCCAAAAATTTTACCCATCATATTCATCACAAATCTAGAAAATCATCATCATTTAAACTCTTAAAAAATAAAAATAAAAATAAAACTCACAAATCTTAATCTTTTATTCCAAACAACCATCAACTTGTGTAAATCCCCTTAACACTAATCGCACCATCACAACCTCATAAAGTGAAAACCTATGTTGCCTGGGTGCCGGTACGGTACCGGTATCCGGTACCGGTACTGGTACGGGGTACGTCATTTTTAGAAAAATTAAGGTACGGGTACGTCCCTATAATTTTTTTAAAATATAATTATATAAATCAAATAATATAATTATATTGTTAAAATAAATAATTAAACATAAAAAATATTACACCACAATTTAAAAGTAATTCAAATTGTTCAAAAACATCAAAATATGAAATTAAAAAGCAATTAGCTCAAAAAGAGTCAATTGTTTTCACCTCCATCATCACTAAAAAGAGCGGCCTCTAGTTTAGGTTTATCGTAAGAAAGACTAGCAATTTCAAAAATATCAATTATATATTAAATAAATCTCATTCATCTCTACGAATATTTCACATTTTTGTTGCTCTTTCATAAGTATTACTATTTCTCTTTCTCGAGAGAATACGAAGATTTGTATGAATAAAAAAACTAGATCTTCATTTCTCTTTGAATTTAGTATATTCATTTTTAATGAATGGGTGAATAATTCCAATGGCTGCTTTTTTTATTGTTTTTTATCGGTAAGTGCTACTTTTATATTATACAAAAAATAAAAAACCTAAATATTTATATAAAAAAACACATTAAAGAAAAAGAAGAAGAAAAAAATAGTGTTTTTTTGGATCGGTGTACCACGCGCGTACGTACCACAGATGTACCACTCGTGTACCCATTACAAAAAACAAAAACAAAAATCTAGGTACGGCTTCGGTGCGTACCGGGGGAGTACCATACGCGTACCAGTACCCGGTACCGGTACTCAATCTAAAACGAAGTACCCATGCATCATAGGTGAAAACCAAGCTTGCAAACAAAGCACAATCCAAAAACAAATCTTAAATCCTCCTTCACTTCATACAACACAAACAACACTTCAAAAAATTAGAAAACTCAACTTCCAACAAGAAATAATCAGACCCAAAATCTTCAACCCTAGATCATCAAACATTTAACCCAAATCTTTAAACCCTAGATCATTAAATTTGCATCAAGCATGATTTTGATCTATGAGTTTTGAGAAAATGGAGGATAACAGTGATTGTTGTTTCTGGGTTGTGTTAAAGAAGAAAAAAAAATTAATAGGAAGAAGATGAAATCTGGGGTGTATAATAGAAGAGAAAGAAGAATGTAAAGAGTTTTTTGGGTGATGGTTGTGGTTGGTGATGATGATGGACTTGTGTTAATGGGAAAAAATCTAGATTTTTTTCTTTCCATTTTCTAGGTTTGATTCAAGATCGGTTTTTTTTTTTTTTTTTAAAGAAGTTTATGAAGATGATGGAGAAGGTAGAAGATGAAGGAAAGTAAAGTAAATTTGTGTTGATGGTTCACTGTAAGATACAATAGATATGCAAGATCCAATGGTTTCCTTTTTAACAAAAAAAATCAAATGGTTAAAATTTTAAAAATTAATAAGGTCTATGGTGGACCATTTACATTGTATGACATCCACAATGACACATCATTGAGCAGACAAAAACTAACGTTTTTTGATAAAAATAGACAGAAAGGACCTTTTTGACTAACAGAGATGTCTTTAAGGCTTTGTTTGGATTGGTGGTATGTGATGGAATGGAATGGAGTGGAGTAGTAAGTAATTAAGTTCCATTGTTTGAGTTTGCTAAAAATGAATGGAGGGGAATGGAACATGATGGAATACATTCCATCCCATACCATCCAATCTTTCAGTTTTCCTTCCCCTCCAATTTGGGGTGTATCCAATGGAATGGAGTTTTATAATTATACTTTTACTCTTATACCCTTATGTTTATTTTATCATTACCGCTATCTCTTCCTGCAACCTACTGTTTTCTTCAGCTCATTGTGTTCTCTCGTCGTCCATCAATTTTCTTTGCCAGCCAGCATATTTCTTGCTCTCGCGTGTACTTTATTTATCATGTTTACTTTTGTGGTAAATTCTAATATGGACCACTACATAAGTGGTCCATGGTGGACCAGTCACGAATAACACTATAACGAATACGAATTTTACAAAATTCACCTTTTGGATTGAAAGTTTATATCATATAGATCATCCATAGAAAAATTTAGAAAAATTGAAAATCATTTGATATGTTATTGAGACACATCAAGATTAACGGTTGTTAAATAACATAAATCTTGAGGAGTCTCAATAACATATCATATGATTTTCAAAAAATTTAAAAAAATTTATGGATGATCTATACGATATAAACTTTCAATCCAACAATGAATTTTGTAAAATTCATATTCGGTAGATCATTTGTCCACGGTGGACCAGCTTCACGGTGGACCACTTGTGAAGGTGGTCCACCGTAGCATTAGCCTTACTTTTGTATTTGTGAAAATAATTTTGCTATGTTGAGGCATATATTCATTCTTCAATTTTATTTTTGCCATGTATACCAACAATTGAGCCGTAATAAACTGACGAGATTATACTTCAATTATTTTTATAGAGTTTTAAAATTAACACAGTTACGTAAAAATTTGGTTGGAATGGTAAATCAAATTAGGATGCTCTATGAAATTTTATTTGGGTGGTTTAATGGAAAGAGATAAAAATTTAATAATAACATGTTTAAAATTATACAGTAATATTTGTTTTTTGTTGGTATTAATTAATCATTTGGTTTCCGGATAAAGAGGTTCGAAAGTTCAGAGTTTAGCCGCATGGTAAGTAAAACCTAACAAAAAAATTAATAATAGTTTTTAATTAAGGGTAAAAATGGGATTAAAAAATTATAACATGTTCTGCTCCGTCTACTTTCCAAACGATGGAATGGAAACAACATTCTGCCAGATCATAAAATATCTAAACAATGGAATGGAATCTCTGTCCCATTCCGCTCCGTTCCACTCCATTCCATTATGTTCCGTTCCGCTCCATTATCTTCCATCAATCCAAACAGAGCCTAAGGGACCAACCTGGACCTTTTTTTCTTTAAGGACCATTGTGAAACCTAAAATGTCTTTAAGGGACCATTGAAATAATTAAGCCTTATTATTATTATATAAGAAGTGAGTAAAAAGTGAAAGTATCTTAAAAATTTAAAATTGGAAATGCTTAACTTAATTGAATTAATATGAAAACAAAATTGCAACTATTAAGGACAATGACAACCAACTTCGAATTAGCCTATATCCTAAATGTGAAATTGATAGCTATCCAAAAACTTGTAACACAAAAATAGGAATTGTTTTTTAAAAAAGCCATATCCACTGAGGCGAAATAAGAAAGTTATGTAAGTCCTTGAGTTGCATGAATAAAAACTTATATCAATTATTAGTGTAAGCTGACTATTGCTATTATTTTTTTCTCTAGAATATGGTTTGCTATGATTCATTAACAAAACAACAATAACAATAATATCCTTTAATCTTTGAAAAGCTTATGAACAATATCAAAGTTATTGAAGTTAAACTATAAAAAAGTCATAGACAACCAATGATTTGCTCAAGATAAAGTTGTTGAAGTTAAAGCAAGAACAGAGCAAAAAAACTACGGTTATTAGTATTTTGATAGCAGATCTATGTAAAATCAAAACAAAAAGTTCCTAAGCTATATACTTAATCATGCTAATAAGACATTTAAAACGGTTTCACAGACACGCACATACCCAGCAATCACAAAAAGCAGGGGAAAGATTAGAGATGTAAATACAAAAAAAAAGAAATAGAACCTTCCAAATTCTTGAAAGTGTTTGAAGCATCTGCTTTATCAGATTCACTCGCAGCCTTCTCAATAACATGCAAGATAATATTGACACCCGGCGTACTTGTGTTGTTAGACAAAAAAATGGAAGTTATTAAGGAAGAAAATAAATGGAAGTCTCTTGGATGAATTTTCATTGGCTTACAGATCCATTTGTTTGATGAAAAGAATAGAAGGACTTATGTAAGCTTGCAGCGAGATTTTAAAATCTATTGGTTAGATGTTTCGGTAAATCTTTGTTTGGACTATAGTGTATCACTATCTATATTAAAATTTTAGTCATTGATAAAGGTTACATTTATTTTAGAATGAAACTAATCTATGCTCAATAAACAACTTCAATCGTTCTTAATAAATTTTCTTTTTTAATAAGAGATTCCAAGTTAAGCACCATGCTTACATCGATATATCAGCCACTTGAATTTATCCGAAATCCATTCAAAATATAGAGACTCGTAATTTACGCCCATTTTCCTATTATAAGTGAATAAGTAAGATTATTTACTTAATTATACGTTAATTGTAGATTAAAAATAATTTGTGCTCGATATTATTTCTACAATAAGTACGTAAATGGACGAATGTATTTAATGAATGTTTTTGGTATTATAATTAATGGGCTAGCACATAGTATTACTTGATTTGATTTGGGGCCAATGCATCTCATATGAAGGTTCTAAGCCCAACCAAATTGATACGTGGGAGAGAGAATTCAAGGAGGAAGAATGAGAATTTAATGATGTCATGGTGATTTTGTTTTTTTTTTTGGTCAAGTAGCCTAGTGGCTAGAAATTCCACCTTAAAGGAGGATAAGTGGAGTGTCCAAGGATCGAACCCTGGCTCCTGCGTTTACAACGCTATGTCCCTACCAATTGAGTTAAGCTCACGGGGACATGTCACGGTGATTTTTAATATCGTTAGTTATGTCTATGGACATTGTTATACGTGGGTGTGACGACTTAATGGGAACATCACACAAGTTCCTCATTGGATACATGGAATTAGGACTGTTCATTGATAACCGTTAACTGAACTGAACTGCCGAACCGTACTAAACCGAACCGGAAATAACTGAACCATACCATAAGTTTACGAACCGAACCATTAAGCTCAAAACAGTTCTCTAACTGAACCGAACCATAAATAACCAAACCGAACTGTAGATAACCGGACCACTAAATGATATGTCCCTCAAAAAAATTGTCAAAAAAAATTAGTAAACCATAAGTTACAATTTTATTGTGCTTAACGGTTCGGTTAACCGGTTAACCGAACCATAACTACAATTCTATTGTGTTTAATAGTTCGGTTCGGTTAACCAGTTAACAGAACTATAAGTACAGTTCGGTTCGGTTTTGCTATAAACCTTAATGGTTTGATTCGGTTATTTGAACCATTGTTATGGTTCAGTTCGGTTCGATTCGGTTCTTTGCCCGAACTGAACCATGAACAGTCCTGCATGGAATTGTATTGACATTTGAAGTGATAAGTGTCCTAGTTTGATATTGTTAATTTAGGTAGTGTTTGATGAGTTATTTGTTTTTTTTCATAAGAGATCGCTACTACGGCGAAGGTGAACACCATGATTGTGTCGATATTTCAACCGCTTGAATTTATCGGAAATCGACTAACATAAATTTTGTGGCGTTCCTCAATGAAACCTCTAAAATTTGATTAAAAAAATCATAAAGAATAATAATTCTTGCCAAATAATTAAAGCTCTAACCATCATTATAGCTTTTTTTAAATCGCCAATCATCACGCCTTTCTTCAATCCAGCCTCTAAGTATTGATATAAATATTTATAATTTTTGCACGCTATTTTTATTCATAATGTGCTCTTCTTCAACATTTTTAGTTACGTACATATAGATAGTTTTCGATTTATACTTTTTTGTTTGTCAATTAGTCTAGTGGATAGAAATTTCAAGGTGGATAAGTGGGATGACCAGGATTCGAACCCCGGCCCGCTGCATATAAAATGCAATGTCCTACTTTCTAATTTATACTAAATAAAATTAGTTTATATAATTTAAAAAAATAAAAGGAATAAGTGGAAAATATGGGAGCATTGCAGTTATGATATTTGACGCCTCATAACTATTTTATAATCAGCTAACCATGATTCTGGTGATAGCTTGACCACTCGAATTTATCGGGAATCCACTAACATCATTTTTGTGACCTTCCTCAATCCACTATGATATATGATTTTATCCAAATTCTAATTACACACCAAATTATAAAGTATCATAATTTTCACCGAATAATTCAAGCTTTGACTACCAATATAGACTTTTATTTTCTTAAAGCGCTAGTGTTATCAGTGTGTCTTTCTTCAACGCAACGTCTAAGTATCAATATAAATATTTATAATTTTTACGCACAACTTGCATAAATAATGCGTTCTTTTTCAACATTTAGTTATATATACATAGCCTTTGATTTATAAGTTCTAATTTATACTAAATGAAATTAGTTTACATAATTAAAAAAAAGAAGCATAAGTGAAGAATAGCGGGGTATTATAGTTATGATATTAAATACCTCATAACTATTTTATAATCTATGTCCTATAGTTAAATAAATTCATGCTGGAACCGGTAGAGTCTTGTGTGGTGGTTCTCTTGGGGCTTGGCGATCTTGGAGGGGTGTCAGCTTTCTTTTGGTTTTCTCTTTTTGTTTTCTTCTTTTTCTCTCTTCTTGGGCGTCCAGTGTTTTGGAGTTTGATGACTCTCAATTTAGTCAGGGTCGCCTTAGGAGTTTTTTTATCTAGGAGTTCTTTGTTTTTTATCTTTACTTTGAGGATCAGTACATCTTGTACTCCCTTTTGTAGACTATTTTGGTGTATACTTTTTTTTTCTTATATATATATATATATAATTATATTTGCCATTCAACAAAAAAAAAAAAAGGTTAAATAAATTCGTTTTAGGTACATATTAAATTAGAAAGTTTCATAATTTACGCACCACGGACAAAGAGTTTATTTTTTGTGCTAAATACTCTAAAAGTTGACCTTTGATGTAGATACTTATTTTTTAGTTGTTATTGCCACTAATCATCTCTTAAGATAAAAAAAAAATGGATCAAATTTTATGGTTGTAAGTGGAGAAGAGGAGCAAATGCATAAGTGAAAAAAAAAAAACAGAAGATGCAGGAATCATTATCTAAACATGACTACAAAATAGCAACAATAAATGTTTGTTAATCTAATCCTTAGCAATCAGAAAATTAAACCAACTCCAATTAGTAACGACCAACTCCTATTTAGATGGTTACTTGCGTTTTATTTATGCCATGTAACAAACAATGACAGGATAACCTTTCAAATATTTGCAGATTTTCCTTTAAAAGATGGATGAACATTTGAGTACCACTATGTTCATTAATTAATTAGTATAAAGTAGAAGAAAATTTCTTTAAAAATTTATAGCTATTAGGTAGCTTTCATAATCTCGCTCCCTAAAAATCAATAATTTCGAATGATGTTGAAAACTCATATGCAGCTAATCAAGAACAAAGCCTCATTTTCATTGATGTTGAAAATCCTCATGAAACTGAACACCAACAGAACCCAAACTTAATTGATACCAATGTTGTCCATGGAACTGATGTTGAAAAACAGAACATCATGTTTATTGATGTTGAATCTGATAAGGGAGATAATCAGAGTCCTGTCCTTATAGATGTTGAAGATCCGCGCGAGGTTAATCAAGAGCAGGGTCCAGATTTTATTGATATTGAAGCCATATGCATGGAACTGAGCAAGAACAAAATGTCAACTTCATTGATTTAGAAGCTGGATATGAGGCTGATGAGGAGCAAAACACTCTCCTTTCCATCATGCACACATATCATATGGAATATTATAATGTTATTACTTGGAATATTAACTGCTATATATATTGAAATGATTATCATTATAGTGTTGTTACTTGGACATTGATTAGCTGCAACTAATTAGCAATTCTCTTAAACTCTCAGAATTTCATACCATGTCCTTATGTCTTTCAAATTATGGCCAGAATCATCAATTTCATTTAGCTCTAACATATTTAAAGTTCAAGTCATTCCAATTATTGTCCAATATACATCATGCTCCAAATCCAAGAATTTTATACCATACTCACATGGTCTCCAAATAAAGTCCAGAATCATCAATTTATCATGTTCATGTCCTCCAAATTATGTCCAAGATCATCAATTTAATTTAATTATTATATTACTAAGATCAAGTTATTATAGGCATTTGCCATCTTTTTCATTTAGATTTTATTGGTTTATTTTGCAAGTCATTTTAGTCATTGTCCAAGATACATCAATTTTGTTTAATCCCAATTGTAGTCATCCATCAATATTTGTCATGTCTCAAATCCAAACCAATACATCTGGGTACACCATGAATCTTAATATCTTTATATCATCAATCAAAAGTTCATCACAATCCCACTGTTGTTATTTAGTCAAAGTTTTTATCTTTTCATTAAAAATTCAATCTTTCACATTTTACCTATTTAACACCTAAATCAATGGATCTGGATAAAATCCATTGCATGCAACCACTAACAAAAACAATAAAAGCAAAACCAAAACTCACACGAGAAAATACATACAGGACAAAATCTATCGGGATGGTAAGCATCATAAGAAATAATGTGAGAGCTTGAGAGAGAGAAATTGTGTTTTATTACGAGTATAATGCATGGATAATTCACTATTGGCCAAAGAAATGCATAAAAATAAAAGAAAAGTAAAGAGAAGATAAGCTTTTGGCTGTTTATTTGGCATCCTCGTGTTCGAATATGTTTATACTTGCGTGATAAGCTTTTGGCTGAGATGTATTCAATTACCCCTTTAATAGCTTTGTCATACCGATTTCTGTTAATATATAATTCATTTTAGGTGTAAATAGAATCACATATATATGATATATCATTTCCTATTAGCATAATTCAGTTTATAGGGATGTTGCAATATGAAGGATTAGAATTCAAACTTAGAGTTCTATAATTATTTATTTTAAAAGGAAAAATTTAATCACTAGATTACTTAAACAAAAATCACACATATCAAATCTCATATATTTATTCGGCCTACTAATTCATTTGCATGTGCTCCAAATCCTAACAAGTAAGCAAATCCTATCAATAACACGGACAAACATTGAAGTGGTTGGATTGATTATTTTGGAACCGATTAAAATGTGTTTAGTTGTATAGAGGTCATTCATATGAAACGTAGAGGCAATTTTGAGTTTCTTTCAATTGTTCATGATATTCTTAGTTTTATGTCGTCTTTTCTAAACTTTGAGGTTAAGTTTGTTAGGAGGCAAACGAATTCGGTTACTCATACTCTTGCTAGGGCGGCCAATTCTTGGACTAGCTTCCATAGATTTGAGATTATTCCCTTATGTATCGAACACTTAATAGTTAATGGTTAATGAAATGCAGTAAGTTTGTTTGATTAAAAAAAAATGCATTTAGTTGTGTTTTTTTTTTTTTTGCCACTTTTAATAATTTTAAAATGTCTTCATATTAAAGTTTTTTTCTAAAGATTTTTAAGAAATTCTGAAAGCAATGTACAATACAATGTCATCAGAATACACATAAAATTGTCATTTTAAAATAATGTTTAATTTATATGTACTAACGATATAATTTTTTCACCTCCACTTCAAGCCCCCGTTCTTTTCAACTCCCATATTCTCACTCTCACACTTCTTTCTAATTTATTAATTTAAATATTCATCATTAAAGATTATACTTAATAAAAATCAATATTGTCCATGAGCTTAGTTCAGTTGGTACTTAGTAGTGACATAATATTATAAAGGCTTTAATGCAGATTTGATCCCCTATTTTTAAAAATTTAAACTTTTGATCCCCTATTTTAAAAGTGAGCAGTTTTGATCCCCTATTTTAGTTTTTTTGGAGTTTTAGTCCCCCAATACATTTTGATCAAATTTTTGATGACGTGTCAAGTTCATTAATGACATGGCGGTCTCCATAGTTGACAAACATATTTCACATCATTAATTTTTTTCCTTTTATTCAAATGTTATATTTTAAAAATATTAAAACAATTAAATAATTATTAAACAGTAAACTGAAGCTAAGAAAGAAAAAAACGCAGAAGTAAGAAATCAGAAACTAATCCCCCAAATCAATAAATAGATAGATAGATATTTTTATTTTATTTTTTTACCCAAAAAGAGGTGGCAGCAACGAGCTAACCGACCCAAAATATATATAAAAGTAGCAAATGATTACATATGAAGAGGACAAAAACCAAAGCTCCATCAAGAAGAACAAAATCTAAAATTAGGTAAACCTAGTTGATTTTTAACAAGACTGTCCGTAATGAAAGAGGGAGCCACATTCCAATGGCACAAAGAGGATAAAGACAATCCATGACTAGCTAGACTATCTGCGACTTGGTTACCTTCTCTATGAATATGAGAAACAATACAATTCATGATAGATAGATAGATAAATCACTAAACATATCACAAGAATATCTACGTAATTATTTTTCTTAATTTTGCTGTGCAATAAAACATGTTACTATTACTAAACGATAGAAGACCGCCACATTCAATTTTAAGCTCTTTATCGTCGAAGAAGATCTCTTCATTAGAGTTCCATGATTTGGGGGATGAGTTTCTGATTTCTTCTACGTTTTTTTCTTCTTCTTAGCTTCAGTTTACTATTTAATAATTATTATTGTTAATTATTTATTTAATTAGTTAATGGTTTTAATATTTTTAAAATATAATGTTTGAATTAAAGAAAAAAAATTAATGACGTGACATATGTTTGTCAAATATGGAGACCGCCACATCATTAATGAATTTGACACGTCATCAAAAATTTGATCAAAATGTATTGGGGGACTAAAACTCCACAAAAACTAAAATAAGGGGATCAAAATTGCTCACTTTTAAAATAGGGGATCAAAAGTTCAAGTTTTTCAAAATAGGGGGACCAAAACTGCATTAAAGCCTATTATAAATGCAGGAGTCGGAGTTCGAACCCCGAACACTCTACTTATTTACTTTTAAGATGAAATTTCTATGAATGACCACAATAATAATAGGACCCGCATATTCTACATGATTTTTTTTTTACTTGGTAGGGAGGACCACGGTTCGATCTCCCGCAACTGCAATCGGGAGGGGACTGAAACCACTTGATGTCAGAACTGACCCCCGAACTAGATTAAACTGGTGATTGAAACAAAAAAAAAACTTAAACATCGAATAAAAAGTCAATGACTTGTGTGAATGCATTTTTATACGTTTAAAACTTTAAATTAAACATGTGGTGTATTTTTCACAAAATAAAGTATCATACATTTTTTATTTTGGAGCCATACATAAATTTCAAGTGTGCAAGAAAGCCTTTCTTTTTCTTGTTTGTCTCAAGCTTTCAGTCCCACCACATAAAAAAAATGAATGAAATATGGCTAAAACAGAGAAAGCTTTTCTCACCATTCATCATCCATGGCTCTTCTACCATCTTCATCTTCTTCTTATTCTCACAAAACTATCCACCATACATCATCACATCTTTATTATCCATACCTTCAACTTCCTCAATTCAACTCCATCACTCTTACTTCACCATCATTCAATCCATTGACTCATTCAAAGCAGCACCTAAACCTCAAAATCACCAACTCCAACCTCTTTGTTGTTTCATGCAGGTATTTCACTAAAGAAGACGAAGATGAAGAGGAAGAAGAAGAAGAGCACAGCTTTGATGAAGCAGTGACTCTATTTAATGGTGGAGAGTACTACAAATGTCATGACTATCTTGAATCCCTTTGGCACAATGCTGAAGATCCATCAAGAACATTAATTCATGGAATATTGCAATGTGCAGTTGGGTTTCATCACCTATTCAATCAGGTTTTTGTATTTTGCTTCTGTCTTGTTATTAATTATCACTTCATTGTTATGGTTTTTTGCTTGGAATATGTGTTATTGTTCAAATTAAATAAAATATGTTAATGTGCTGAATATAGAACCATAAAGGAGCTATGATGGAGTTGGGGGAGGGACTATGTAAACTGAGAAAGATGGAGTTCTCTAATGGACCATTTCTTATGTTTGAGAAAGATATTTCAGCAGTTTTGGAATTTATCTACCAGACACAGATAGAATTAGCTGCATGTGAGTAATTCCAACCTTAAAATCCTATGTAGCATATCATACATGCTAGTTGTATCATTATCTGAAACAAAATTGAACTCAAATGAATACCAATCACTTTGCATATCTATTTTGAGCATAAAACATGAATCTTGATTCAGTCTGATGAATCACAACTCGTATCCAAACTTAAAATTCCGAGTTGAATTTGAGCAGGTAGTGATGACATTTGTGTTGCAATGGATCAATCAGAAAGATCCTACCAACTTATGGGGGAATATGCTGCAGGAAAACGTGTATATGATCTAGAACTTGGTTCTGATGCATCAGTTTACATTGTGTTGTGCCCTCAAGGGTCTAATGGTAGCACTGAAGCCCCAAGGGTAAAGCTTCCCAGGCTTAATGCTACCTCAGAACATCTTGTAGCCTATGAATACAAGTAAATGTAAAATTTATTCTTCACTTCTATTAGAGATGACATGCTGTATCCGTTAAGGATTACATACTGGGATCATAGAATGTAATTGCGAGATAAAACTATATAATATATACACAGTAGGTTCAACACTTAATTAAACTATGCTGTGGTGGGAGCTTTATAGCAAAGAAATTACCCTTTGCCATCTTAGTTTTAAAATGTTTTTGTAACAGATAGAACACATACTCGTTGAATATTAAAGGTAAGCTGACCTGTATAGACGATCAAAATAAAATTTATGTTTGCGAACAATATGTCACTTAGATGACAGCTGTTGAAGATTGAGAGTGAAGACTGGAGCAAACTCGAGCATGATTACGGAGGGTGTCTAATTGACCATGTCTGTTGAGTGCTGACTACAAATATATATGCACAGTATATGCAACAAGTGCTAGTAAATAACACACAAATTGAGGACCAAACTTCATAAATCCAAGCATTTTCTGTTGGTTATCTATTGATTTAGACCAACAAAACACAAGAGCTGATTGAAAGTTAAAGAATAACTAAACTAATGTCTTGATAAATGGAATCAATAATGTCATGTTGAAATTCTTAGGTTTACAGCTAACAAAAGTTGAAAAAGAATGCAAAATGGTAGCATCAACCTCAAAAATTGCAGGTTCAAATGAGCAGAACCACTTCCTTTTGTATTTATGGTCACCAGGCCAATGATTTTAACAATTAAGCAGCTATCATCATTCACCAATTCAGCTTCATGCTCACATATCTAGGTCAACTTGGTGGAGATTGAAAAATTGCTATGAACATGCATCATGACAACTTTATGAAATAATCCAGCTGTGGTTGAATTCGGAGGATATCACCAACAGCTAAGGTCAACTGAAAGTAAAATTAACCATGGAAGACAACATTATTTATCAGAATGTGTGGTATCGGCTAACTATAGACAGAGTGGCATATTTTTATTATGGTAATGCATGAGTGCCATTTGTTCAATTACATAAATACCAATATTAAATATCTGAATGAGCAACAGTACATTCATTCAAACCCGAATTTAGAACAAAGCTGTTGTTACAACAGAGGAATCGGGTGATTAATATGTATTCAAACTGATCCAAGCCTGAACAGATCAAAGTTAGGTTGGGGATAACGGATCATGATCACTTACTGATGAACTTTCCTTTCAAAATAAAATACTAATGCAGTCATTCTTAAGTACCTGCATATGATGGAGAAAAACAGAACATTTCCCCCATTTATGATCCTTGATGTTTTTTCTATTTACAATTTTAAATGTCTCTAATTCAGTTTTTTTCCCTTGCTAAAACACAATTAACTTTATCTTCATGACATACTTATCCTCTAAAAAGTACAACAATCTTCCAACCAATCTTCACGATCGACATTCCAGAAAAATACAACTTCGTTCTAATAGTTAATTGACCTCAAAGCCTCTCCTGTTTACCATCCTTTTTCTAATTGTGACAGTGTTGTTCTCTCTTTTTTTATTCTCTTGTTATAGTAAGACAATACCTTCTCTTTTTCATTAGTTTATTTGGAACAGACATAGCAGCCTCTACACCAGTAAACTACCAAAAACAGATGTAATTGAAGACCTATTAGAAACCAAATACATGATATGCATCATAAACTGATAAACACATCTCAACATGGAACAGAAGCACATACAAGAGAGAGTAAGAGACCTGAAATATCCTTGTTTCTTCCTCAATAAGAAGCAGTCTGATGTATATATTTATCTACAGGCTTGAGGAGGTCCGACAGCGAAAATATAAAAACTGCAATAAAATCTAATTAGATATTAAGGTAGACATATATCAGACCTCGTACTATCAACTGTATCATTAGGAACCTCATATACATATTATCTTTCATTTTACTCTTCTTATGTTCTTTAATATTATAATTATATAGTTTGTATTATCTTTTCTTCTCAGTTAAAGAGAGTTCCTTAAATCTTGTGTATAACCAGAGTTATTATTAATTTATATGAAAAGGGAGGAAAATATATATTCCTTTTTAAGAGGCCTCTGGAAATCAATGCATAACGTTTTCAGGTAATAAGCTAAACTCCAAGGCTATCATTGCTGATCCTACATATAACTTAAACTATGTAGAATCCACTTTTCTCTTGCAAGAATAATTTGATAGAACATAAATATAAGGATACGAAAAAATCAAGAAGAACACATCCTCCTGCATCTACCAGCCATGGTAGATTTGGTTTGATTGTTGACCAATCCAAGCTTCTCACAAGTATGCTACATAAAAAGATAATGGACATGCTCACTAAATACAAGTGATAATTTCATACCTTTGCTATATTTTCAATTGGCAAAAGTCACTTTGGTGCCGAAACATAAAATAGAGAAGATAATATGAAGTGGAAGCAAACCTTGCAACATATGTGGAGTTCCCAATTAAAGCAAAGACAAACATCAAAGGATTGAGGCCCTACAAATCATAAAAGACTTCAAACTCTTCCCTTAAAACATGAATACTGCTCCGTGCAACTAGAAATAAAATATCTTTTACTGCTCTCATAAGGGTGAATCTGGTGAAAGGATTTAAAGTTGCAAAAGATAAACAAAAATAAAATTTATAAAGGATCACAGCTTTAATAGTTAAGAGTCCCTGACCTCAGCATGTCCCCTTCTGATCTGCAAAATTGTTGAGATATCCATCAATATAAACAATCAGTTGTTGAAGTGTATGATCTACTAAAATATGAAGCCTATTAGATGACTTTGGTTTTTCAAATATACAGCACACATTTCAAGGTTTATTGATTAACAGCCTATAAAATGATGTGATGAATGACTGCAGTCCATTACCAGTTCAACAATAAATAATCTTATCTCATGTAACAATTTTTATCTGTAGTCCATACTAAGGTTAAATATATAACTCACGTTTAAAAATATTTGAGGCATTCTTCCACTCAAATATACAAATGTCATTGCCCAACCAAGGAAGGTCCCAATGCTACTGTTTCCTGATGCACCATTTTCCAACAACTGATCTCCACTGACCTGCAATAGCTAAAAGAATTGATGACAAATACCACATAATATTTCATTTTATTTTTGTTTTGACATGGTTGAAAGCTTAACATAAATATAACGGTCATGAACCAGTGATTCCAAAAGCTCATGTTGGTTTCTGTTTTGGTTAAAATATGTTGTGTATAAAAGTACATGAATGGTTTTTATCTGACATGCCCCCTAACGCAAAAGTGTTTTGGGCTTGAAGCATGAACTATGCAGGGACCCATCCTAGATCTCAGGATTATATTACCGAACCATAATCATACATCAGAGACCTTGTTCTTTCTCTTTCCTCTTAATCTAAAATCCTACAACTTCCACACAGTATCAGTGATACCATCCTCCCTAACCTATCATGTCACTATTTCAATGTTGAGTTTCCCAAAGTCTGAATCTCGACAAAAATTTGGAACTCTACTATCTCTCGTCGCTAGTCATTAGAATCTCTCCTGTCATGCCAATCTTCTGAGATATTCAGAATCTCTCCTCTAACATGTCATCTTTTCGGCATGTTGGGATTTTCTCCTTCAGGGTGCAATATGTTCAAATTTTCTCCTTTGTCATGTGATCTCGTTTGATATCCATTCTCCACCTCCATGTTCCCCTTTTTTAGGTGTCTATTTCACTTTTCGGTCAAGCTTGCAGCTTCCGCCGTCCACCTCCACCGAAAAATTCACGAATTTTCCAGCGAAACCAATGCCATTTGGCACATTGAGCACCTATCAATCTCGTCTCGAAACCTCAAGTTTAAAGGAGCTTCCATGCACCCACACACATATCTTTCTACCGCGATCTTTCATGCCATCTCCTCTTCCAAATTTCCAGTAGCTTCTACTGTGGTAGTTGCTAGACTTCCCTAGTCTATCCTCACTTTGCAATTTTGGTTCCCCATCAGTAACCATAGTAACCATCTTGCTTAACAACTACTGTTTGTTACATGTTTCTCTCTATGTTCTCTGCTAAACCATCGCTTCCAACATCTCTATTGCCCTATCTACCAGCTCTCTAACTATGTTCGGCCCCACTGGTATAAACTCTGAAGTGTTCAATTATATTTTCTTTTACCTAAAGTGGCGTATTTATAACAAATTTAAATCTTAGTAAGTTTTAGCTTCAAGGGGGGGGGTGGTGTTGGAAGATATGAGAATATCATATACTATATTGATATTATGCTGGAGTGTTATAAATTATCACATAGGAGTAGTTCCTATATTTCTTAGTTATTATCAAGACTTATTTATATTACTATAAACAAGGGCTAGTGCTTAACATTTTTGTTTCATTAAATAACAATCAATCATAAAGAACAATAATCATATTTCAGAGACCACATTCTCTTTCTTCTCTTTATCTAAAATCCTATAACTTCAATACAGGATCTAATGCCATTTAATGAATCTGCAATTCCGAAAACTCAAGCTCTGGGTGGAAGTACATGAATGATTTAAATTTAACAATAACAATAAATATTGCTTTAAACTGAATGTCACTCTCACCTATAATTGACTGATATGCCGACAATCACCTAGCCATGTCCTAATGTCCTATCAATAACCGAAAAGATTCATATTGTGAATAATACATTCAGAGGATACCAAGTTACCAACTGGTGCAGAAGGCGTAGTCTTTGGAAGGGCATCAGGATGTAGGATAAAAATAATATATGCATCAGGAACTGGGATGGAGAGGGTTACCTTTGATTCTATAACTGATCATCAAATTGACCAAAACAGAAGTAGAAGAACAACCAAAGCTTTTTCTCATTAGGTGGCGTCAAATCTTTTTCTCACGAGGTGGTGTAGGTTACGTGGATCAGACAATGCCATATTTGTCGTGGAACATATCTTAGACAGACCATTTAATTCTAGATCTCTCTTAATGGTTTGACCTATAGTTTTCTTTGGTCTCCTATTTTAACTATTTGACTATCCTCAGTTTGGCCTACCCTTCTTAGTGGTTCTTCCACGAGTCTTCCCCAAACATGCCTAAACCAAAGACTACCATTTTCCTATATTGAGAGTAATCCCGAGTTTATCTCTAATGACTTTATTTCTAATCCTGTCTTGTCTAGTGTGACCCCACTCATCCAACGTAACATTACCATTTATGTAATTGAACAAAATATAAGGAACAAATGAAATAGAAAAAATGCATCTGATGATTAAGTTATTCCAATTTCTTGCAGGATACACCAACAAAATAATAAACATCAGATTGATTTTGCAACACAGGTAACCTCGAGTTGCAACTTGAATTACCTGTAAAAGCTTTCTTCCAACATAAACCACGAATTGTTGTCTTGGGTTTGAGACCATGGGATTGATTCCTTTATCTAATGATTTATACAGATTGATAACACAGAGAAAACTTAATGTAGACACCTGAATAAAGACTAGAGGCAATTAGATTTAAATGCTAACAATGTCATAATCATTTACAATGTAGTAGTAGTAGTAGTAGTAGTAGTAGCAGTAGCAGATGTTTACCAAACATAGAGTAGATTTGATCTTCAAAGTTGGGGCAGATTGTGTGGTAACATCTGAACCAAGCAACTTCTCTTCTATAGAATCTCGAAAAGGAGAAGTAGGTGGTGTCACTCTTTGGGCCAAGAAGGATCCTGCTGGTGGTGTGTGACTCATGGTCAGAGATCTTGCTGACCTAATGAATTCAAAACCTAAATGAGTATACTAAGAACTTTCCGAAATATTGAGAAAGCAAAGTTCACTAGATGTTTTGTATACAATTATGATTATTCTGCTCATATTACCACAAAAGAAATCACCAGAACTCAGCAAGGCCAATAGGAAAAAGATTTTTTTTCATGAATCATCAATATTTTTATAAAGAAAACTTTCAAAGGTAAGAAACAACATTTTGGTGAGAAATCCTGAAGATTTCAATCAAGAGAAACAGGAGAGTTTGGAGACTAATCATGAACTAGGGGCTCACAATAATTTTGACATCGAGTGATGTTATTTTTGACAAACACTTTCTGCAAAACTTTCAATACTTTATTTTAATGAAGTTATGCTTTGGTCCCTAAAGATCAGTTTGCGTCAATTCAGTCCCTAAAAGTTAAGCAGCGGAAATTTAGTCTCCAGAAGATGGAGAGTGACATTAATTTAGTTATCAAAAGAAATTGACATAAATAGGAAATGACATCAATTTAATCCTTAATTTCACGGTTTGTGCACAGAAGGATTTTTTTATGTCAATTTCCATTGTTAAGGAACTAATGTCACTTAACGTTCATACTAAAGTAATTCAACGGAGCCTTTGAAGGAAACAAATGCATTATTACACTTTTTCTTTGTTTAAACATATTGGGATATCAGCAGTTTATGAACAGTTGTTTGTGCAAGTAGCATTACATTTTTATGTTAATTCCCAAAACGAAGGATATTGAACCCCCAGAACCGATCAGGGGACACAGAAAATTTCTTGGTAAATCATTGTTTCTATGTAAGGAGATATTATGCATAAATAGTAATGAGCTCCTTGAATTTATATGTTCATGAATGAAGCAAGGTTATTGCCAGTTTGAAGAGAACACAATAAGCTTGTCCTCAAACTGGAAGGCTAAATAAATCAAAACACTACCCACAATAATTTTTAAATAGTTCTATAACATTAAAGATAAGTGCATTTTTAACTGACAACTTTTTGATGAATGAATTGAAGTTTATTTATATACTGCCCATGATGGAGGAACAATCAGATATTTTCTTCATACCCAACAAATCAGGAGATTGGTGATAAATAAGAAGCTAGAACACAACAATGCATTATGAAGAGATTTGATAATAAAGATTTGTTACTGGTAGAATAAGTCTTCTCTTCCGGTAAATATACTTGGAGGGTGTTCTGGAAAAGGAATAGGAGAACTCAGATCAGTGTCTTTATTGAAATCATCAAACTCATGACTCTGTTCAACATCACTGACTTTTTCTACTTGTCCAGCTTTTGTTGGTGTCTCAACCTGCTCATTCATGGAATGATAGAATACGGTTAAAAATATTGTATTAGGCAATTTGAGTTTACTCAATGTATCTAAGCTTTTTTGTCAAGAATTACTCACAAACTTTTCCAAAATTAACTGCAATTGAGTGTATTTTGTGACTTTTTCTCTAACGACCTATTATGATCATATATAGTCCCAAGAGAGAGAAAAAAAATGCAAGCAAAACTCTTGGCAAGTATTTTGCTTGCACCATGGTTTTCATAAAATTCAATTTTTTATAGTAGCAAGAAAAAGATCGAACTCTTTCTCGTTACTTGAATGATATGGATCATCTGTAGTATGCCACATACAAAAAAACTACCTAATATATTTCTTTGGAGATAACATCCAAGGTCATATATGATTATTATCTACTCACGTAATTAGAGTTGTGTAAATAACCAAGAAGTATTGCAAATAATCAATAAATACACGAAGAGGGAAGACAATGGTACATGTAATAAAATTAGTTTAACTTCATCCTCAATCAATATGGCACTTTGACTCCAAAAAGCTACATACACATGCTGCTTCTGTTCAATATGGAGCTTGAACTTTCATTTTGACTCCCATTTAGACAGGAACATGGTCTATACATCACACATAGTTACATAATTTTCAAGAGCCTGTCATTTGGGGGTTAGCTTCACTCCGTACCAAAAAAACATTATCTTACTTCTTCCGTATACTATTTGAAGTCACACTCCTAAGAATTCTCTCAAGTTCACTAATTGAAGGAGGGAGATACACTATTTGCAATTTTGAAAAGCGATTATAATCAGCAGAGATATACAAGTAAAAAAGATCATATGAAGCATAAGTATATGGATAGGAATTTTCACCTTGAGCTGTCTCTTGTACTGTGATTGGGGATATATGTATCCATAGTAAATGGATTGTGAACCAAGTGAGACTGTTATAATGGTGTATAGCTGCATATTAATACATCAGAAGAAAGGTAACATCAAACCAGCTAACAGAGAGTGGGAAATCCAGATAACAATAATGATTTACTAGGTACAATAACCCATCAATCTTCAGCTAGAGTCCTTACCACTGCCATATAGAATTGAGTTGGAAGCTGCATAAAGAAATAAAAGAAATCATTAAGCATATAGAATTTTGAGCATCACTGATTACATATTAGCATATGTTATAAAGTTCAATATGAATACTGTAAAGGGCAGGCTGAAGGGTATTTGTGTGGAAGAATAAACGGAAGACAAATAAAATGATTAGTTTTGACAGTAAAAGCCATTATTTAGTCAAAGGGACTTGTTCAACTAAATAGGGGGAGGTAAGGGGGTAGAAAGATCATTCTGATATGTTATTATCATTTAGAAAGGGGAAACCCATTTTGGAGGGGAAAAACCTTATAGGAGAATTCTCTCCTTAGGTTTTTCGTCTGTAATTCAACAAACACTAGTACACTACACAGCACTCTTTCTCCTTCCCTCTTTTTTTTTTCCTAGTCTTTCTCTCTTAAAACTCAAAGGTTGTAGAGGGTTTTACTTTTCAAGGAATTGCTAGAGTTTTCATGGTTTTCTACACTTAATCAGAATCATTAACTGTTAAAGGCGTCATCCAAGAAACTTTATAATAAACTCACATTTTCTCAATGATATACATTTTGCTAATACAGTGATAAAATATTATAGTTAATGTGAAATTTGTTTCTTTAATTAGAAATTTATGAAAGTTGATAATGGAGGAAGTAATAGCAAACTTTAAAGATAGCTCCTAAGATTTAAGATAATGGAAGAAGTAATAGCAAACTTTTGTTTGAATCAAAGTAATAGCAAACTTTAAAGATAGCTCCTAAGACTTAAGAGGAAAGCTACTTTAATATTTAAGACACGAGAGAGATACTCACAGTTGTAGGTTCCAGCATGCACCCAAATACGTTGAATAGATCTCTGCAGTACATAAACATACTGTATCAAAATAGTGAATGAGCCATGCTAGGGGACTAGGGTCAGTAAGTGTATCATTAAAAATGAGAATAAAACATCCATAGATGAGATTATATGACAATTTTTATAGAAAATCCTTGCTGATTTTTTTGTTTCCATTTTAAGAGGATACCAAATTGCTTCCTACAAAGATATACTTCCATTGAACTACAACCCTAAAGAGAATTGAAACATTTTTTTTTCAGAAATCACATTCATCAATCTAGTCATTAATGTGAGATCTCAAATGACATAATCAAGGTTAAAAAGATTACATTAAGTACCAAGATGTGTTAGAGATAGAAATAGACCAGCAAAACAGAAACAGATAAAACTGCATAGTCAATTTAGTTCCCAAAGTATATGGAAATTCGTCACGTTGGTCCCTAACATCCTAATAGCATGAATTAAATTTGGCAAATTTTATATACTTTTTAGGGACTACTAATTATACTGATATATTTTAGGGACTAAATTGATGATTATTCATTATTTAAACCGAATCAAATAAGAAAAACACAAGCAGCCCTTACAAAATCCCAAAGAAGAAGCTAACTTACCCAATAATCCAAGTGATCAAGAAAGTTGCAGAGAGACCATCAGTAGATTTTGCTCTATAGTTAGTGATTATTTGAGGTATCTCAGCAACAACCCAAATAACAACACTTACTAAACCTAAGGCGAAAGAAGCTGTCTCCTTCCCACTACTCAAATGCTTTCTGGCTAATTCCAAACAATGCTGATTACTTTGACACCATAGTGAAATGTTGAAGCTCTCAAACACTCCCATTGCATCAAATAAACTGATATCTACAATCCAAAAATGAAATATCAAATAAACAACAACACAGTCTTTAATCTTTATCCACAACAACACAATCTAGCACTTCAAAATGGTACTCCTTCCTGTCACTATTATAAGCAAAATTTCACTTTTTCGATTCATTGAATAACTGATGTATCTGGTCATGTATCTGGTCATCTTATGGACTACATACATCAATTATTCAATTAATGTGTCGGAAAAAAGTCAAGAAACCAAAATTGGTTAAATGAATAATTCACCTATCTAGTCTATATTATACAGAGTTACAGACACATCACATGATTACACACATGTATATCACATTATGGCAATAACAAAAATAAGTAATAATATAATAAAATGGAATCATGAAAAAGTTAAAGGGTTTTTGATGTGAATCAAATTATTATAAGAATGAAAATTGAATATTGAGAAACGAACAACATTGAATTCACATTGATTGATTGATTGAATGAAGCGAAGAAGAACACATTGCAAAGAAAAGGGATTGATTGTGAAGTGGAAAGTACCAAACTTTGAAGCTACTTGGGTCAAGTTTGTTACATTTGCATGCGGCGCATTTGCAATCGCAATCAGAAATGAACACTTCACTTCAATCGCAATCAGAATATTCAGTGTTTCTTTTCTATTAAGAGAAATTGAAAAAAATAAATTGAGAAAAATAATTTAGTCACATGGTTTACATTTTTTATTTATTTAATTCACATGGTTTACATTTTTAATTTGTTTAACCCACATGGTTTACGGTTTTAATGGAGAATAAATACAAAATTACATTTTTTTTGTCAAAAAAATATATATAAAATTACATTTTTATCATTATACATATACTAATATTTTAAAATCACATTAACTAAAGATTTAATTTCTATGCGTTTATAAATACAATACATGATATGTCAATAAAAAATAGATATATTATTGGATGCAACGTCAGTGTAATATTATTGAATGTATGTATAAAATAATTTTACACTAACAATGTATCTAAGTCATATTCTTAATAAATAAGCGGTATATATATATATATATATATATATAAGTTAAAAAATGTGATAGTCTTACATCCTCTCCAAATCACTCCATTTTGGAGGGAAGCTATAAATTGACCAAGAATTCAAGATCCCTTGTTGTAAAGATATGACACTGTTTCACGCAGTGACAAATCTAAACAACGTTGATATTACACCTTTAAAAAAATTGTACGAAACGATCTCTGCCATTGATTTATCATCGAACGGTAGTCATTGATTACAACAGCACACAGTTACTGCGTGCAATCCGTTTTCGCTAAAAAATGCTCTTGAGAAATTTTGATCCCCTCCCATCAAGTAATCTAACCAAAGAATTCAAATTTTAAATTATTTCTTCCGTCTTTTAAACCAAACACAACTGAATGTTGAGGTTTTTTTTTGGTACAAAAATGTTGAGTTTTTTTCATTTTTTTTTTATTATTATTATTATATAGTTTTAGAAATACAATTGTAAAAATATAACACTAAATGAATCCAATTTCTTTTATACACCCTAACTAATAAACTAACAAACGCTAACTAATTTGTAACTACCAACTCTATATTAACATCTATATTCTAAAATTCATCTTCCACATCCATTGAACTCTTCTCTTCTATATCTAGCGGCACCCTTGCTACTCCACCGCCACATCACCGTTTCCTTTCGCAGTCTTTGGCGTCGTCCTATCACAAAAGTGTTGGGTCTTAAGTGTGAGTAGTTAAGTCCACGTCTACTATGAATGAGAATAAGTTGGGTATATAAGAGAGGTAACTCGTATACCTAACACTTTAAGGTTTCTGGTGATGTGATGTGACATCTCACTCTCTTGTAGTCCTAGATCATTTAACTCGTTGTTTCCTTGCGCTCCTCCAACTCTCCAACAAGTGGTATAAGAGTCATGGTTCGACTTGGTTTGGGAGAGTGGGTAGATCCTGGTATTGGATCAATTACAAGATGTGGGAAGTCACTCAGGGGAGAATATTGAGTCATTACTCGTGATTAGGGGTGCTCAAATCCAAATCAATCTAATTAAAAACCGCAAAAAACGAACAATTTTGGATGTATTTGGATGTCCTTTTCTAAAAATTGCTGGATAGGATCGAATTTTGGATGAACTTTTCAAAACCATCCAAACCGTACGTATACAGATATTTTAAGCTTAAATGCACCTTGGTCCCCCTATTTTAAAACTCAGCTTTTTAGTCCCCTATTTTAAAAGTCCCCCAGTCATTTTAATGACATGGCCCTGCATTTACTCATGTGACAACGATGAAAAAGAAAAACAATGTCCATGTTATCATATTTTAATGGTTTAGTTTTGGTGTGGAAGCTGGACATTTATGGTTCTAGTCTGACTTCAAAACTGTAATTAAGCTGCTATTTGATCATGCTAATGAGTGACACCACTATGCAGTTATCATCTATAACATAAAATATTTTCTCACTAGAAACTGGAGGGTTAGATTGATGCATACTCTTCGCGAGGGGAACACTTGTGCAGATTTCTTAACCAAATTTAGAGCTCGCAACTTTGAAACTTATTCTCCTATAGCTATTATGCCGGATATAACGAGTCTTCTCCTACCAGCTGATGCTAGTGGGACTTTTTTTCTAGATAAATTTTTTGTTGTCTTTCTTTTTTTCACCTTGTACAAAAAAAAAGTCATTAAAAATATTTTTAAAAAATTGATTAAATAATACTTTTACATATATTTCAGGTTAATCATTATCTAATTTCTCCTGCACTTTGTTTGATAGCTTTTATATTATTCCTCTCCATTAGTATATCTTATACTTATGATGGAGTGTAATTAATAATATATGGGTCTTGCTAACGAGTGTTTTGGAACACTCTTTAAGCATTTCATTTAAAGAAATTTTTTATTCAAAAAGTTAAAGAACACAATTTTCAATGCATTAACTTTACGCATTTCCATAAAAACTCTATAAAAGATTAACTATTTAAGGTCTTAAAGAGTGCCCGGGACACTCGTTAACATTTGCCGATTAAAAAAAAAATCATTATCTAATTTCGCCTTAATTAACTCAATTTTGGTCAACTCAATTTCGAATTTTGGGTATTGAAAATGATCCGACCAATTTGTCTCTTGCTTACCCCTAACTAGAACTTCGACCCGTGCGGTGCACGGGTCTAATTAGTCGTAGTATAAAAAAATAAGATATAAAATTTTTAACACTAAAACGTATATAAAAAAGTCGAGTACCATTAAATATTAGTTCGACAATAAATTTAGATAAATGTTCATACAACAGAAATTATGTATATTACGAAATACTTCTTTATAGACTACGTTGGAAGTTTTATTCGTATTTTCACCGTCTTCGTGATAATCAATATTTTTAATCATTCTCTTTAAATAACTTTTGAAGTTGCAACATACAACTGACCATGTAAAAACACTGTCGACAAAAGATATATCCCAACATGTTTAAAAGATTGTCCCTGACTTTTATTAATATAGTCATCGCAAAAGAAAAAATTAAAGAGATGCGGGTTTGATTCCATGCTAGACAAATTTGTATGCTTTTTTTAATATAATGGACCACATGAAAAGAGAGAAAAAATGAGAGGAAAAAAAAGGTTTAGGGTTAGCATTTCAGAGCAAGTTTAAAATATAAGAGATATAATAATAATAATAATAATAAGAATAATAATAGGAAGTTAATAATAATAAAGATTTAACATGGTGGATTAAATGTTGTGGGTCCTATTCTTGCTAATGTATTTTTTAACATTTTATTTGAATTAATAATAATGATAATAATAAATCCCGTGAGCTTAGCTCAGTTGGTAGGGATATTGCACTATATGTGCAGGAGCCTGGGTTCGAACCCGGGACACTCCACTTATTCACCTTTAAGGTGAATTTTCTAGCCATTAGGCTACTTGACCAAAAAAAAAAAATAATGATAATAATAATAATAATAATAGGAAGTTAATAATAATAAATATTTAAAATATAATAAAGTGATACACCAAATTAGGCGGCAAAACTATCCCCTTTAAACCCTTTAATACTTTTGTATTCTCAAAAATGGATTTGCATCCTCTTCACCTCATGCTATTGCTACCCTAATTTTAGCCATTTCTTCTCGTCAGATCTTGTTATCTGTCTTCAAAAATCTTTGCTTTTTCTCATAAATAAATACATACCAATTTCGCTGAGATTCTCAACTTTGTTTTTATCCATCGCCAACATGTTCTTCATTGCTTTCCTTCCCGAAGTTTCTTGTTGTGGGGTCCACAATCCTCTCTCTAGGGATTTTCATCACTTCCTTTTCTGTGTGTTGCTCTATGAAGCACACACAAACAAACACCGGACAATGATAGGTCGACACTGACATTGTGTCATGTCCGACACCAACATCTGTCAAACACCGAACACACCTTCAATCAGAGTTGTCAGTGCCACAAAGGTAATCACTTGCAGTTGCATCTAATCCTTTTTTGGAATTTGATGATCTACTTTTACACATGACTTCATTTGATTCATAGAGCTCATCTTACATAGTGTTGATATTGTATGTATCTTTGATTAGGGTTTGTGGTTTAATTGAACATGTTCCCACCCTACAAGAAGTCTATAGTTTTAGTTAAGCTGTGTCTTTGTACTGTTGTGCCTAATTTATTGCCACTACTCTACCATCCATTTAACTTTATTTGAGATGTTGATAAAAGATTGTTAAATTCTTCATGCTTCAAATATGACTTAACTTAACTCTTTGTTGACAATCTATTATTTGATATTTGGCCAAATGCATTCGGTGGTCTTTTAAGTTTCGCGTTTGTAAAGTGGGGTACTTCAAGTTTTTTAAGGTATCAAATAGGTTTTTACGTTTATAACTTGTTGCACTGTTATCCTTCTAGTTAACCTTTGTTACCTTGTTGCAATGTGGTCGTTAACTTTGACTTCCACCATGGTGGGTATTTTGATGAAAAAGACACATATGTTGGAGGAGATTAATTAGAAGGGCAACGGTGCGACAAAATTTCGTAACATTGGATAACTTAAAGGATAATGGTACAACAGATTTTAAAGGACCTATCTGATATCTAGATTCGAGAAGATTTTTAGTGCATTCTTTTGTCATATTTGGTTTTACAAGACCTAGGAGGGCTACAAAAATTACTGCTGAAATTTATAGGAAAATGCTAAATAGTGCCCCTGGGGCATTGGTTAAGGAAGCAAATATAGTAATATGACATTGGAACTTGTACAGTCAACACCTCGAAAGTGTAAAAAGTGTTATTTTCAATTCAAAGTTTCTTTTTTTGGTTTCCTTAACCGGTGCCCCGGGGACACGCATGACCCAAATTTATATCCAAGGAAGGAAGATGATACAATGAGAGATTTACTGCTATGTAATTATGCATTTATTTATGTGCTTACATACCCTGTTCACTCACTGAATTAGTGTCACTGTTACTGCATTCTTTCCTCTCTCACTTATTACACCTTGTTCAACTATCCTTGATCTGGCATGCATCAACACCACAGGATATAGAATCATAGTTAAAATCTCAGTAATGCTTTGATATAAGATACCTCATAGCACCAGTGTATATATATGTGGTGATGTGTGAGGAACCATGGGTGCATAGTGTTGTTTTACATCAAGTTTTAGTATATAGATGAACCATTTTTTATGAATATTCTCAACCAAAGTATTGAATGTCTCAAACAAAGTTTGTTGAACCATTTTTTATGCATCTCAACCAAAGTTTGTTGATAACTTTCATGTCAAATATGCTTCGACATTTTACACCAGAAAACTATCCCATACACGTCTCTTGTATAGATCAAATACTAGTGATTCTTATGGCATAGTTTTTGTGTCAAGAAAAGCATATATATAAATTGCAAAACAAAGCAAATATATACCATAAGAATAACTTCTACTTTTCTTTTTATGCAGCAATAAGAAACAAAAATATGCTTTTCCCGAAGGAAATGCTAAGAAATAAGAACATTACTTGACTTATTTCACATAATCAATTGGTCGAGGATGCATATGATCTTTTTCTTTGGACATAGTTTGCTTCTGTGTTGGACAAAGTATTGAAATCTGATTATGCTTTTTATATGTTTATATATAGCAACCCACGTTTGTCTTATTTTCTTCACCAGAGTTGTATCATTCATTGTTCTGAATGTATATTATATATACCTTTGTTTGAGTCCATCTTCTTTGAAGCATTTATTCTAATTGGTAAGTGTTTGTTTATATTATATCTCATCATATATGTAATCTATTAGTAAACTAAACTTATCAGTCAGTTTAATCTAAACATTAGTAATTTAATTTCCTGTGCATTTCAGTTATCTGCGACTGCAATTATCATTCATTATAATCAGCTGAGCACCCAGTGTTTCTCGTTTCCAATCTTCAAGTGCTACTTCTTCCGGTAAGATTTTTGACATTCTTTATTTCTCAGTAAAAAAACTTGATATAACATACTGTTGTCAATTTTTTGCTTCTCATGTTTTATTTTTTATTTGTTTATTTTCTACATGCATGCTCACATGACAATAGCTTTGAACTTTATATTTCTTTTTTCCCTTTTTCAAATATTGAGAAACTATATTATGTTTTTTAATTATTGTATTTTTTGGAATTACATATAAATTTATCAATATAATAGTAATTAAAAAGTGTGTAAATCACCATAATATATACTAATATTTTGAAATAACATTTTAAAAATTAAGTCAAAAATCGATCTTAATGGACTCGGATTTGGATTCCTTATGTAACTACATGATGCAGTTACTTATTTGGGTCGTCCCATCTCATATCACAAACATGATTGTTTATAATTAATTTGCTGACAGTTTAATAAGTTGTCCAATCTCCGTTTAACAATCAAGATACAAAACTGCGTGTACTTTTTACAGCCGGAAATCCGAGTCTAGCATGTATTTTTAATCCACACAATGTATCAGTAATCACACTTGTCTCTAGTCCAAATTTTGTTACACTCCACATAACCATTTCCTCAGTTGTAAAATCTACACAGAACTTATCTACACTATTTTTCTACGAAGAACGGACACCTCTATGATTAGGCGTGTCGCAATTTCCAACACTTGTATGGACATCTCGGATAGCACAAACATGTGTCCCAAAAAAATTTATTTTTTCGTTTACTCCGACACTCTTGGATCGGTGTCTAACAAATAATATTTATTCCTATCAAATTTAAATTGAGCGTAAGTTGTTACCCTCGCGTTGTTTGGTGAGTGTTAGGAGAAAACTGCAGCAGAGGTCATTGGAGGGAGGGGATGAAGGAAAAGGGAGGGGAATCCCTCACATTGTTTTGGATAATGTTTTTGAGGGAAGATTAGAAACCATGAGATCGTATTGAGTTAGAGCAACCACAAAGTGGGTATTTTTTCTTCCATACAAGTGGAATTAGACACCACATATTTTCCCATAAGATCAAGTTATTAGATATATGAGTCATCTCACTTACACAGTCCAATTTTCCATTGAATACGAGACTTTAAGTCACACTTGACATACTAACACTGCAAACTTTAGAATACATCTTTGTCACGACCCAAAAAACACTAATTGTGACCGGCGCATGAACTAAAACATCCTGGTCTGTAGGGGTGCTCACGACCCAAAATTAATTTTGGATCGGATGAGTTTTTGCCTCAAAACCGATCTGAACCGAACCGCGAGCACCCCTACTAGTCTAGCAAGCCTATTGACGACACTTTACAAACTATAATTTAAACAATTTGCAGATACACCGACTCAACACAAACATAAACAAAAGAGTCTCTCATCAAAGGAAACCTACCAAAAGAGCTACAGTCTGGAACTTTGAATCAATTAGAAGCTTTCTGCTCTTCTGAATCTGAAAAAGAATAGAAAATGAAGGGGTAAGTCACGAGGACTTTGTGAGAGACGACAACCACCAACAACTAGAAGGGAAACACACGAGGGCACGAATAAGTATTTTTCTCAAATCTAATTTAAATTTACAAAGCTAGTAACCATATAAATATAATAAACTCACAATCAAGTGTACCATGAAAAATCAGAAATCTTTATAAATTTATCAAAACAAATAAGACTATATCAAAATTCCAATGTCGTAAAGAGGTGAAATCAAATCAACAACTTTATAGGAAATATAGAAATCGGGTAAAATCAAAAGAATCAACTTTGAAGAAAGTATATAAATTCGATATACTTCAATGGAATCAAAACAATGAACTTTAAAGAGAATGTAGAAATCCACTAAAATAAAATAATACAAAAATTGTTCCGAGTGAATCGAGAGACGGCTCCATCTCGTTGATAGCCCTTTCCTACTAAGAGTGGTCTCTCACTTAGTGGCGGCTCCATCTAAGGGATAGCTCTTTTCTCATCGATTCGGAAAACACATAATCAAATATATCGATCATTACAATGATAAAACCGAGAGCTAGCTTCATCTCGTTGATAGATCTTTCCTCCTAAGAGTGGCCTCCCTTAGCGATAGCTCCATCTAACGGATAACTCATTTCTCTCGACTCCGAAAACGTCAAATCTATCGATCAGTGAGTCTACATCTCATTGATAGCCCTCTCCTCCTAATGGCGGCCTTTCCATAGGGGTAGCTCCATCTAACGAGTAATTCTCCCTAACCGAATCACATTACTAGGTGCACCTAGGTCGTCGTCATTATATTCGTGATTCTTAACATACATCTCTTAAAACCATGTTTCACCACATTTCCAAAACTTTTGTTGAAATACATAAAATCCAAATGGAATTGAAAATATTCCACTTTATAAATGATGAAGTATCAAAGTAAGTATGTAAATTATCGTATCCACAGGGATTGTTCCGAATCAAATGCGAGTAATTGGTATCATACGAAAGTAAACTTGCAATAAAATAAATTGGGGGGAGTTTTTAGGTTTCAGACTTAAGAAAATAAACAGCAATAAAATATGGTTTCCTTTCAAGATGCGAAAGCGATTGGACCTTTTCGGTTCATCTAATTACTATTGCCTTGGTATTCCTTGCTTGTTAACAAACTACGAACTTAGTTTCATGATTCGATTAAATTAAATAACTATGTCCAATGTCTTGGTACATAATCCTCCAAATTGATTATCAATCCCTAATGTCTTAGGATGACCTATAATCAATTTAGGTTTTTGCCCTTTAATCCTTGAATTCTCAATTAACAAACCAATATGTCTAAAGTACAAGTTAATTGAACAATTATCCCTAGGTCAATCAATTTGTTTCTAATGTCTTAGTAAACAAGCAATTATAATCATCATACAATTCGCGACTTTGTATAAAGCATTAAGATTAAGAGACAATTGAATGAATACTAACTTCGTAATTCGATTAACAAATCATATGAAATACATAGTTCAAGACATTAATAATTAGAATCCCCAGGATCCAATCAAAGAGTTTAGTTACTCATAATCAAAGCATAAACAATAATAAGAGTGAAAGAATTCATTACAAGAAGGAAAACTAGCTCTGGGACTTGATCTCAAAAGTTGCCTTTTTTCGCCGTCAAATTCTGTAATCCTAATTGTGAAGAAAGAATCAATTTATAGACCTAGGTTACGCAGTGGCGCCGCGCGCCACCCCGTCTGCGCCGGGCGCGACTTCACAGAATCGACAGGCCTTTCCAGCCTCTTCTAGGCGCCGCGCGCCATGTTGCCTGCGCCGGTGCGCCAGCTTCAGCTTTTCATCTTGTTTTCTCTTCAAATCTTTGTGCTTAGAGCCAACTTGTCATGATTCTTTTTCTCCTTATTTCTTACGGAAAACATAGCAAATACTAACTCAAATAAACTGTAATGTGGTAAGAAAAATAGTAATGACGTGAAGTCATCAATAAACCATAAATAAGTCAAATACGAATGGAGAATATCAAAGACTTTGGCTCACCATAGTCTAAAATAGCGGATGATATTCTACTTTCATGCATCTTTATTATAGCGGATGGAATTGAAAATATTCCACTTTATAAACCATAAATTAATAAGTCTAATCCTCCACCCTTCTCACATTCATGCATCTTTACGCACGCTATACTTTCACCATCTAGCAATAAGAAGCACTTCTTCAGACTCTTCACCAAATAATTTATATCATTTCTTGCTTTCCAAACATTATCATCTGCCTTAAAAAGTCCCAAGCCCACTCCATGGCGTAATAGACTTTCAATAGGAATATCAAAGTCCTCTGGAAACAATCCACAGAGGAAAAGGCAAGACTTATGTTCTACACTACCCAAAATACTAATGCTAAGTTCAATGCGTTTATATACACATTCCTTCAAAGCTATGAATTGCCCGCCATAGTGCTAATAATGAGTAATCAAAGCTGTCATTCTTTCACACAACTTTATTTCTTGACATCTATATATCCATATGCATGCAAACTAAACTAACATAATACTGTCATTTACTATCCTTTGCAGCAAAGAAAGATGGATTGTACTGAACTGTCAACAGGAGCTATCTCGAAACTTGGAGAACTAGGAGTGAAGTCTGCCTTGAAGCAATTTAAATACATGATCCAACACAAAAAAATTATAGACAATTTGAAGGAAGAACTGAAGAAGTTGAACGCTTTGAAACAATCGTTGCAAGGGTGGGTGGATGCAGAAAGCACAAAAGGAAACGAAATTGCACCTAACTTGTCAAACTGGCTCTCAAGAGTGGCAACAATTGAAGTTGAATTACAAATCTTCTATGAAAATAGAGTTAACAAGAACAAGAAATGCTTTGGTGGCCAGTGTTCAACTTTGGCATTGAATTACTCACAAGGTAAGCAAGCCACTGCAAAAATAGAAGATATTACAAGAATGAAGGAGGAAGGAAGAAAACTTCAACTTATATCTTATCCTAAAGCTCCACCGCTACTTGGATCAACCTTTATGAAAGATAAGAGTCTGGAGTCCAGAAACAAAATTATACTCACAGTCATAGAGAAACTGAGTGATGATCGGTTCAAAAGGATTAGCATTTGTGGGATGGGAGGGGTGGGGAAAACCACATTGGTAAAAGAACTCATCAAAATTGTAGAAACTAAGTTATTTGATAAAGTTGTGATGACTGTCGTATCCCTAGACCCTGATTATGACAAGATCCAAAGAAAAATTGCTGATGATTTAGGATTAGTGTTGAATAGACAGAGTGTCGAGAAAAGGGGTTCGGAAATACTTGAGAGGTTGAAGGAGTTTAACGATAAGAAGGTCAAGGTGCTAATAGTCCTAGATGATGTGTGGCAAGAGCTTAACTTTGAGTGGATAGGACTTTCTTCTCTAGATCATCAGAATGCTATAAAAATATTATTCACATCACGAAATGAAAAAGTGTGCCAAAAGATGGGAAGCCAAGTGAATGTACAAGTCTCTGTGTTGCAAGAGGATGAAGCTTGGATCCTATTTCAAGAAATGGCAGGAGATATTGTAAACAAAAAGGATATCAATCCAATAGCAAGAGAGGTTGCTAAGGAATGTGGTGGCTTGCCCCTTGCTATTTCAACAGTTGGGAGATCACTTGGCAATGAGGAAAAGATTTCATGGGATGTTGCCCTTAACAAACTGAGAGACTCTCAATCATCATCCTTCTCAGACATGCAGGAATGTGTATATAAACGCATTGAACTTAGCATTAGTATTTTGAGTAGTGTTGAACAGAAGTCTTGCCTTTTCCTCTGTGGATTGTTTCCAGAGGACTTTGATATTCCTATTGAAAGTCTATTACGCCATGGAGTGGGCTTGGGAATTTTTAAGGCAGATGATAGTGTTTGGAAAGCAAGAAATGATATAAATTATTTGGTGAAGAGTCTGAAGAAGTGCTTCTTATTGCTAGATGGTGAAAAGCCAGCGTGCGTAAAGATGCATGATATTGTGCGTGACGTTGTCCTAAAAATTTCCTTTAGAGAACTTGGAATTTTGGTGCAGAGTAATTCCGACTTAAAGGAGGTGAAACGGAGAAAAGAAAAATGCCTTAGAATGTCACTTATTTTGAATGAGAAGATTGAGTTAGAAAGTGACCTAGAATGTCCAAGACTAGAGCTCTTACAAGTTCAATCAAAAAGAGAAAATGGAGATATGGCGTTATGGCCAGAGAACGTCATCCATGGAATGACTAAACTCAAAGTTTTATATATTCAAAATTTGTGCATTCCAAAAACATCATCTCATTTTCACGCTTCAGTCAACACCTCGGTCAACCTTCACACATTGCAACTAGAAGGATGTGATGTTGGAGATATATCTATAATTGGTAATGAGGTCAAGAAACTAGAAATCCTAAGCTTTGCCAACTCAAATATTAAAGAACTTCCAGCTGAAATTGGGAATCTGGGATTTCTAAAGTTATTGGATTTGACAGGATGTGATTATGTTGAATTTATTTCTCCTAATGTCTTAGCAAAGCTGTCACAGTTGGAAGAACTTTATTTCAAGATAAAAAATTTTCCGTGGTTGCTAAACAAAGACGTTCTCGAAGAGTTAAGATATATTTCTCCTCATCTAAAGGTTCTTGAGATCAAAGTAACAAAGTTAAACATTTTACCAAATGATTTGATATTCAAAAACTTAGAAAAATTCTGGATTTATGTAGTTGCTTATGATTCTTATGAGCGTTGTGGATATTTGGAGCCGAATATCATACAATTAAGAGCTTTAAATTACAACTCCATTAAGAGTAGTATGATGACCATGCATCTGATCAAGAAATGTGAAATCCTCATATTAGAAAAAGTGGTGAACCTGAAAAATGTCTTCTCTGAATTAGATGACCGTGGACTCCAATGTGTAAATGATTTAAGGATAGATTCATGCCCCAATCTTGAGTGTGTCATAGATTGCAATACTCCTCTGTGTGCCTTCCCATTAATCAAGTCATTGTCTCTAAAATGGCTTCCCGAGTTGAGGGAAATAATTCGTGTACTTGATCGCAGTGAAACTAAAAAAGTCGTGATCAAATTCTCAAATTTAGAGAAATTGGAGTTGATGTTCCTCCAAAAGTTGATTGGCTTTAGTAACTCTATTTATTCGAACGATCGCCGTCATCCAATTCATCATGTGAGTAAATCAAATCAGTTTTGTTAAATCCTTTTTATTTTGAGAAATATTTTATCATATTCTAAACATGTCCTCAAACATTTAACGAATTGTTCACTAAATTTGTTACTCTTGTCCAGGGATTTAGTTCTGCAACTAAGGATGGTGAAGTATCATTTAGATCTCATCCAGATCCAGTTGATTGTAAACACTCATCAGATAGTGCCACGTTGTTTTCGTCTATTTGGATGAAACAATTCCCAAAATTGGAATCAATGACGTTACTTGTTTGTATTTCCATAGAGATGGTATTTGACTTGGAAGGATACTCAGAGCCTAGTGGTGATGAATTAGATTCATTTTTGTTTCCTCAACTAAGAAAACTTGTGATAGTAAGCATGGATAATTTATCATATGTGTGGGGTAATGCTCCAAGTTGTGTTCAAGGCTTTCATAATTTGAGATTTCTATCAATCTCAAACTGTGACTCTTTAAAATATATATTTACTTCTGTCATTGTTAGAGCAATCACAAATCTTGAGGAATTAATTGTAATCTCTTGTACAATGATTGAGAACATAGTGGTTTGGAGCAAAGATGATAATGAGGATGACAATGTTAAAAGACATGTGGCAACTATCGGGTTTAACAAACTCAGATGTTTAACACTTTCAGGACTTCCAAAGCTTGGGAATATTTATTCAGATTATTTTGAGTTTCAATGCCCATCCTTGACAAAATTTAGTATTGATGATTGTCCTATGTTGGAGATATCTTTATTACCACCCCACATCCACACAAATCAAGACAATGTCAATGTCACATATTCAGCAAATACAGTAAATAACTCAAGCTCTTCTACTTGGGCCCTGACAGGATGTAGGTCATTTCTACCAAAATTTATTTGTCAAAGAACCACAAAAAAGAGAGTTAATAAGGTATGAAATTTTATGGCATATATTTTTAACCCTTGATGCATGAAGTCTTTAACAATATTTCTTATTTTAGCAGGAAGTATCACTACCACGAGTATTAGAGGATCGTATACCTTACATTTCTGAAAGGAAGAGCAAGAAAGTAAAAAGTCATATGCCTGTTCTAGAAGACCTCTACATAGGTAATTGTGATTTGCGGGATGTACTATTTAATTTTGAAGAAAAATCCAATTTCATGGTTCCTTCAGGCCTGCAACGCATCGCAATTTTATATTGTGAAAAGTTAAAGGTCATTATGGCTAGAAGTGAAGAGAGAGATGACATGATAAACTCTTTTATTCGACTAAAGTCTCTTCACTTGATAGAGCTCCCAAATCTTGTGAGGTTTTGCTTTTCTGGAATATCCGAGTCTTGGGAGAAAGAACAAGACATGGTAGGTAACAAAATTATTTACTATATTTCGTTTTTTTTTCCTTCAAAGATGCAGATGTAAAATTCTACATTCGAAATAATTAATATTTATAGTTAAAAAAACTTGGTGGTTATTTTATTGGCTTACTTGTATATATATTATATAACGTTAGTGGTCGCTGCAATACATAATTATCAAATTGATTTTCTTAAAACAATTTTGTAGGATGAACAAGAGGGAGATCACATGAGGATAACATGTCACCCACTAATAGATGAATCCTTGTTTCCAAACATAACCTCTTTATTCATAAGAGCATGCCACAAAATCAACATTTTGTTCTCTCATTCGTCCTTGAGTGGTCTTAAGCATCTTCAGGAGCTAGAAGTACAAGATTGTAAGAACATGGAAGAAATAATATCTCATCAAGATAAAATAGAAACAAGTTCAAGTAAGATTATGTTCCATGCATTGCAACATCTACTTCTTATTAAGCTACCCAACCTGAAGGCCTTTTCTCAATGTCACAATAATCTTGATTTTCCATCACTGCAAAAAGTGAATATTGAAGATTGTCCCAATATGGAAGTGTTTTCAAGAGGATTTTCTGATACACCGAAGCTTGAGGATCTCTCCATAAAGATTGAATCTGCCAACAACAACTATATACATATCCAAGACATCAATGCCGTTATACAAGGATTTAAATCATTTGTAAGTCTTATCTCACAAAACTCCTATTACTCTATCCAAACACACATATTTATATGTTCTGGTAATTTTTAATTGTAGCAGTCTAGGTGATCGATAAAATAGAAGACCTAATATTTTGAGATTAAAAATAATGTAAAACTTGTTGAAAAATACGTGAATAAATGCTTTACAGGTGGCATCACAAGGATTCAAGATGTTCAACTGGACCAAACTTCATAATGAAGGACACTTCATCAAAACCTCTGAAACATATATAAAAGCATTTCATAAATTGGTGGTGCTTGTACCGTACAATGAGCTACAAATGTTTCAACATGTGAGAGAACTCACTGTAAGTAAATGTGATTCACTGGTTGAGGTGTTTGAATCTGTAGGAGAGGTTACAAGAAAAAGGGATGCCACCATTCCTTATCAGCTACAAAAGATGTCATTGAATCATTTGCTAAGATTGAGTCACATTTGGAAACACAATATTACAAAGTTTGTAAGCTTTCAGAGTCTAACAGAAATAATTGTTTTAAATTGTCAAAATTTGAAGAATTTGTTCTCTCACTCTATGGCTAGAAGTCTTGTGCAACTTCAAATAATAGTAGTTGAGAAATGTGAAATGATGGAGGAGATAATAACAAAGGATGGGGAATATATAGGAGGCAACATAGTCAAAACTTTATTTCCTAAGTTGGAGGAATTGACACTTATTCGTCTTCCTAAGCTGGAATGTGTTTGTTCAGGAAATTATGACTATAACATTCCTTTTTTCACTTTTGGAGGGGACAGTGAAATCAACAACAGTAATAATAAGATTCAGATTTCATTTCCAGAATTAAAGGAGTTAGAGCTTTGTGGAGTGCCGAAGCTCAAATGTTTTTGTTCAGGAGTGTATGACTTTGATATCATGGTCTCATCAATTGACGAGTGTCTAAATATGGGAACCTTTCCACACGGAAATGTTACTGTAAACACACCAAACCTTCATAAACTGCAGTGGGATGGGACTGATAGACACACATATGGAGACCTTAATTTGATAATATATTATCTTCATAATTCTGAGAAATTTATGGTACACGCATGAGTTCTCCCTACTTGTGCGATCATTATAATATTTAACTACTCAATTGATTTTGAATACAAACTACATCACATTTATATGTATGATTTATGCAGGTGGAATTACAAAAATTAGAGACATTTGAAAATATGGATGAAGAGCTACTTGGCTACATCAAAAGAGTAACAAATCTTGAGATTGTAAATTGTCACAAGCTACTGAAGTGCATCCCATCCAACATGATGCACTTGCTCTCACATTTGGAGAAACTCGTAGTGGGTGAATGTGACTTCTTAGAAGAGATATTTGAATCAAACGATTACATGTTGCAGTGTGAACTAAGGCACTTAAATTTGTTTTCTCTTCCAAAACTGAAGCACATTTGGAAAAATCATGGTCTAATTTTGGGATTCAAGTGTTTAAAAATTATAATTGTCAAGCAGTGCAATGATTTGGAATATGTGTTTCCCGATGTTTCCATGGTCACAAGCCTTCTGCATTTGGTTAAGATTGAGGTGTGTGAATGCGAGAAGATGAAGAAGATCATTGGGAATAATTGCAATCCTCTTAGTTGTGTACAACAGAAGGCTAAGAAGATCATATTCCCATCATTGTGGAAAATTAAACTAGAGAAGCTTCCTAGCCTCAAATGTTTCAGTCAAAGCTCTTTCCCTTGCTATGTTGATATGCCAAAATGTTATCACATAATCATTGAAGACTGCCCAAAGATGAAGAGTTTTTGGTATGATGGAATTGTATATACACCACATCGAAATTTTAAAATTACAACAGACAATCCTATTATTTCTTATTCTGAAAATGATAAAGAATTGAATGAGGTCATACAACAATACAATGAATCGCAATGAAGGCAAGTGTGGGTGTCAAGTTTGAATTTCTATTTCTTCATGTGCACCTTTTATCAAACCCATGAGGTCATTACATTTAATAATTTCCATTTGTTGAATTGGCTTCCTCTACTAATATCATTTCAAATTACTTCTCAGGTTGTTCTTCGATTTTGATTAATGTCATTTTTATTTGCAAGGGAACATGGTCTGCATCCTGATATTTTAATCATGTGGTAAATTTCTAGATTTTATTTATGTGACATTTTTTATTTGCACTTGATCATATTAATCAGTGATGCTTGTATAATTACATCAAGCTTATTAGGTTACATATTAAAAGTAGTTGTTGTATGGTTTCCTGTATATTTCTAATTCAAATCTAGATGCTACGTTTAAGATGGTTACATAAATGAATGTGACATTTTGAGGGAATTTAACTCTTATTATCTTCGTGTCTTCTACAATTTAATTGAAATACACCATTTATACCTATGTAAGCTAACATGCCCCATCCCCATGCCATAAAATGAAAGGGTACTATGCTTACTGTGATTTCAATTTGATTAGCTGATTTTCCTCCACAAGAAAAGTATATTATGCAATTACTCTTCTTAATTTGGTGGATGTTATGTATATGTACTACTAAATTTGATTTCAACTACTTCAAGTAGTATGTGATTTAATTGGATAATGTTCAACGTATGACATGCTGCTTTTCATGTTCTACTATCATGAAAACACTTTGGTCGACAAAGACTTCATGTTTGAAATGACAATTCATTAACCTTTTCCTTTCTTTAATGCAGAGAAATTGACTTGCTCTAAGCAACTAAAATACTTTTGGCGCCGAGTTTGAGCAAAAGACTTCAACAAACTCATGGTGCTAAGACTAGTTGTGTGGTCCATTATATATGATCATATTTAAGGTTAATGAAAGTGTTGGTTACATCCTGAAGGATTTAAGTTGTTACTTGTGTAGCCGTATCTCTGAATCCTAACTAAGGTGTCAATGTTACAAAGATATACTTATATCCAAAGAATGTTTCTTAGATTAGGTGAGAAATATAATTTCCTGCATTACAATCTGTATTTCTGGGAGTATATGTTAGTTGTTTTCCTCATGTATTCTTTTTGTGCAAAAAATTCTTTATTCCTTGAGAGAAACAAAACAAGTCCAAAGTAGTTAATGATATAATAAATTATGCCTCAGTTATAGTACTTACATAGTTTTACATATAATATATCTCCACCGTGGCGAGCCCAACCTCAACCCATTGGTTCGCCCCTAGAGGTGATAAGGTCAGAGCATTACCATATATAACACAAAGAATATCCCGCCACAGTCCCGGAGGCCCGTTGATGCTCCCCCACCGCCACTTTCCAAGAAAGGTCAACTTAACCCCAACACAAATCTGTAACCCCCAAACCATCTCTTCCTTTTGGTTGGCTGACACCTGACCACCTGACCCAATAAATCGTATCATATCAGTTATCTTCTATTTTCGTCAAATATAATAAAATACTCTCTTCATTCTAAAATATAAGCAAACATACGTCAACTAAAGTCAATGTATTTAGTCTAAATTTTACATATAATGTATCTACTTTTATTGACCAATTTTTGCTTATATTTTGAGACGAAGGGAGAGTAGGCGAAGTCTATGGTGCACAAGTGAGGTAAACATATTGTTTTAACCATTGAATGAATAATTGTCATCATCATCATCATTGGATGAAATAAGATATAAATTGACATATTAATCCAATGATAAATTTATCTGAGACATTACATAAATATATAAAAAAATATGAATTTTAACCAAAACAAGCCGCTTATGAGACTTTAAGTTGGATTAACTTGTGCATACTAACGATCTCCATAATAGAGCCTCCTTTTCTATTGAAGATGGAACTTTGTCACTAGGATCGGAAATGAGTCGAGTCAAGTCGAACTCGCTTAAATTTGACTCGACTCATTTATTTAACGAACTTAATTTTCAACTCAAGTTCGACTCATTTGGTTCATGAACCAAGTTCAATGAGTTAATTACCGAATCGAATCGAGTCTCGAACTATTTTCGAGTTGGTTCGATTCATTGTCAGCCCTAGTATACACTTACTATCAGTTTATTTTATGTTTTTTTCCTATGAACTGCTTCCTTCAATGTTTTGTGTCATTTAATTTTTTAGGTAGACAACTTTGCTACCCTCATTCTTTTATTTTATATATATTATATATATATATATATATATATATATATATATATATATATATATATATATATATATAATCGAGCTAGTTCATGAACCAAACGAATCGACCTATATATAGTTTGTGTTTAGCTCATTTATTTAACGGACTTAATTTTTAACTCAAGTTCAACTCATTTGATTCACGAATCAAATTCACGAATTAATTATCGAATCGAACTTCGAACTATTCACGAGTTGGCTCGGGTCATTGCCAGCCCTATTTGTCACTCTGGTGTGGTGTTCTCTTTCGGTTATTTGTCTTTATAAAAAATCCTGGATTTTCTCCTATACCCATTTTGCTAAGCCACTAGGTTTGATCTAGTAGTGAGAGATTTTGGTAGTATGCATGAAGGTCTGGGTTCGATCCTCTCCTCCGTTGTAAACCAAATAAAAAAGATACCCATTTTGCTGAGATTTTCTGAAGATTGTTTTTTCCATCGCCAACTTGTTCTTTTTTGTTTTCCTTGCCAATGTTTCTCGTTGAAAAGGTCTATATACTTATTTTCTATTTACTGGAAAATGTTTCTTAATTTTTATCCCTACATACTTGTTATCTCTGCCAACAAAACAATTAAGGTCTATATACTAAGTTAAACTGAAACACATTTGGAAAACTCGTGGTCAAATTTTAGACTTCCAGCAATTGACAACGATAACCATCAAGCAATGCAATGATTTGAGATATGTGTTTTCGGATAACGAATTTAGGCACCATGGGTTTGAAGTTTGATATTGAGAAGTTTACCGGTAGCAATGATTTCGGATTGTGGAACTGGAAGTTAAAAATGAGGGCGATTTTGGTTCAACAAAAATGCGTTGAAGCGTTAAAGGGACCGACACAGATGCCAGCGCATCTCTCAGAGGACGAGAAAACCGAGATGAATGATAAGGCGGTGAGTGCTATCACTTTGTGTCTCGGGGATAAGGTGTTGAGAGAAGTAGCGCGTGAGACTTCGGCGGTAATGATGTGGACTAAGTTAGACGCTTTGTATATGACAAAGTCTTTAGCACGTCGACAGTGTCTGAAGGAACGACTATACTTTTATCGTATGGTGGAGAACAAGTCTGTGGTGGAGCAACTTGCGGAATTCAATAAAATCATTGATGATTTGGCGAACATTTATGTAAACTTGGAAGACGAGGACAAAGCCTTTCATTTGTTGTGTGCTTTACCTAAGTCGTGGGAAAACCTCAAGGATGCATTGCTTTATGGCAAAGAAGGAACTATCACATTGAATGAAGTTACAATCGGCTTTGAGAACTAAAGAGTTAACTAAGTTGAGGGACTTGAAGATTGATGATAGTGGAGAAGGTTTGAATGTTGCGAGAGGTAGAAGCGAGTACAAAGGCAAAGGGAAAGGAAAGAAACATAGGTCAAAGTCTAGGCCAAAGGGTGGAGGTGATAGTGGTGGCAAGTTCAAATGCTATCATTGTCATGAGCCGGGTCACTTCAAGAAGGATTGTCCTCAAAGAAAGGGCGGAGGTAGTTCGTCGGCTCAAATTGCTACTAGTGATGAAGGTTATGAGAGTGCGGGCGCACTTACAGTTACAAGTTGGGAATCGGAGAAGAGTTGGGTCATCGACTCGGGTTACTCTTATCACATGTGTCCGAGAAAGGAGTATTTTGAGACTTTGGAGCTTAAGGAAGGTGGGGTTGTCCGTCTTGGTAACAATAAGGTTTGCAAGGTTCAAGGTACGGGTACAATCCGAATGAAAATGTATGATGATCGTGATTTCCTTTTGAAGAATGTGAGGTATATTCCTGAACTTAAGAGAAATTTAATTTCCATAAGCATGTTTGATGGTCTAGGGTATAGTACTAGATTTGAACATGGGTCAATGAGAATTTCTCATGGTGCATTAGTTATTGCTAAAGGGTCTAAAATGAATGGTCTTTACATTTTAGAGGGTTCTACTGTTATTTCTAATGCATTAGTAACTAGTGTTGAAAAAGCGGACATGACTAAACTATGGCATTTGAGGTTGAGGCATGTTAGTGAAAGGGGTTTAGTTGAACTAGCTAAACAAGGTTTGCTAGGTAAAGAAAAATTGAACAAACTAGATTTTTGTTATAATTGTACACTAGGCAAACAACACAAAGTGAAGTTTGGGGTGGGTGTGCATAAGTCTAGTAGACCGTTTGAGCATGTTCATTCGGATCTTTGGGGTCCAGCGTCTGTTTCTACTCATGGTGGAGGTTCATATTTTCTGAGTATTATTGATGATTATTCTAGAAGGGTATGGGTTCACATTATTAAAAATAAAAGTGATACCTTTGAAAAGTTTAAAGAATGGCATACCCTTGTAGAAAATCAAACTGGAACTAAACTGAAAGTTTTGAGAACTGACAATGGCCTGAAGTTTGTTTCAGAGCAATTTAATGAGTTTTACAGAAAAAGAGGTATAAAGAGGCATAGAACCGTTGCATACACACCACAACAGAATGGTCTGACTGAAAGGATGAATAGGACCTTGTTGGAGCGGGTGAGGTGTATGTTGTTGGGAGCTGGATTGCCCAAGAGTTTCTGGGGAGAAGTAGTTAACACTGCTGCATATTTGATCAACAGATGTCCATCAACATGAATTGATCTAAAGACACCTATGGAGGTTTGGAGTGGCAGGCCTTCTGACTACTCTAATTTGAGGGTCTTCGGATCCTTGGCATTTGCTCATGTCAAGCAAGATAAACTTGATGCTAGGGCGGTAAAATGTGTTTTCATTGGTTATCCTGAGGGTGTGAAGGGTTACAAGCTGTGGATGATGGGACCTGGAAGATCAAAGTTTATTATAAGCAGGGATGTTTCTTTTGATGAGACCCGAATGGGGCTGAAGTGTAAAGACTTGGAAGAAATACCAGAAACTGGGGTGGAGAAAATTCAGTTTGAGGTGGAGCCTTCCACTGATGAGAGGGAAGAGGAGGATCAAACTCAAGTACCTGAAGATAGTGGAAGTTATGAAACAATTGTTCCTGACTATCAGCTTGCAAGAGATAGGGAGAGGAGAGTTATTCATCCACCTAATATATTTGGTTATGCTGACCTTATTTGTTATGCTTTGAATGCAGCTGAAGAATTGCAAGACTCAGAACCAAATAACTTCAGGGAGGCATCTGAAAGCATAGATGGCAAGGATTGGTTGAAGGCAATGAATGAGGAAATGCTTTCATTGGAGAAGAACCATACTTGGGAACTTGTACCATTGCCTAAAAAGAAAAGGGTAGTGGGTAGCAAGTGGGTGTTCAAGAAAAAGGAAGGGATTCCGGGAGTTGAAGCACCAAGGTATAAGGCGAGACTTGTAGCAAAGGGTTTTACTCAGGTGGAGGGAATTGATTACAATGAGATCTTCTCACTGGTGGTGAAACATTGTTCTATAAGGGTACTTATGGCGATTGTGAATCAGTATGATCTTGAGTTGAAACAAATGGATGTGAAAACTGCATTTCTACATGGAGAGTTGGAAGAAACTATCTATATGCAACAACCTAAAGGTTTTGTGGGAGACAATTCAAAGGTGTGTTTGTTGAAGAAATCTTTGTATGGTTTGAAGCAGAGTCCAAGGCAGTGGTATCGTCGGTTTGATGAGTTTCTTTTGAAGACTGGATTTGTGAGGAGCAACTATGACAGTTGTGTATACATGATGAAGAGGAATGAGAAAGTCATTCTCTACCTATTTCTTTATGTAGATGATATTCTTATGGCAAGTTCTGATAAGCATGAGATTCAAAAGCTCAAGGAGAAATTAAATGGTGAATTTGAGATGAAGGATCTTGGTAATGCGAAGAGGATACTTGGTATGGATATTGTGAGAGACCGGAGTAAAGGTGAGTTGTTCTTATCTCAGCATGATTATTTGAAGAAAGTGGTGGAGCGGTTTAGAATGTCGGATTCTAAGGTTGTGAATACTCCACTTGGTCACCATTCAAAGTTGTCAATTAAACAATGTCCTCAATCCGAGGATGAGAGGAAGAAGACGGAGTACTCCCTATGCTAGTGGGGTTGGAAGCATTATGTATGACATGGTTTGTAGTAGACCAGACTTATCCTATGCTATTAGTGTGGTAAGTCGGTTTATGGCAAATCCGGGTCAAGTTCATTGGCAAGCTTTGAAGTGGGTTCTGAGATACTTGAATGGGTCCTTGAAGGGTGGTCTAAGGTACAGAAGATTGATCCAGTAAAGGATGCTTTGGAGGGCTATGTGGATGCGGACTATGCGGGTAATGTGGATACTAGAAAGTCTTTATCTGGTTTTGTGTTCACTCTGTTTGGTACAACGGTAACTTGGAAGGCTAATCAACAGTCTGTTGTAGCCTTGTCAACAACTCAAGCGGAATATATAGCTCTTGTTGAAGGAGTCAAGGAAGCTATATGGTTAAAGGGTATGATTGGAGAAATGGGGATTAGTCAAGGTTGTGTGAAGATACATTGTGATAGTCAAAGTGTCATTCATTTGGCGAATCATCAAGTGTATCATGAAAGGACGAATCACATTGACATCCGGTTTCACTTTGTGAGAGATATGATTGAGACAAAGGAAATCATAGTTGGGAAAGTTCAAGCATTGCTTGGACTTAATTAATTTCGAAGAGTAGACGGAGATCGGAGAGGGCAGCATGGTGGTTGGTGGGAAGTTGACACCGCCATCAATTTAAAGGCAAGGTGGAGATTTGTTGGAATTACCTTGAAATTGATTGAAGAAGAAAATAGGATAACTCTATTTGGGAAAATGGTAGAAAATAGGATAACTCTATTTTTCTTGTAACTCTTTGTGAGAGTCTCATTGTAATCAAGAACAAGTTTGATAGTGGAAAGGAGAGCTGCCCTCTCCCCCAGAGTAGGTTCATTATAGCCGAACTGGGTAAACAATTTGTCGGTGTTTTTTATCGTTTATTGTTGTTTACTTTCGTTGATTTTATTGCTCATTGGAATATTGCTCTTCGTTGTTTTGGTTGCTTATTTCGTTTGCCTCACACGCTAAAGGACTTATTGATTGGTGTGGTATTATTATTAGTTTGAATTCACAACAATTTCTATAACAGATTCTTCAATTCTTACTTCATGTGTCATTAGTGTTATAGGTGGTAAGTGAAAGTCTGAAACACAGAGAACTAGCTTTGGACAAAGCAAAATAATGAGCCTTTCATAGAAGCATTTTCTTTGGAGTCTTCATTCATCTACTTAAAGAATGCTTTGTTGAGAAATTCAAGGGTGTTGTTTTCAGAGAAATGTTTCTTCCTTGTTATGTTGTAATCCTACTCATAACTATGTTGTTTCCTTGCATCATGTTTGATTATCAAGGACTTGTGTACATATTTTTCACCTTGTGCCTTTTTTGTCATGAAAATTATGTTGCTGTGTTTTCTTCCATATAAATTTAGACATCAAGTATCGTACAGGAACCCTTTTAAATGTCGTTATAAAATTAGCAAATTTTTATTTTCGTTACTATGATTTTTTTTACACGTTTTTAGGTTTAAATTTTTTTTGTTTTGTTTTTTTTGACTAAAAATAAAGGATATTCATTCATTCAAATTGATAGAGTACATCGATGTAATACAAATTCAAATTCGCTAAAAACAAAAAGGATGAATCTGCAAACAAACTCACAGCATCCATGTTAATAGCATAAACCGACAAATTACATAAGCCTACATATATGACTATATTGAAGTGTCTGGAATGTCCATGCCCCCAGATCTGATCTGTAGCGTTGATGACACAAAAGTCGACATTGGATAGATTTGCACTTGATCCTTCAACCTGAAACAAATAAACACCGCACAAAGACGGGAAAACAAAATACACCGCACAGAGACGGCACAACAGAATACACCGCACAAGGATGGGATAACAAATAACACAAAACCAAACAAATATGTGAAAAATCACACTTATTTAATAACGAGAAGGAAAAAACAATTTGGAGGGAAGATTTGACCTGAAATCACCCCTTTTTGATAAACTAAGAAGAAGAAAAAAGGTGACTGCTAGGATTAGAACTTAGGAGAGGAGAGAAAAAGAGAGAACCAAACTTAGGAGAGGAGAGTTTGATTAACATAAGTAATTGTTTATACACTGCACTTCTATGTTTGATTCAGTACTGTACTAAAGTTTTTCTTTTTAGTCTCTATATAAGTCCATATTATGTTAATTATATAAATGTTTAAAAAATGTCAAAATTTTAGCCATTCAAGACTAAAAATAAAGTATACATTTTGTTTGTGACATACAAACAATGTGGTTCTTTTTCGTATTGACACCGCACATCTTGAATGCGACATTCATATCACACCCCCAATTTGTACTAATATTGTTTTATGGCAGGCAGCTTTATATTCGTGTATTAGATAAATAGGCCATATGCTCGATTTATCTATGTTTACCATTTTTGAAGCAGAATATTTCTTGAATCTTATTCTATAAACCAACAAGAGAATTCAATTTGCTTATCACTAATTTAAAATGTTCTTCACGGCACTGATATTTCACAGAAAAATAGGGATTCATATTTATAGAATGAGAAGTGAATTGTGTCAGATTTGAAGTCGAGGGGTGTGATATTCATAGAATGGGATGAAAGTTGAGTGAAATAAATTAATAATATTTATTTGCATTTTTTTAAAAAATTTCTACGAATTCCAAAATCCTATAACCCTAAACCCTTCACGAACAAAACTAAAAAGTGTCATGTCATCAATGGCGCCACTATGTTGGGAGTGGCACCATCCCTTCTTCTAGGGGTGGACAAGATTTCAAGAACCAATCTGATAAAACTAATAAAAAAATTGAATGCTGGGTTGTAGTGGGTCCGGTCACGGGTTTAACAGGCGAACAAAATTGGGTATGAAAGGATAAAGACATAATGACTCATATTAGATTTTCAAACCCAACGTAATCCGAATCTGATCGATGGAGTAAGTTTTTTGACTGCATAGTATAGCTATTAGTAGGCCACATGTGTTATTTTGACCAAAAGTTTATGTGAATTTCTCTTTTCACTTGTGTTTATATTTTCAATGAGTTTTTCTACACTTTCCACTTGCCAATTCAATTTTAGTGTATGTTTGGATAGAGTGATAGAATAATTCATTGTGAACATTTTTTGGCCACTTTTATAAATTTGAAAAGTTTTGGGTCAAATTTTAAAATTGAAATTTAGGGACCAATTTGCAATTTTTAAAAACTTAAAGGACCACTTTTGAAATTATTATGGACCTGTCATACCCCATTTTTTGACCAATCGCTTTTAGCGTCTTTTTACGACGGGTTTTTCTTTGTTCGTTTCTGACGAAATTTCGGCAGAGAGGTATTTTAAAATACCTCATTTTGTGTTCATTTATTTATTTATATTTATATTTATATTATTATTATTATTATTAGTATTATTATTATTATTTGTGTTTTTTTAACTTTTATTATTTTTATTTGTTTTATATTATTCAGTTTTTATTTATTTTATTTGTTTTTTATTTATTTCTTTATTTTCTATTTTTATGTTTTTTAAGTAATTAAAAAATAAAAATAATTTGTCCAAAGTCAACCTTTCTTCCTCTTCACACGCAAAGGAGTTTCTGTTCCTGCAGAAAGCAGAAAAATTGTACCTTGTTTGTCCAAATTCAGTCCCTGTTCCCTCTTTTGATTTTTTTTCAAACCCTAGCTTGGGTATATATCAGAGAAGAAGGTCAGTACAAAAAGAGGGGGGGAATCAGCCGCAACATTTCTTTCTTTTTTTCCAGATCAAACGAAAAAATCCAAAAAATACAGTAAACCAAAACAGAACAAAAATCAAATCCAGAATAATCAAATCATCATCATCACCCAAAATTTTCATCAACATCATTAATCCAGAAACGAAATTCAAAAATCAGAACCGTTAAACCACATCCAACCCAAATCGAAAACAAATCTGAAACCGAAACCAAAGAAAAACGAAATCAAAACAGAAAGGGAGAGGAAGAAGAGTTCCGAACAGATTTTCAAACACACAAGGTTGATTTGTTTTTTTCCTTTTTTCGATCCATCCCTGTTTCTTCAACCTGGCCTGTTGTTGTTTTGTTTGCTTATTTTGAACTGAGAATTGAATTTGGGGGTTAGATTTACATAGGTTTGATGTTGAAGTTTTTGTTAAAAAATGGAGTTTTGAGGTTTTAAGAAAATGGTGAAGAGAGGAAAGAGAGAGACCCGCGGCGGCCAAGGGAGAAGAAGAGAAAGTTTGTGAAATTTTTTTAGGGTTTTCTATTTATACCCACTCTTAATCCTGTGCGCGCAGGTGCACATCCTTGTGGTGCACCTGCGCGCCTGTGGCCTCCTGATCTCAATCTAACGCCTCAGATCTACTTTCTCTTTATTTAGATCAAGGCCGTCTGATCCATCAGACGGCCAGATTCGTTTCTGTTTGTTTGGTTCACGAATGGGCCCTTGTTGGGCTGGATTTTATTGTTTTGCTGCTTTTGGCACCCCCTGTTTATTTCGTTTTAATGTTCACACCCCCCCTGTTTTAATTTTATTTTATTTTTTTTAGCTTATGAGATAAGTGCTTTTGGCATAAGCTATTTTAGCTATTATTTTAGCCAATCAAGCATGATGTTGAGGCTTATTTATTTTTCTATTTATTTGATATTTAGATAGTGTTAATATTTATTCATGTTTTTATTTTGTTTTTATTTTGTTGATTAATTTTATCTTCGAGCTTTTGGCGTAAGCTATTTTAGCTATTTTTTCAGCCTTGTAAAGCATGATGTCGAGGCTTATTTTCATCTTTTAGTTCCGTGTTTATTTATTTATGTTATTTATCCATGCATGTCATATTATTTCATTACATCCATTTTTACCTTTATTTTTGTAATATCTTTATTATCACAATATTGTGTGTTTATCGCTTTATTAATTGCCATTTATTTATGCTCTTGAATTTAGGATGTAATTAGGCCAAGTGTAAATTCTAAATAAAAGTGCATAGCATACCCCCTCTCTTGCATCATTTCATATTTACTTTCTCGCAAAGATTTTTAGAGTGTGATTAGGCCAATGTACTCATAAATGAAAAATTGCATCTCATGCATATTTATTTTTTATCGCATTTCGTCCATATGCGTAATTTTAAATTCCGAGGGAAAAGACACCGTTTTGATCAAAATATCATTACGGATTGTCTTCGCGCTTAATTTGCTTATTGCGACGTTATTATTCTTTTAGCGCTACCTTTTTCATTTGGAACCCAACATTCCAATAAAAAATAATTAGTCATTTTATTCTCAAAAATGAGGTCAAAACCTCTTTCAAAAATATCAACACAATCTCTTTTCAATATCATCAAGCATAAAAAATATATTGTCATCATGCATTTTTTTTAAACTTTGGACTTTAAACCAAACATTCATTTTTACCGCGAAAACCTTGGATTTTAACCCAAGAGTCTTTTTTACCGCGAACTTGGATTTTAAACCAAGTGCCTTGGAATTTAAACCAACGGCGTCTTTTATCGTGAAAACCTTGGATTTTAACCCAAGAGTCTTTTTTACCGCGAACTTGGATTTTAAACCAAGTGCCTTGGAATTTAAACCAACGGCGTCTTTTATCGTGAAAACCTTGGATTTTAACCCAAGAGTCTTTTTTACCGCGAACTTGGATTTTAAACCAAGTGCCTTGGAATTTAAACCAACGGCGTTTTTTATCGTGAAAACCTTGGATTTTAACCCAAGTGTCTTTTTTCATCCCAAACTTGGATTTTAAACCAAGTGCCTTGGACTTTAAACCAATGGCTTCTTTTATCACTAAAACCTTGGACTTTAACCCGAGTGTTCCTTTTTCTCGCCTAAAATCTTGGATTTTAAACCAAGTACATTTGTCTCATTCATACATCATTAATCATGCATAAACCTTGGATTTTAACCCAAGAGTTCTTTTTCATCGCTAAACTTGGATTTTAAACCAAGTGCCTTGGACTTTAAACCAATGGCTTATTTATCGTTAAAACCTTGGATTTTAACCCAAGTGTCTCTTTTTACCGCGAACTTGGATTTTAAACCAAGTGCCTTGGAATTTAAACCAACGGCGTCTTTTACCGCGTAAACCTTGGATTTTAACCCAAGTGTCTTTTTTACTGTGAACTTGGATTTTAAACCAAGTGCCTTGGAATTCAAACCAATGGCTTCTTTTTTCGCTAAAACCTTGGACTTTAACCCAAGCGTCCTTTTTTTTTCTCGCCTAAAACTTGGATTTTAAACCAAGTACATTTGTCTCATTCATACATTTTTTAATCATGCGAAAACCTTGGATTTTAAACCAAGTGTCTTTTATCACTCAAAATATTTTCTCAACAAACCTTGGATTTTAAACCAAGTGTCCGCGTCTTATTTTCATAATCAAATCTCAATCAAATTAACCATATAGACTTTTTTTTCACAAATTAATATCAATCAAACTCACATTTTGCCACTTTTGGCTTTTGGTCTTTAAAACCATTTTCAAAACTTTAAAATCAAAACAAACAAATTTACTCGTAACTTTTATCCCGAACTACGGTGGTTTGATCCCTCGGGTACGTAGGCATGAGACTTGTCTCTCCAATCAATAAAATCAACAAAAACATTTTTTCTTTTCCATCACTTAATTTAAACTTCTTTTTTTATCACCACTTTAATTCCCACACTTATACATTTTTACAAGCAAATAAAATTAAGCGCAAAGTTAGAATAAAAAACAAGAGGTTCCTATAGATTACTATAGATACTTAGGGTGCTAATACCTTCCCTTCGTATAACCAACCCCCGAACCTTGTTCTCTAAAAAATAGGGTTTTTTTTCGAACTTTTTCCCTTTCCCTCGGATAAATTAAAGATCGGTGGTGGAATATTAAATTGCGATTCGAAGTTAATTAATAACTCGACATCCAAAAATCACCGCGACAGGACCAATTTGCAATTTTCAAAAATTTTTGGGGTCAATTTGGAATTTTAAAAAATTTATAGGGGTCAATTTGAAAATTTTGAAACATTAGAGAAGGAGGAATTTCAAATTCCTAACTTTTAAGTGTCATTTGAAATTCTTTAAATTTAACTTTAACAAAATACTTTATAAATTTCCATCAATTTGAGAATTCACTAAATTAAGAATTAATTTATTAGTAACAACTTTATCATCATAGATAACTTTCTTTAAAGTAAAATGATCACTTTTAGAATTTTAATCCATTTCACCAACAATGAATTGGTCCAAATGGCAAGGGTTTTGGCTCGTGAAATATGTGTATGGAAAAAATTCAGTTGAGAGAGAAAAAATCCACTTTATGTGCCCCACAAGTTTTTTATGATTTTTCGACGGAGATCGTCATTGCTAACCACGGTGGAAACTTCATACCTATATCATATCATATAAAATGTAAATAAATAAAAAAGTCTTTTTATCCATTTGTTACATGTATTTTTAATTTTTAATAAAACTAGAATTTGGAAAAGAAAAAAAAAAATCTAAAGATTTCACTTTAACAAATTGTCACAGTGCCATTGCCACCCATCAAATATCTCCATTTCCATTTTCATGGCTACACATATTAATATCTCCATCTGTTACTGTTGTTGTCATTGAAGATGGAACGACGTAATAGATTTGTTTTTGTATCAGATTTTGTTCTATCTTTCATGTTGGTATGTTCTGGTGTTCTTGTTAGGTTATTCGTCTTCAAAGTTCTTGGCTTTTATCATACCCATGTTGCTGAGATTCTCAAGATTTCATTTTCCATCCTCAACATGTTCTTCTTTGCTTTTCTTGCCAATATTTATCATGGTGGGGCCTACAATCCTCTCACCGTTTTGTCTGATGCTATCTCTGGGGATTTCCTTAACTTCCTTTTCTGCATTGCTTCTAGAATTCCTGCTCAGGTTAATTTTCTTCTTGGTTGTCCTTTTTATAACAAATTGTTGAGTATTTATTGTTAGAATTCTTGTATCCTCTCTTTTATGATAAGTTTAATCTGATCTATGCTCCATGTGATTACATTTAATGAGTATTTTGGGTATTTTTGAGAAAGAAAAAAAAATTATCGTTTAGGGGCTCGTTTGATTTGCAAAAGGCAAGTAATTGACAGAAATTTTAAGTATTGAATAACTTTGTCTTATAGGAATGTTTGGTGGACAAAATATGATTTTGGTAATTTAGACAACTTGTACTCTGGACAAAAAGTTGCCATGTGGTTACTGGTTAGTGATAGACAAGAATTTCAATTTTTGTCTCGTTCGTTGCCCGCTAGTTTGTCCAGTGCCAGGAACAGTTTTGAAACCAAATACAATACAACTGGAGTTGTTCCTGTCGAGTCCCTTATTTCTCTGCAAATCAAACACACCCTTGGTTGATGAATTAATTCTGTCTTATGTTGTTGTATATAACTTTATGAACTTCTTTTTACATCTCTAAATAGGTTTGGATTGGATGGATAAGTAATAATACAAGACAGTATAGAATAAAATCATTTGAGAAATAGTAATAGTGGAACTAGTTTAACTATGGATGATTGAATTGAAGGGTTGAAAAACACAAGAAGGGGGGTGGGGGGGTTGAAGGGGTGAAAAACTACTTTGAAATAGTAATAGTGGAACTAGTTTAACTAAGGATGATTACATACAAGGAAGATTGAGAAGGTTGTCCCTTCTATCACCAACATGTTCTTCTTAAGATTATGGGTACATTGGAAAGAGAGGAGTATAGGTTGTCTAATGGAGGATTGAAATTTTAACATCATCATCACACCTTTCTCTAGATCAGGCCCAGTATTGGCTAACCTCAAGCTTTTTGACATATTTTTCATTTCTTCCGTTAGTTGCCTGACTGTTTCTTAAGAACATTATTGGCAAACCTGAAAGACTTGAACTCTAAGTGACTGATAATCTTCCCAAGTCATGACTGAATATGATAACATATAGCTAAATAAAAGGCAGTTATCCTTACCTACTGTGAGCATTTGCTTACATTTTAAGCAAGTTTATTAACAAGGTTGGCTGCAAAGTGAGGTCGATCAGATTGGTGAGTGTTTTGGTGGGATTGATGAGATTGTTGATTCTAAATTTGTTGTAAATTTGTTGTTAATGAATTGTGTGTTACTTTCTTATGGCATGAAGCATCAACAGGATATAGAATCATAGTTAAAACCTCAATCATGCTTATAAGATATAAGATACCTCATAGCACTGGTGTATATGTGGTGATGTGTGAAGAACTAGGGGTGCATTTTGTTTTGTTACATCGAGTTTTAGTATATAGATGACCTATTTTTTATGAATCTCAACCAAAGTATTGAATGTCTCAAACTAATCAGATGAACCATTTTTTATGCATCTTAACCAAAGTTTGTTAATAACTTTCATGTAAAATATGCTTCGACATTTTACACCGGAAAACTATCCCATACACGTCTCTTGTATAGATCAAATACTAGTGATTCTTATTATGCCATAGTTTTAGTGTCAAGAAAAGCATATATATAAATTGCAAAACAAAGCATCTGATCTTTTTCTTTGGACATAGTTTGCTTCTGTGTTGGGCAAAGTATTGGAATCTGATTAAGCCTTTTATATGTTTATTTATATCATCCTACCTTTATCTTATTTTCTTCACCCGAGTTGTATCATTCATTGCCTGAATTTATATTATATATACCTTCGTTTGAGTCCATCTTCTTTGAAGCGTTTATTCTAATTGGTAAGTGTTTGTTTTTATTTTATCTCATCATATATGTAACTTTTTAGTAAACTAAACTTATCAGTCAGTTTAACCTAAACATTAGTAATTTCAGTTTAATTTCCTGTGTACTTCAGTTATCTGCTACTGCAATTATCATTCATTATAATCAGCTCAGCACCCATTGTTTCTCATTTCTGATCTTCAAGTGCTCCTTCTTTCGGTAAGATTTTCTGACATTCTTTATTTCTTAGTTAAAAAACTTGATATAACATATTGTTGTCAATTTTTTGCTTCTCATGTTTTATTTTTTATTTGTTTATTTTCTACATGCATGCTCACATGACAATAGCTTTGAACTTTATATTTTCTTTTTTCCCTTTTTCAAATATTGAGAAACTATATTATGTTTTTTAATTATTGTATTGTTTGGAATTACATATAAATTTATCAATATAATAGTAATCAAAAAGTGTGTAATCACCATAATATAATATTTTGAAATAACATTTTAAAAATTAAGTCAAATCGATCTTAATGGACTCAAATTTGGATTCCTTGATGTAACTGCATGATGTAGTTATATATTTGGGTCGTCCCATCTCATATCAACAAACATGGTCGTTTTATAATTAATTTGCTGACAGTTTAATATGAGTTGTCCAATCTTCGTCATCAAGATACACTATTTTTCTATGAAGAAAGAGCACCTCTATGATTAGGCGTGTTGCGGTGTCCAACACTTGTATGACACGTCTCGGACAACTCAGACACGTGTCCAATTTTTTTTCCCTTTACTCCGACACTCCTTGGAAGTTGGATTGGTGTCCGACACCTGTAAGACACTCGTATAACATGTGTCGGATAGATGTCCCAAAAGAGTTTTTTTTCTTTGTTTCTACTCTCCTTAGACACACAACATATCACACATATCTTCAACGGTTAAAGATTGTCAAAAAAACAATGTTGATCAATTATGGATTAAAGACTTTACATTTTGATTACAATATTCTTAGTTTTTTCGATAGTAGATGAATAAATAAAAATCATATACTATTGTATCTTGTTTTAAAACTTTTTTTTAATGAAATAACTTGCTCAACTTAGATGCACATGTATATATTTTGATTCTCAATTTAGATCTTTTATAAATATGTATCGGTGTCGGAATCCTATGTTTTTTATATTAGCCTTGTCGACGTACCCGTGTCGTGTCAGGTGTCCGTGTTTGTGCTTCATAGCTATTTTTGAAGTTTAATTGCAATGGTCCTCATATTTCATTATTGTGCAAATTGAGGCTTCCCAAATTTTGAACACAACTACCCTACACGACACACATGGATCTTAATTGTCACTGGCTTAGACTATCTTCACAATGTAAACATGTCATCAAAGACAATTTAATTGAAAATAGGAAATAAGAAATCTATTAAGAGCCAAATCATATTTTACTGAAATTAGGAAATAAGAAATTGTGTTTGATAGAAAAAAAATTATAGCAGAGGTCATTGGAGGGAGCGGAGGAAGGAAAAGGGAGGAATCGCTCACATTGTTTTGGATAATGTTTTTGAGGGAAGATGAGAAGAATATTTTTGAGTAACATTGTCTTAGAAACCATGAGATTGCATTGACTTAGAGCAACCACAAGTGGCCGTACATGTGAAATTTGACACCACATATATTTTCCCATAATCTCAAGTTATTAGATATATGTCAGCTCAATTACATACAGTACTCAATGTCCACTTTTCCATCCAATACTTTAGTCACACTTGACATACCAACACTGCAAACTTTAGAATCAAGGGCGGAGTATTGTGAGGCTGGGGAGGGCTGCGGCCCGTCCCAAAATTTTCATTTTTAATAGGTATATATACATATTTTTGTTATATATATATATATGTATGTATGTATATATATATATATATATATATATATATATATATATATATATATATATAGGGGTTTGCTAACTTAGACTCGCCTAAAAATATGAAGGTCTAAGTTAGCAAGGTGCACCTTTTCACTTTGGACAAAAAAAAACAATTACCACTACTCAAACATGTTATAAATAGAAGGGTAGTTATGTCAATGTCATTTAAGTAATTAAAGAATATAATTAATTGAAGTGGGAAAGTCATGTGTCTTTCAAGCAACTTCCTCTGTTTGATAAATCAAGTGTTCCATGTAAAGCCATGTGTCCCTTTTTAAAATAAAGTGGGTGTAAATTAGCAAAGTGGATGCAAATTAAGGAACATTTTAAATGAAAGTTACAAAACTATCCCTCAAGTTACTAATTTAAATAATAAATATGAATGGTTTTGGAAGGTGCACCTTGCTAAGTTAGACCTTCATATTTTTAGGTGGGTCTAAGTTAACAAGCCCCATATATATATATATATATATAACCGTTTTATTTATCATAAGATAGCATGCGGCGTAGCGGTAAGGGAGCATTTCTGCCATTCAAATGGTGTGAGTTTTATTCTTGTTGCCACCCATTTTGGCTTATAATTGATTTTTTTTAATAAAAAAATTGCTATGTTGCTAGCCGGTCCACAAATTGTATCGCTGATGTTTTAACGAGTATAAAATTTACAATTAAATTGAAAATTTATATCATACAGATAATCTATGTAAAATTTTACATAAGTTTGAAATGAATTTATATGTCATTGAGGCTAGCCAAGATCAAGAGTTTATACATTTTTATTGAACACCGTTTTTTTTTTTGGGTCAAGTAGCCTAATGGCTAGAAATTCCACCATTTTAAGGTGGATTAAGTGGGATGACCAGGGTCCGAACCCTGGCCCCCTGCATATAAAATGCAACGTCCTACCAACTGAGCTAAGCTCACGGGACTTTATTGAACACCGTTAATCTTAATGGATCTCAATAATATATTAAATTATTTTAGATTTCCTTAAAATTTCACATGATTATCTATGAATTTAAACGTTATTAAACGATGCAACATTATTTGAATGTTAATGGTCTATGAATTTTCAGATCGAATTTATCTTTTTTTATAATTTTTTTTCCCAAATCAATGCTTTGGTAACCAGGGGACTCAGTTTAACAAAATTAAACAAAAAAAAAAAATACAGTGTTTATAATTTATTGAGTTTTTCGTGATTTTATATTATTTCATTTAATATGTTATTGAGACTCATTAAGATTATCGATTTATGCATTTTAAGCACCCATGGAAAAATAAAATTTAAACATTGGTGCTGCCTTCTCGGAGATTTCAGTTGAACACTTTACAGGCCATTCATATGATAAAAAACAATACATTTGACCACGCATACAATTTACAGACCATTCCCCGACATACCTATGATAATTTCTATTGATTGTCGCTCCATTAGTGCGTGTTTGGCCGAGAGAAGAAAATGAGAAGAGAAAGAATGTAAGAAAGAGAGTGTGAGTAAGAGAGAAACATATATGATAAATCAAAAACTTGTCAAAATAACAAATGCACAATTTTTAATACAAAAATATCATTTTTTATTTTTTAAACTATAATCTAATTAGCAAGTCCCATGAGAAAGTCAAGAGAAAATCTTTATTTTCTTCTCTTTCTCTATAACCAACAAAGTCTTTTGTTGTGCAGACTCTAATCCCCCACCCTTCTTAAATATTATTTTGTTCCACTAGTCTAATTATAAACCATATGAATTGCTCACCGATGTGCTAATGAGTAATCAAAGATTTTTTAATTAACATGTATTCAGTTCTATACTACTATTTTTATGTCCTCTGGCAATCTTTCAGACACAATTTTCCCATTCTGAAACGCAACTTTACTATCCTTTGCAGCAAAGAAATATGGATTTTTGTACTGAACTGTCAAAAGGAGCTATCTCAAAACTTGGAGAACTAGTAGTGGAGTCTGCCTTGAAGCAATTTAAATACATGATCCAACACAAAAAAATTATAGCCAATTTGAAGGAAGAACTCGAGAAGTTGAACACTTTGAAACAATCATTGCAAGGGTGGGTGGATGCAGAAATCAGAAAAGGAAACGAAATTGCACCTAACTTGTCAAACTGGCTCTCTAGCGTGGCAGCAATTGAAGTTGAATTACAAAGCTTCTATGAAAATAGAGTTAACAAGAACAAGAAATGCTTTGGTGGCCAGTGTTCAACTTTGTCATTGAATTACTCACAAGGTAAGCAAGCCACTGCAAAAACAGAAGATATTACAAGATTGAAGGAGGAAGGAAGCAAACTTCCTCGTATATCCTATCCTAAAGCTCCACCGACACTTGGATCAACCTTTATGAAAGATATTAAGAGTCTGGAGTCCAGAAACAAAATTATAAACACAGTCATAGAGAAACTGAATGATGATCAGTTCAAAAGGATTAGCATTTGTGGGATGGGAGGAGTGGGAAAAACCACATTGGTAAAAGAACTCATCAAAATTGTAGAAAATGAGTTATTTGATAAAGTTGTTATGGCTGTCGTATCCCTAAACCCTGATTACGACAAGATCCAAAGGAAAATTGCTGATGATTTAGGATTAGTGTTGAATAGACAGAGTGTAGAAGGAAGGGGTTCGGAAATACTTGAGAGGTTGAAGGAATTTAACAATAAGAAGGTCAAGGTGCTAATAGTCCTAGATGACGTGTGGGACGAGCTTAACTTTGAGTGGATAGGACTTTCTTCTCAAGAAGATCAGAAGGCTATAAAGATACTATTCACATCACGAAATGAAAAGGTGTGCCAAAACATGGGAAGCCAAGAGAATGTACAGGTCTCTGTGTTGCTAGAGAATGAAGCTTGGAGCCTATTTCAAGAAATGGCAGGAGGTATTGTAAACAAACATGATATCAATCCAATAGCAAGAGAGATTGCAAAGCAATGTGCTGGTTTGCCCCTTGCTATTGCGACAATTGGCAGAGCACTTCGCAAAGAGGAAAAGATTTCATGGGAGGCTGCCCTTCAAAAATTGAGACACTCTCAAGCATCATCTTTCCCAGACATGCAGGAATATGTATATTCACGTATTGAACTTAGCTTCAACTTTTTGGGCAGTGTAGAACACAAGTCTTGCCTTTTCCTATGTGGATTGTTTCCAGAGGACTTTGACATTCCTATTGAAAGTCTACTACGTCATGGAGTTGGCTTGGGGTTGTTTGATGCAACTGATGCAGTTTGGGAAGCAAGAAATCAGGTATATTATATGGTTAACAGTTTGAAAAAAAGTTTCTTATTGCTAGATAGTGAAGAGCCAGGGTGCATTAAGATACATGATGTTGTGCGTGACGTTGTCCTAAAAATTTCCTTGAGAGAAGAACTTGGAATTTTGGTGCAGAGTAATTCTGAATTGAAGGGGGTGAAACAGAGACAAGAAAAATGCCTTAGAATGTCACTTATTTTGAATGAGAATATTGAGTTAGAACATGACCTAGAATGTCCTACACTAGAGCTTTTACAAGTTCAATCACAGAGAAAAAATGGAGATATGATGTCATGGCCAGAGAACTTCATTCATGGAATGACTAATCTCAAAGTTTTATATATTCAAAATTTGTGCATTCCAAAAACATCATCTCATTTTCACGCTTCGGTCAACACCTCGGTCAACCTTCACACATTGCAACTAGAAGGATGTGATGTTGGAGATATATCTATAATTGGTAAGGAGGTCAAGAAACTAGAAATCCTAAGCTTTGCCAACTCAAATATTGAAGAACTTCCAGCTGAAATTGGAAATCTGGGATTTCTCAAATTATTGGATTTGACAGGATGTGATCATCTTAACTTTATTTCTCCTAATGTCTTGGCAAGATTGTCACGGTTGGAAGAACTATATTTTAAGATTAAAAATTTTCCTTGGTTGCTAAACAAAGAATTTCTCTCAGAGTTAAGAAATATTTCTCCTCATCTAAAGGTTCTTGAGATCATAATAAGGAAGTTAACAATTTTGCCAAATGATTTGATTTTCAAAAATCTAGAAAAATTCTGGATTTATGCAGTTCCTTATTTTTATGACCTTGGTATATATTTGAAGTTAGATATCATAAAATTAAGAGCAGATTACAACCATGTCATAGAATTAAGAGATTTAGATTACAAATCCATTAAGAGTAGTATGATGACCATGCATCTGATCAAGAAATGTGAAATTCTCATATTAGAGAAAGTGGTGGACCTGAAAAATGTCATCTCTGAATTAGATGATTGTGGACTCCAATGTGTGACAGATATAAGGATAGAATCATGCCCCAATCTTGAGTGTGTCATAGATTGCAATACTCCATTGTGTGCCTTCCCCTTAATCAAGTCATTGTCTCTGAGGGGCATTACCGGGTTGCGAGAAATAATTCGTGCACATGATCATAGTGAAACCAATAAAGCAATGATCAAATTCTCAAATTTAGAGAAATTGGAGCTGAAGTACCTCCTAAAGCTGACTGGCTTCGCTAACACCATTTATTTGAACGACCACCATCAACCAATTCATCATGTGAGTAAATCATATCAGTTTTGTTATTTATCATTCATTATTTAGTGATACTTCATTCAAACTTAAGGATGACTTCTCATATAATCAAATGTTATTTCTAATTCCTTTCTTTTCTTTTTATTCAATGTCTTGCCATCAACTAAATAATAATGATGTAAGGAAAATGATTTCATCCATTGATATTATGGTTATGTAAAATTAGAATCTTAAAAATAAGGGTTAAATAAGTTTTTTGTCCCTTAAAAATTATCAAATCTTGTTTTTCGTCCCTAAATTTTTATGCACACAGTTTTAGACCTTTGCTATTTTTCAAAATTTCAAAAGTTGATTAATTATCCCTATAATTTTATGAATCAGAAGAATTAAATATGAATTTTTTTAAATTTCAAAAGATAACGATGAAAGTAATAAATGTTTTGACACACAAATCAAATTTTGAGATTTTGTTTAGAGACTTTTTATAATATTTTAAACATGTCTGCAAAATAATCATTAAAAAAAATACATATTGATTTAATTGCATGGACTAAAATTGCGCCTAACAAATTTGTAAAAACAAAAACATGTCAATTTTTTATAGGGACAAAATCAAAATTTAGTAATTTTTTGAGGATCAAAACTTATTTGACCCTAAAACTAAAAAGGTGGGACGACTGTATAATGTACAAAAAAGAGAATTAGTGTTTGGATGGTGAACATTAATTCATTGGAGAAATCATGAGACATTTCCTATGAAGAGAATAAATTTTCCTTACAATAATTTTTTTAACATCTCCTCGTTAATTAAAACATTTAACGAATTGTCAACTAAATTTTGTTACATTTGTCCAGGGATTGATTTCTGCCACTAAATTTACTGATTTAACAAACATTGAGGATGGTGAAGTATCATTTAGATCTCATTCAGATCCAGTTAATGCAAAGTTGTTTTCATCCAATTGGATGAAACAATTCCCGAAATTGGAAACAATATTGTTAGAAGATTGCAGTTCCATAGAGATGGTTTTTGACTTGGAGGGATATTCAGAGTCTAGCGATGATGAACGAGATTCATTTTTGTTTCCTCAGCTAAGCAAACTTGAGATATCAGGCTTGCATCATCTATCATATGTGTGGGGTAATAATGTTCCATGTTGTGTTCAAGGCTTTCATAATTTGAGATTTCTAACAATCTCATATTGTAACTCTTTAAAATATGTATTTACTTCTGACATTGTTAGAGCAATCACAAATCTTGAGGAATTAATAATAAGCTCTTGTGCAATGATTGAGAACATAGTGGTTTGGAGCAGAGATGATAAAGAAGATGCCAATGTTAAAGGACATGTGACAACTATTGGGTTTCACAAACTAAGTTATTTGTCACTTTTAAAGCTTCCAAAGCTTGTGAATGTTTATTCAGATTCTCATGATTTTCAATGCCCATCATTGACAAAGTTTAAGATTGAAGAGTGTCCTATGTTGGAGATATCTTTATTACCACCCCGCATCCAAACAAATCAAGACAATATCAATGTCACATATTCAGCAAATACAGAAGTTGATAATAACTCAAGCTCTTCTACTTGGGCCCTACCAGGATGTAGGTCATTTCTACCCAAATTTATTCGTCAGAGAACCATAACTAAGAGAGTTAATAATAAGGTATAAAAATTCATGGCATATACTTTTAACCCCTTCTGCATGAAGTCTTCTTTAATAATATTAATTTATTGTGTTTGCAGGAAGAGAATCGCATACCTTACATTTCTGAAAGGAAAAACAAGAAAGTAAAAAGTCATATGCCTGTTCTAGAAGACCTCTGCATAATAAAGTGTGATTTGCTGGATGTATTATTTATTTTCGAAGAAAAATTCAATTTCCTAGTTCCTTCACACCTGAAAACCATGACAATTGAAAAATGTGACAAGTTAAAGGTCATTATGGCTAGAAGTGAAGAAAGTGATGACATAATAAACACTTTTACTCGATTAAAGTCTCTTCACTTGAAAGAGCTTCCAAATCTTGTGAGGTTTTCCTTTTCAGGAATATATGAGGCTTGGGACAAACAACACATGGTAGGTAACAATATTATTTATTTACCATGTATTTTTTTCAAACATTCAATTAATACACATGGTAGGTAATAATATTAATAACATTCAGATTTCATTTCCAGAATTAAATTTGTTAGAGCTTAGTGAAGTACCAAAGCTCAAATGTTTTTGTTCTGGAGCGTATGACTATGATATCATGGTCTCGTCAATGGAAGTGTGTCTAAATATGGGAACCTTTCCCCATGGATGTGTTATTGTAAACACACCCAACCTTCATAATCTGAATTTGGATAGGATTCATGCACACACACGCGGAGACCTTAATTTGACAATATATTATCTTCAAAATTCAGAGAAATTCAAGGTACGCACATGAGGTTTACCAACTTGTTTAGTGATCATTATATGGCAAATTACATCACATTCATATGTGTGTTGTGTGTAGGTGGAATTGCAAAAATTAGAGACATTCAAATATATCAATAAAAAGCTACTTGGCTACATCAAAGGAGTAACGGTGCTTGAGATTGTAAATTGTCACAAGCTACAGAAGTGCATCCCATCCAACATGATGCCCTTATTCTCACATTTGGAGAAACTCGAAGTGGGTGAATGTGACTTCTTAGAAGAGATATTTGAATCAAATGATTACATGTTGGAGTGTGAACTAGAAGATTTAAATTTGTTTTCTCTTCCAAAACTGAAGCACATTTGGAAAAAGCATCCTCAAATTTTGGGATTTAAGTGTTTAAAAAATATAGTTGTCAAGCAGTGCAATGATTTGGAATATGTGTTTCCGGATGTTTCCATGATCTCAAGCCTTCCATATTTGTGTAAGATTGAGGTGTGTGAATGTGAGAAGATGAAGGAGATCATTGGGAATAATTGCAATCCTCTTAATTGTGTACAACAGAAGGCTAAGAAGATCAAATTCCCATCATTGAGGAAAATTCACCTAGAAAATCTTCCCAACCTCAAATGTTTCAGTCAAAGTTCTTTCCCTTCCTATGTTGAGTTGCCAATGTGTTCTGTAATACGGATTAAAGACTGTCCAGAGTTGAAAACTTTTTGGGACGATGGAATTGTATACACACCAATAGGTTTTGCAATTACTATGGACGATTCTTATTTTTTCGATGGATCGGATGTGAATGAGTTCATACAACAATACATGAAATGGAAAAAGAAGGCAAGTGTTGGTGTGAAGTTTGAATTTCTATCTCTTCAATAACTGCATATATTCATCATTCATGTCAAACCCATGAGGTCGTTAACTTTATAATTTCCATTTGCTGAATTGGCTCCCTCTACTAATATCATTTCAATTACTTGTCAGGTTGTTCTTCAACCAGGGATAATGTCATATTTATTTGCTAGGGAACATGGTCGGCATCTTGATATTTAAAGCATGTGGTAAAATTCTAGATTTTATCTATGTGAAACATTTATTTCCACTTTATCATATTAATCAGTGATGCTTGTATAATTACATTAAGTTTAGGTTAGATATTAAAAGTAATTGTAGTATGGTTTCCTGCAGATTACTAATTCAAATCCAGATGCTACATTTAAGTTTTTTTTTGAAAACAGCAAACTTATATTAACCACACAACCAAGGTATAAGGCATACCACGGATAGGGAGAAACAAACATTACAAAAGAGAGAGAACTCCACTAGCTCCAAAACAGCAAAAACAGCAAAACACTAAACAACATCTCGCCTAAAACAGAACAGCAAGAACAGCAACAGAAAAACAGACAACATCACTAAGAAAAATATAAATACTCCCAAACAAAACGAACAAAAAAAAAAAACAGAAACAGAACGCCCCACCGCCACACCGGAACTCCAACGCCAACACCTGCTATCTGTTAAAACAACTCCCCGGATCCCACGTCCACTCATAAAAAAGGCATGGAGCAATTTTCAGCCTATCCACACTCCACTTCCAAGACAGAACTTTCACCTCCTCTACTAATTCCCAAGGCTCCTTTGTAATACCGTTGAAAATTATATTATTACGCATTCTCCAAATTGACCAAATCGCCGTATTCCATATTAACAAAAAACCATTTCTAGCTTTTTTGGAAGACGTCACGACATTAACACAATCAAGAAGATAGAAGAGATTTGGAGGCATCACTAACACCACACCTAACCACTTAAAGATCTCGTACCACACTCCAATCATCACCCTACAATGAAGGAAAAGATGCGTAGCCGATTCAAGCACCTCACCACACCACACACAATTACAACCGGTACCTTGTTGAATAACACCTCTCAAAAAAAGATTATCCTTCGTTGGAATTCGGTTGTGAAGAAGTTGCCAGATGAAAACAGTTACCTTAGATGGAGCTGGACTCTTCCAAATAAAACTAAAAATCCTTTTCTCCAATGAAGAAAGATTTGGGGCTTCACCGATCTCTCTTGAGAACAAACCAAAAGCGGAATTAACCGAGAAAATACCTTCAGGATCCGGCGTCCACCGCCACCCATCCTCCTCATTTGAAAGAGTGTCAGAGTCGAGCAAATCCATTAGGTGAGTAACTTCGTCCTCCTCCCATTGAAACAGATTGCGTCTCAACTGTAAATTCCACGCCCACAATCTGTCCTCGGATCCCACCCTTAACTCCCTAACATTCTCCTGTTTATGCAACGAGAGGGAAAACAAACGGGGAAACCGAACACATAGGGGACTGTCCCCAACCCACTTATCCATCCAAAACCTTGTAAGCTCACCATTACCAAGTATTCGAACGATCTTCTCCTCCAACCACCTATTCGAGTCCATACAAGCTTCAAGATCACGGATGTCTTTCCACCAAAGGGACCCATAATTCGGGGGAGCATTATCTGTCCAAACAACATTTTGCACAATATTCCTTCCATATTTAGCCACCAAAACCTCCTTCCAAAGATCAGTATCTTGACTATGTAGAAGTCTCCATCTCCATTTCAAAAGAAGGCTTAGATTCACCGCTCGTAAATCTCTCACTCCGAGACCGCCATTCTTCTTATCTTGGCACACCACTTTCCACTTCACCCAACTAATCTTTTTACCACCGTTCACCCCACCCCATAAAAACTCTCTTTGAATACGGGTCACCTTCTTAATAACATGCTTCGGCATTTTCAAAAAAGATAAGTAAAAAATGGGGATTGAGTTTAACACCGAATTAATTAAAACTAACCGACCACCAAGACTTAAATGTTTATTCCCCCAAGAATTTAGGTTCTTTCGAATCTTCTCCACCAAGGGATTCCAAGTCGACAAAAGTCTTGGATTCGCACCCACTAGAAGACCAAGATATTTAAAAGGAATGCCGTCTTGCATACAATTGAGGAACGTACAAGCCATGTCCAAAAAATTATCTCCAGCGTTTACACCAATAAGACAACTCTTCAAAAAATTAACTTTTAGCCCGGAAGCTAATTCAAAACCACGAAGAATCGCCTTCATAGACCAAAGATTTTCCACCAAAGCTTCACCAATGCAAAGCGTATCATCCGCATATTGGAGATGCGAAATAATAGGACCATCATTACAAATCTTAAACCCCTTAAACAAATTAAGCTCCCCTGCTCTTCTCATTGCACCTCCAAAACCCTCCGCTACCAATAAGAATAAGAAGGGGGCTAACGGATCACCTTGCTTAAGCCCTCTATGGATGTTGACTTCACTCATAGGACTCCCATTGACAAGGACCGAGAGGCTACCCCCGCAAATGCACTCCCTCATCCAACCTATCCAAACGTCGCAAAAACCGAACCTCTTAAGCATATAAACCAAGAAGCCCCAATCGACGGAGTCATAGGCCTTTTCGAAATCGACTTTAAAGATTAGGCATTCTTTCCCCAACCTCTTCGCCGAATCCACTACCTCATTCACCACCAACACTCCATCCACAAGATTCCTCCCTTTAATGAACGCCGATTGGTTACACATATATGCTTAAAACATGTTAGGTAAATACAACTCTTATTATATTTGTGTCTTCTACAATTTAATTGAAATATACCCTTTATGGTATATATGCTTACATGTCCCATGCTATTTATTATTATTATTACTATGCTTCCTGTGATTTCAATTTGATTAGCTTTTTTTCTTCCACTAGGAAAGTATTATGCAATTACTTTTCTTAATTTGGTGGATGTTATGTACTAGTAAATTTGATTTCAACTACTTCAAGTAGAATGTGATTTAAATAATGAATGATTTAATTGGATAATGTTCGAACTATCAATTTGATTTCAATAACAGATTCTTCAATTCTAACTTCTTGTATCATTACTTCTATAGGTGGTAATTGAAAGTCTGAAAAATCGAGAACTAGTTTTGGACAAAGCAAAATAATGAGCCTTCCATAGAAACATTTTGATGTAGAAAGGTTGGCCGCGCCGGATTGAAGAGGAAGTGGCGCGTAAACGGAATAGTGCATATTTAATTTTACAATATTTTAGATTGATTTATTATTTTTATATTTTAGCTAGATTTATTATTTTTATGTTTTAGCTAGATTTATTATATTTTTATTTTTCCTACTATTTAAGGTAAACTATTGTAGCCTTAAGATGCAACATTTTCATTCAATAAAAATATAGAGAATTTTCTCAAGTTTAGTGGATTCCAAATTATTCTTTATGGTGGATTCCGGAAATCTGGTGGATTCCAGAAACCCTTTTATCAGGTTTGTTGCTTGCAAATCTGTGTTTTATTATAGAATAACGCTCGCTATTCTTTGTTGCTTCTGTACTGCGTGACATTTCCTTTGGAGTCTTCATTCATCTACTTAATGCTTTGTCAAGAAATTCAAGGATGTTGTTTATAGAGAAATTCAAGGCATGGCTAGAGTGATTTTGTTTTGTTGGAACCCTTTTAAATTATATAATGATTTGACCTTTTTATTTTATTTTATAGTATCTTAACTTGTCTACTCCCATATAAAAAAGATATGTTGATTTAGGGGAGTGTAACTTTTGTTCTATCCTTCATCAGTGTAACTTTTGCTTTCAGTTTATCAACATTTTCAGTATTTTGTCCTCTCAGCTACAAACTCAGATAGCAGAGCAATTCAACTTAAAAAATGTTTTGAAAATTGCTCGTTAGGCCCCTCAGAATGCTCCCAGAACCCCAAAAACAAAAAATATCCTCAATTTGGACTCAATTTCATTTGGAACCTACAATCCGAAATGCTCTTTAATTTTGGAATCTACGATGCGAAAATATGCGGTTTCGGAACCTATGATCCAAAATGGTCTCATATGACTAAAATGCGAGAACATAACATCGGTTAGTTTTGTCTCAATTTGCTCGTAAGAAAATGTATTTAAAAACAGATTTCGGATCCTAGGATACAAACAAATTTTGGATCCTAGGATACAAACATGCATAATTTCGGAATCTAGCTTCCGAAATAAAAAAACCACAAAAAGAAACTAGGCTTTAATGCACTTTTGGTCCCCCTATTTTGAAAAACATGAACTTTTGATCCCTTTATTTTAAAAGCCAACTTTTTGATCCCCTATTTTGAAAAACTTGAATTTTTTATTCTCCAACTCAATTTGGTCAAATTTTTGCTTACGTGGCAACCTCATTGATAACGTGGTAGTGTCCATGTGAACGTATCATATTTACCTTCCGAAATTATATTTGTTTGGCACCTACGTCCCGAAACGACCTCATGTTAATTTCGTAAGTAGTTTGGGTGCCTGGGAGCAATATAGGGAGGTAGAAGGGCGATTTTCAAATGTTTTGAGGGAACTCGTGTTGATGTAAATATCATTGTTCAAAAGACACAAAGATCTATTTCTAATTTTAATTTTTGGTTATTACGGCGCCCCATATGCTTCTCACGCAACCTGCTAGTTTTCAATTTTACCTTCTGCCACTTAAGAAGCAGATGTTATAAAATGAGAGATTTTGAAAATGCCGTATGTTTCAGATGAGAAATTTTGATTTGCCACTTGTGTGACTAAACATGGCACTAGCCAATGGGGAGCCAACAACATGTCTATATTGTTTTGAATTCGATTAAATCACACCAATAGTCTTTAGTGTGTGGAGCAAATAAATTGAGTAACCAAAACAGTGAGAACCAAGCAATATAATCACAAACGAATAAACGACGAAAAGTAAAAACACAGTAGAATTTATTGACCAGTTCGGTGTTAATGAACCTACTCTGGGGGAGGGCATCCCTCTCCGTTCCACTATCAATGAAGTTCTTGATTACAATGAAATTCTCTCCACAAAGGTTACAAGAAATAGCTTTGATCATATTCTACCCAAGTCTCGAATTTCTTCTCGTGACCAAGAAATTCAATTACAAGTGTTTCCCAAGGTGATAAAATGTTTCTCCAACCCTAGAGTCTTCCCAAGATGCTTCTCTATTAACCCTAGTCTTTGTGTTGGCCTTAGAAACCCTAAAACATACCTTACAACATCAGAAAACGCAAACAGACATATATAGTCGTGTTTTCACGCCTGGAGCGGCAAAACCCACGCCTGGGGCGTGAACACAGGAGCAAACCATCAGCAGCACGCTATTTCACGCCTGGGGCGGCAGAACTGGCGCCTAGGGCGCCAAAACAGAAGCAAAACATGTTTCCAGCTTCAATTTAAAGACAAATTCCAACATATATATACTCCCTTTCTCTAGTCTTCATTTCTCCCTCAGGCTAAGGCTGACACCGACACTGACCCCCTCCACTTGGAATGCCAAATCTATTTCCCGTCGTGTAGACGCGGTGGGACTTTTCCTCTAGCACGCTTTGGAGGAGGTAGTTCCATTTCTGATGACGTTAGAACAAACACTCAATCAAATATCACAACAAACATCAGAACAAGACAACACAAAAAAATATCAAACATCAAAACACGAAACTGGGAAGTTTAAATTACAAATTCAGCGCATCATCATAGAAATCTGCTACAAAAATAGTGGATTTAACCAGTTGGCAGAAGAAGAAAAAAAAGTAAAACCTATGAATGAACTAACCTCGTTGTAGATGATAGTTGATGTTCTTTTCGAGTTGATTCCAAGCACAATGGTGAAGAGATTAGTGAATTTGCAGTTGATTTTGCGTTTTGGGGATTTCGGACGGTTTTAGAGTGTTTTTGAAACTGACAAAATGAGGGGTAATATGATGGGTTTCCTTATATATGTTATGATAGTCCGCTATTTAAGTAGATGATGAATTTAACCGGTATGTTACTTAAGTAGTGGATGTGAAAAATATTTCACATGTTTTGAGAGGGGTCTTTGGGGGGTGGATGGTGGATGGTGTTGGAAATATTAAGTGCAGCTCCAAATATTATATCTTGAATGTTCACTAAATATCTCCAATAACACCCCACTAAATTTATTTATTTTTAATAAAAAATATATTTAAAATAAAAAACTCGCTTACATAGCTTGCACTAGGAATGGCAATGGGTGCCCATGGGTGAGGGTTTTGCAATACCCAAACCCACGCCCAAAACAAACACCCAAACCCAAAGGTTGTTTGGGTGGCAAATCAAAACCCACGCCCATGCCCATTGGGTTCAGGTTTTTTCACCCAAACCCAAAACCCATAACTAACACGCATAATTAATTAATTATCTACCAAAACTCAGCCCGAATTCTTTTTGATAAAACGACAAAGTACAAAAACAAGCAAATGACAAAATAACATAGTTTAACATAGTTTGCAAATGACAAAATACAATACAATAATATCGAAGTTCAACATAATATATATACTTAGGGTTAATCAGATAATTTCACATATATTCGGGTGGGTGTATAGGTTTCGGGTGTGGGTTTGAGTGATCCCAAACTCACGCCCATAGTTTCGGGTGTCACCCACACCCAAACCCAGTCAACTCGGGTTTCGCCCGTTGACTTGGATTTGGGTTCGGGTAGGTCTTCTGGGTTTGGATTTTCCTGCCATCCGTAGCTTGCACCTCAATAATTTTTTTAATATAAAACAAAAAATGATTTACATGAGCACCTAATAAATGATAAATAACTTAATAAAAAAAGCAAGAAAAAAAAAGATAAAGTTTGCCATCGGGACTTCACTGCGAGAGAAAGAGGATAGTTGAAACTCTCAGCTGACTTTGTAGACCTAATTCAGTAAGATTCTGAAAAACGGGTGATCAGAATCAAGAACCCAACCCGTAGGTAATTAGAGATCGTTGCCCATCACTCAACGGTTTTGGAGTAGTAATCGTCTTTTATTCCCATGAGATGCGTAGCAATAGAAGCATGCTCATGCTGCTTTGGCGGCGCTTTTTCGCCTTGTCTTCGCTCTGGACAGGGGAGGGAGCAGGCGAAGCGTGTCGTTCGTAATGAACAGAAAGAAAAAAAAAAGTAACTTTCATTCCTAACGCCATGCATTTTGAATTTTCCCATTTATTTTCTATAAAATCTCCCAATATTTTCTTGATGACCTTTGTTCATGCCCGTGGTGAGCTGTGGTCTTAAGACTGGGCCACCTAGAACACGGCTCTCCTTCGGAATAAATAATAAACAAACCTTCACACTAGAAGACCTAGATTGTTAGCGAAAAGGCTCATACAGAGGCAAAGAGGCCAAAAGCTTTCTTTATTTGTTAGCTTCCCGAAGAGAGGAGATGCGTCTTCGAATCAACCCTTGAACCTAAACCTCAGAAGGGGATCTGCGCTCTTTCTTTTTGTGTGGGACGATGCCAAAGGAGCCCCCCTACTTCAATGGAAAGGGGGAATCGCCGTTTCACAGCCGCTCCTCAACAACTAACTACCTTTCGCCCAACTAACATTTAGGTTTCGGCATACCAAAGTTTGCACTATCTTTTCGCACTTAGGCGCACAACGTGCCATTGGTAATGATTCTACTACGATGCCACAAATTCGCAGACTTAAATGATATGAATAAATAAAATAAAATTTTAAATTTTCTATAAGAAATATTATAGGATAAAGAAAAATGGATGATCTCAAAGCAAGATTATAACTTAAGAGTATGGTACAATAATAATTAAAAAGTAATTACAAAATAAAAGTTATTCATAATAGAACGTTAAGTGTCTAACTTTAGTCATTTTTTAAAATATCTATACCACAATGATTGTGATGAGTCACACACACACGCAAGCAATGATTTATATATCACATGAGTAAATCAACGCACACGTAAATAATGATTTATATTTATATATGACATGTTAGTTTTATTTATGTGTATGTTAACTCGATGAAAATTAAAAGAGTAAACCTTTTTAAAAAGGACTAAAATTAAAGTAAAAATCACATGTCCATTACTGTCAAAAAAAAAAAAAACACGTCCATAAAATTTATGGACCAAAATTACAAATTATCCTTTTAATTTCTTAGAAAAGTGTTGAGCATATTTTTGTTTGACAAACATCATAATTTATTGTCCACAGCGTTGTCATGCCATTTCATAGATAGATTCTGCTTTTATGTTTGATTTAAATTCCAAAAACAAAAGATATCACAATTTCATCATCTGTTATTGTTCTTGTTGTTGTTTAAGATGGAACGACGTAATAGGTTAGTTTTTGTATCAGATTTTGTTCTATCTTTCATGTGGGTATGTTCTGGTGTTCTTGTTAGGTTATTCGTTTTCAAAGTTCTTGGCTTTTCTCATACCCATATTGCTGAGATTCTCAAGATTTCATTTTCCATCCTCAACATGTTCTTCTTTGCTCTCCTTGGCAAGATTTCTCATGGTGGGGCCTACAATCCTCTCACTGTTTTGTCTGATGCTATCTCTGGAGATTTCCTTAACTTCCTTTTCTGCATTGCTTCTAGAATTCCTGCTCAGGTTAGTTTCATTCTTCTTTTTGTTGTTGATTTTCTTCTCGGTTGTCCCCTTTTTTCTATAACACACTGTTGAATGATTGTTTTTATCAATTTTCATTAGTATTTATTGTTGGAATTCTTCTATCCTATTATTTATGATAATCTGTTCTATGCTCCAAGTGATTACATTTTATGAGTATTTTTGAGAAAGAAAAAAAAAATTAATGTTTAAGGGCTTGTTTGATTTGCAAAAGGTAAGTAATTGACAGAATTTTAAGTGTTGAATAACTTTGTCTTATAGAATGTTTGGTGGATACCCACTTGGTTGGTCTGGTGGTATTGGCGTGGGACCTGGGAGTGTGCTACTCCTTAAGGTTTCAGGTTCGATTCTTCTCATAAACGAATGTTTGGTGGACAAAATATTATTTTGGCAATTTAGACAATTCTAGACAAAAAGTTGTCATGTGGTTTAGTGAGAGACAATAATTTCAGTTTTTGTCTGGTCCCTTGGCCGATAGTTTGTCCAGTCCCAGGAACAGTTTTGAAACCAAATACAATGCAATTGAAGTTGTCATGTCCAGTCCCTTATTTATTTCTCTGCAAATCAAACACGCCCTTAGTCTTTTTCTCACTCACTTTGATACATAGATAGCTTGGTTGATGAATTAATTCTGTCTCATGTTGTTATATATAACTTTATGAACTTCTTTTTACATCTCTAAATAGGTTTGGATTTGAAAAAGACAGTATAGAATAAAATCATTTGAGAATTAGTAATAGTGGAACTAGTTTAACTAAGGATGATAGAGTCTCGTCTTAGATAGTTTGACCATGTGCAGTTAATACGTGCAAAAGCATCGATGAAGAGATAAAACACGTGGAGAATAGTCCAATAAATTGAGAGAGATTTCGAATTAAATTGAGTCATTTGATTCATGTAGTTGATTCCTAGTGAAAACAAGGATTTTGATTGTTGTCATTATATCTTTGAATAGGTTTTGGGGTTTGATTCAGCATATTCACACTTACACCCTAGAATTGTTTGGTTTTTAACTCTGTCACTGTACCATTTAACTTAATATTCTTTTGGATTAAGTGGAGGGTTTGAGATTCACTTGTCGAAGACGACTTAACTCTTTGTAGGTATCTATTTGATATTTCGATTTAAAACATTCTCTGAAGTTATGTACTGCATACTTAAGTCATGCTTGGTTTTGCCTGCTCAATATCGCAAGGCATTGTCCTGGAGGACTCGAAAATTAAACATAATTGCCAAAATTACATACAAGGAAGATTGTCTCTTCCATTGCCAACATGTTCTTGTTAAGATTTTTGGTACATTGAAAAGAGAGGAGGATAGGTGGTGTAATCGAGGATTGAAATTTTAACATCATCGCATCAGACCTTTGTCTAGATCAGGCCCAGTGTCGGCTAACCTCAAGCTTTTTGACATATTGTTCATTTCTTCCATTAGTTGTCTGATTGTTTCTTAAGAACATTATTGGCAAACTTGAACTCTAAAATTGAGGACTGATGGTCTTCATGAGTCATGACTAAATACGATAACATATAGCGTAATAAAGTTGGTTCTGTCCACATCCTTCTCTAACGTTATTTCCTTATTGTTCACTATCATTTGAAGGTATAAAGGCAGTTATCCTTCCTACTGTGAGTATTTGCTTACACTTAGAGCGATTTTGTACTTTTTAGTGCAGTTGAAATATGCTATATCATTTGTGGAATACTTATGGCCTAGACTACAATGATACCAATTTGTGTTGAATATTTAAGAAGCACTAGATTGAGTTTCAAAGCTTCCATAAATACCAGAGTATTTCTGAATTGATCAATCAAGATATTTGAATTGATCAATCAAGATATTGGATTAAAATTGATTGGTATATCATTTCTAGCGGTATCTATCTGAGCTGAGGCTTTTACATGTTTGTGTAAGGTTATTAACAAGGTTTTCTGGAAAGTATTTTTTGGTGTATTATTAAACAAAGAGATTTGTATGACACTCTGACTGTTTTAAGCAAATTAAAATAATCAAAATCGTGGTCTTACGATATTTGATGACTTGTGCAATCCAAATCACAGCAGAATTGCAATCCGGTAGGATCGATTGGGATCAATAATCTATCTTACTCGTAAGGTCAATCAGATTGGCGAGTGTTTTTGGTGGGATTGATGAGATTGGTGATTTTAAGTTTTAACTTGTATATATCTAGAATTTGACTGCCTAATTAAAACTTTCGTGCTTTGTATTTTCCTTTTTCGAGTTATTAAGTTGTCCTTGTTAATACTCTAGCATAAGTTGTTAATTTGTGATTTATAAATTGTGTGACTTTCTTATGAATTTTGACTTTTCATCTTGGCGTGGCTGAATGTTTTATGTTGAGTTCTCACCGTACATGAAGCTTCAACTATCCTTGATCTGGCATGCATCAACAGGATATAGAATCATAGTTAAAACCTCGGTAATGATTTAGATATAAGATACCCCATAGCACAGACACCAGTGTATGTGTGGTGATGTGTGAGGAACCAGGGGTGCATAGTGTTGTGTTACATCGAGTTTTAATATGTGTCAAACCAAAGTACTGAATGTCTCAAACTCATATTGAATTGAAGATTGTTATTCTAATGTGCATGGCATTAATCCCTTCAGGTGTTTGGATCTATTGTTGGAGTTAGACTTCTTATTGAGACCATTCCTGAAGTAGGACAAGGACCGCGTTTGAATGTTGACCTTCATCGGGGTGCATTGACAGAAGGATTACTAACATTTGCAATTGTAAGCATTTCACTTGCACTTGCCGCATCAAAAATCCATGGAAGTTTCTTCATGAAGACTTGGATTTCCAGCCTCTCCAAGTTAACACTTAATATACTTGGTTCTGATCTGACCGGTGGTGTTATGAACCCCGCATCAGTAAGCACTATTGTATCCGAGTTTATCTATCGATACTTTATTCAGAGCTTTAGTCATTAATTTTTATGCTAAGAAACTTCGATTGACATGTTCAGGTAATGGGATGGGCTTATGCTCGAGGCGATCACATAACAAAGGAGCACTTCCTTGTATACTGGCTTGCCCCTATAGAGGCAACTATTTTCGCAGTGTGGACATTCAAGTTCTTAGTCCGGCCAGTAATAGAAGGTAAAACAGGCACAAAACGTAAATCAGATTGAAGAAACTCCATTTTCTAATAGAAGTTTGAAGTTCGATTCTATCTGGCTTTCAATGATTATTTGTGCAGTGTAGTGGTTTGATAAATTTTATTAGCAAGCAAAATGTATATAGTTTCCGAAGATTGACAAGCATAACGAAGTTAAACTGTTGGCAACTGTCAAATTATAAGTGTCATTGCACGATCCTTTTTCTTGGTTTTTGAGTTTGTAAATTATAAGTAAATCAATCAGGTTATTCATATGGTTTTCAATGTGACAGAATCTTCTTCATTAAGAATGGATATTTACATTTATACTTCAAAGATACTGAACATTAAGTTGATCCTCTAAAGTAAAAACTATGAACAATATAGGGACTAATATATCCCAAGTGTTGGTTCTCCCAATTTGAAATGTGGCGGCCGGCTCCATGACGATTGGTAAGAGGATAGTTGCAAAAGATGATTTGACACATAAATCAGGTTGTGAAGAATGTGGCGGCGAGGAACATGAGAAATTTAGATTTATTGCATTTAAACAGTCACTCGATTACTGGTCTAAATTGTCGGTTCGAAATTGCACACTAGTTGCTCATTTCCAAGATCCAACATCATGATTTTTTAGATCAATTGTTGATGCATGTTGGTCATTAGATAGTAAAGCATGGCAACTTATTCTTAACACGTTGATTGATCATAAGAATGGTATTTTTCTCTTAAAACAAATATTGTTTTGAATAAGTTTTATAGACCATAGATTGCATACGTTTTTTACAGCTTGTCATGTAATATAACATCTCATGATTTAATGGGTGAAGATGAAGTCATGTTTTGATAATTCCTAAAGGTCATGAGGTTTTCTCAATTCAAATATGCATGTACAACATTATTTTGGTGAATGTTGATAAATGGATGGATGAAGATGATGATCTACACATGTTATTTTTCAGCATTTTTAGGTATGTTTGTTTTAGCTTTAAAAAGGTGATTTTTTTTTTAAATGATTTTTATGATAACTTGATTAAAAATAGTAAATTTTATTTTAAACTTATCTTTTTATGAATAAAAATAGTGATTTTGACATTTCATAATTTAAATATGAAAAATGCTAACTAGTATCTCTGTGACATTAGTTAAGGAACCAAATATGATGTAATGATCTTGGAACTTATGTAATTGACCTTTTAGAAATATAAATAACACTATTTTCATTACAAAAATTACTTATTTAAGTATTCCAAACTTCGTACCCGGAATACTAGTTAGCATAAAATGATTTCTAATTTCTTCTTTCTTTTAGTTTTTTCTTAACTTTATAGACAAATATTATCCGGAAAAAATGTTTTGATTTTGAATCAATTAATGAAATTTCACTTTTCAAAAACATTATAAAATATGGAAATAGAGTGTTTTTGAAATATGATAAAATATGGAAATAGTGTTTTTAAATTTACTCATATAATATGAAACATTAACAGTTCAATCTTGACACTATTTGAATGAATCAATGAGTTAATTGCACCTATGCAAATCCAATTTCCCAATCTATACATGAATGAGTTAATTGTTTACCCATGTAAATCCAAATTTCTCAATTTCATTGGAATCTGGATTACCTATCGTAACAAAATCCCACAGTTATATGTCATTTTCAATTTCAATATCATTGATATAGTACAATTTAACTGATTTAAACTATGCAATAAAGTCTTCTTTTTTTTTTGTTGTCAACTAAATTTTTTTTTACTATGTCAACTAATCTAGACGCTATAAATTCTACCATTTATGCAATAAAGTCTTATACAGTTTAGATCTTAATCATTCGTTTTAACTTGACCATCCATATAAGTTAATACATGACACACTTATCGTGTTAAATCCAAAGTAACCCTGTCGTGAGATTTGGATCGGCTGATGTAACTGTTTTACGTAGTAGACTGTCTCAACTGCACAAACTTGATCGGCCGACTTTGATTTATTTAATTTAATTTATGTTATATAAAGTTTAATCTCAATCATTCGTTTCTGATCAGACAATCAAAAACAATTATTGCGCAATAGCTTATAACCCAACACATAAGTTAGATTATAGCTTATAACTTTTAAGTTCATTTGGTTAAAAAATACCTATTTGAAAAAGGGTTTTTCAACAAGAAGAGATTATAGGTTAGTTTACTACTTATGAACCTATAGTTTACCGCTTATCAATGTTTTCTTCCAATTTTACCCCTAAAAAAAGCCTACAATGGTTACCAGAATTTTTTTTTGAAATGCCCCCTGTGCAGAAAAAACATAACCAAAATACCCTACCTGAGATTTTTTTTTCCAAAATACCCTACTTTTTCTTTGTGAGTAGAACGCGTCATCCAGGATGTGGCGTTCATAGGCTGAACGCGCCATTGGCATGGTGGCGTTCATATGTTGAAAACGCCATCTTGAAAGTAGCGTTCAAATGATGTTATTTTTTTTGCTCTGCGTATTATATTAATAATAAAGAAGGGTTAGGGTTTTTAAGGGTTATGAGAGTTAGGGTTTGGGTAAATTTTTTTATTTTAAAATTAATTAAAAAATTATAGAAAAATAATATTAATTTATATAAACACATGTAGCAAAAAAAAATTACTTTTTGGATTTAATTTTTTTTAGGGTTTAGATGGGGTTTGGGTGTTTTTTTTAAAACCCCTCAATTGAAGTAAATGTAACACAAATGACAATGAAAAAAAAACACTTGATATAATATATAGAATACAATACAAAACCAACCAACCAAAATAAAAAAAAATCATACAATACAATGAAAAAAACACTTGATATAATATATAGAATACAATACAAAACCAACCAACCAAAATAAAAAAAATATCATACAATACAAAAAGTGCTAGTTAATTGGAGGGCCCAGAAGCATATGGACAATTGTTACGATTATGACCCGGAGTTTGTCATAACCCACACTTATACGAAGTTTCGGTATCATCCATTTCCGTCCTAATGCGCGTACTTTGCGGACGACCTTTCTTACATCTTTTCATCTGTGGGTTGGGACAGAGTCGACGACCTTGATATTGGGGCCAATATGATTTGTCTTGAATTACTGGGAAGGTGTTATCATATACGCACAAGACGCTGGCAGCTTTGTAGACATCATTGATGTAAACCTTGTAATTTTGTCGAGCATGGGAGCATGCAGCAATGACATGCGAACAAGGCAAATGCAAAGCCTGAAATTTGCCACAATCACACCAATTTTCGAGCAAGTTCACCATGAAATCACCCATTGGTCGACCCTCGTTGTGATTCAATGTTTCTCTGACCTTGAAAGTTTGTGTTTGCCGATCAAAAGTTCTGACGTGGTGTGTGTTAGCTTTTTCCATTTCCTCTGTAAGCCGGTCTTGGCAAGCTTCTGTAAATTGTTGACCAGATTGTAACACAGTTGCTGATTGAGTGGCTCTTCTTTGAAATAGGTCGACGCACTTATAGAAAGTTGATTCGACCAAAGATGTGATGAGCTCTTTACGGATACCTTTAAACACTGAATTCATTGACTCAACAAGGTTGCTTGTCATGTGTCCCCACCTACAACCTCCATCGAACGCTTGAGTCCACTTCGCTACGAGGATATTATCAACCCACTTTAATGCTTTGTCGTTCTGCGCAGCAATTTCATTGCGGTAGTATGCGAATAAAGGACGATTTACTGCATATCCTACATTAGGAAAAAAAATGTCAAAAAATTGTTAAGAAATGTTAAAGTGAAAATTATATAAAAGTTGTAGGTAGTTACCCATATTAGTAACCAATTTCTTCAATTTTTTGTCTCTGATCTCCCTCACAAAGTTTTGTGCAATGTGTCGGATGCAGTACACATGTGTCACGGTAGGATCATTCCAGCCATTCTCAGGATTTTCATAAGCACTTTTAATGGATGCGTGTCTATCTGAAATCAAGCAGAGGTGTTGTTGTGGAGTGACATAGGTTCGCAAGTTTTTCAAAAAGAAGTTCCAAGCTTCTTTTGTTTCACCTTCCACAATTGCAAAAGCGACTGGAAATATATGGTTGTTTCCATCTTGGGCAACAGCTAGCAACAATGTTCCTTTATACTTCCCATATAACCACGTCTCATCAACCTGCACAATTGGTTTACAAAATGCAAAACCTTTAATAAGTGGCTGAAAAGACCAAAAGAGACGATGGAAGATCACATCGTTGGGAGTGGATGCCGGCAAGGTCTCTAGTATTGTGACGACATTTGGAAGATAATAATGCATTGTCATCAACCACTGAGGAAGAGCATGATATGAGTCCACCCAACTCCCATAGATGTATTCGATTGCCTTATTTTTTGCAATCCATGCCTTTCGGTATGAGATGATATAATTGAACTTGTCTCTTATGTGTGCAACTATAACTTTCACTTTAATTGATAGGTCATTGTGCAAAAGTGAGACAATGCTTTCACCTATTAATTTTGAATTAAGTTTGTGATGATCCTGTGACAAAGCGGAAGACGTGCATGTGTGACTCTCGCTGATACGACCAATTCTCCAACGTTTATCAACTCTCTCAGATGCTCTTAAGCTAAATTTGCACGGAGGTTGGTTACATGTTATAACATACCTTTCTTTGTCAGATTGTTTTGCCTTATAATCCAAAGATTGTTTAATGTGGTACGTTCTTATCGCACGCACACAATCTGCTTTGGTATGAAATTCCATTCCGACTGCAATCCCTTCATCTACTGGAAGTCTCTGATTTTGGTAGTGTTGAACTTCTGTCTGTTGGTCAATGGTTGCCAAATCCAACGTACGCATGCGGGGCGGTGGATTGTATGAATTTATAGGAGTTGGATTAAATATGGGCTGAGAGTCATCATCATCGTCGTCGTCACTTTGATCGAATAATACTTGTTCAACTTAATCTTCCCCATTTTCGCTCTCCTCGCTGTCTTCATCATCTTCATTGTCTGGTTCATCTGCTTGATGTGTCTTAAGGGACCAAATTGAAACCTAAAATAAACATAAATGACTAAATATACAATTAAGCCACTATCCAAATGAGGGAATGTTCTTTATTCCTTTGGGCCGTCTTATCTTAGTAGGTTTTGGCCCATGATCCGAAGTTGATCCCTATATATAGGAGCCACAAACCCTAATTTCGGTGTCCAAGCTTGGAGGCTACATTTCCTAAGTGAAGTTGGAGAGCTACTTTGTGTGCCGTCACACTCACTCTGTTGCGATTTCGATAACTAGAGGCATGACACTGCTGACTAGGAGGTTGAGACATCATCTCTAGATGGTTGTGCTTATAGGTTTACATTTCTTATCTTTTATGATGTGTAGATCTGTTATTCTGGTTGTTTGTATTGTGAAGCTCACTATGAGCTAAAACTCTTGAAGTTGGAATTATGTGAAGTAATGTTATTCATGTGATGTGATATGTGTTTTTATGCTTCATTAGTTCATTTGTATTTATGAAATATGTTTATTTCTAGGATTCATCAACTTAGATGTAAGCACAAGTTTGTTATTATGAGACATCATATAAATTTGGACACAAAAATTTCATTATCGATTACCATATCATTCTCAACCATGGTGACAAAACAACACTGCAAAATCAATTTTCTCGGAGGACTTGCTTTACAATTTACTATTATGGTGCAAAATCAATTTTCTTCTCTTACTAGTAGTTTACTATAGCTCTAACAACTTGTTTGAGTTTAGAACTTTCTGGGAGAGTAAGAATATAAATACTATATTGATTCCATTGTATCATTTTGACTTAATGCAATTGTGTCTTGTATATAATATGTATGTTTATTGTACTTTTGGGGCATTAATTATCTTTTTGTTATGTGTCTGTTACGTGTCTCTAACTTTATTACATGTTTATTTCTTCTTAGGATAACTTTGTAAATCTATGTTCACAAGATGAGTCTCAACCTCAACCTTCTGACTCTGGTAAATAATGAGAGTGGTACTTAACCGAAGCCAATTGATTATGATACACTAATGATTGAAGTTGTTGGTGGAAGAAATGCAAAGGGTATAGTATATGGACTTAGTTTGGATGTAGTGATTCTTATGGAGTTTAACCTTTTGGATCTATAGTGACATTTTGTAGAATTTAAGTTACTAACTTTGACCTTTTCGATGTAGTGATACTTATGGAGTTTGATATTTTGTTGTTATTTGGAGATATTTATATGCTATATTTATGATGGAACAAATGCTTTTAGATATGAATTTTTTAAATTAAAAACTGATGATACAATACAATTTAAATGTCCACTATTTATATGAATATATTGTATTTTTTAAAAAACAAAAATAAGATATGGGGACAGAATGAGAATATTCGGTCACTTTATTGAGACGGAATGAAATCTTTCTGTTGCAGCATTGGAACGGAAAAAATAAAGTTGGCAAAACAATTAATTATATTTCGTCTCTGCTCCGTCCCTAAATTGTGACGGAACATAATTTTCCGTCCCAATGAATTTGCGACGCGCGAATTGCGACGAAATTATTTTGTCACAAATTTCGTCCCAGATTTAAATTGGGACGGAAATTTCAACTGTTACGCGACAGAAATTTCCGTCCCAGATTAATTTTTTTCTAGTAGTGCTGGTGGAAATAATATGGATAGCCGACAACGGACTATGCTGCCATTTACACAAAAAATAACTGCAATTAAAAATAAAACAACAAAAGAAGTAAAAAAAAATGCAAGAATATGAGAATGAGGAGAGGGAGAATGAGAGAATTATGATTTTCACTCAATGCCCACCGCACCCCACTTCCTTTTTTAAAAATTTTGATGCAATGTGATTGGTTGGAGCCATATCACTGCCTCTCCCACATGCCTAATCACATTTGGCCATGTGGCAGTCAGTTTTGACTGCATGTGAGACTTTTTTTTACTGTCGACATGTTCGCTATGTAGAAGGCGAGCCGCGAGCACCTCCTTTCGCTACGTATCGTGCGAACTCGGTGTTTCATTTTGCAATTTTACACACTCGCTTTCTAAGTAGCGAGATGGGTGAATTGGGAATATCAGGGCGTGTGCATGTGTCCCAGGAGGTGCAAGAAGTAAGTCTCTTATCAAAATTAGAAAATTCAAGTCCATTTTTGCTATTAGAATACCTTTGTTGACTAAGCACATCTTCTAAACTAATTTGACATTTTTCATATTGTTTTATTACTTTGTTTAGTTCAACAATTTTGGATTCCTATTCTTGACATTTGTTAGTTATTACCAGTGTTTTAAAAACCGGACCGGTCATCGAACCGATAAGGGTACTGGGTCACTGGTTCATTGGTCGAACCATCGGATCACTGGTTGAACCGCATGCATAAACCGGATCAAACCGGAGGAATGAACCAGTCTCTTTAATAAAACTATATAGCTATTAAACCGGTCGAACATGATGACTCGATCTCTTTAAAAGTTAATGACAACTAAAAATTTTAAAAATTTAAAATGTCATAATGTCGCAACTCACAAGTTCTTAAATTCAAATCTTAAATATTGTCACCACGCACTATAAAATAGTACAAATTACAAAACCAAATAGATTTTAAACAAAGTCTAGTTGCAACATAATTTAATCACAACATAAACGAAATAACAAAGTCTAATAATAAATTTAATTCCAATGAGACATATTTGTTTCGGACACTATTTGTTTTAGTTTAGTTTTTTCTATTTACTTTTTTTTTAAAAATAATTATGTAAAAAAAACGACGTCATTTTGATTTAAAAAAAAAAAATAGCAGACGCAATCGAACCGGCGGTTCTGGAAAACCGCCGGTTCGCCGGTTTTTCCGATTTTTAGCGGTTCGCTCCGGTCTAACTACATGTCCGGTCCATCATTTGAACCAGACCGATTACCCCTCCGGTTCGCGGTTCAATCGGTCCGACCGGCCGGTTCGGTCTGATTTTTAAAACACTGGTTATTACATGTAGAATTTTGTCTTTTCTAATTCCACATTTATGTCATTAGCGTTGCTTTCTAGAGATAAAATAAATTTCTTTTGTTTTGCACAAGTTCTAGAAAGGGTCAAACACTCTTCGTGTAATTCATGAAATGCATTTTGTAATTTCTCAAATGAAGGTTTTCATTTAATTCATAATCACTAACCTCTTGTTCATTATCGGAGTGGTGTGTATGGACGACAATGGATGTCTACGGATGCGTGTTTGACACTTCTCAAACTCATACCCAAAGTCACCACCTGAACCTAAACTCAAAGACCGTTCAAGTGATAAAATAAAACTCACACCCACATCTATTGGGTTCGGATTTTTCCATCCAAACCTGTAGAATTGAACATGTATAATTAAGAACCTGCAACAATCGGCCCGAATTACTATCAATTTTTTTACTATTTATGAAAAGATAAACTGTCATCAAATAGATATCTATAAAAAATGTTTTAAGAAAATAATACACTATAAAATAATGAGCAATGCTAAGCAGACACTCTTTGACACACTCCTATAACACACACCAATCACAATTAGCCATGTCATCTCATTTTAATTTTCTTTTACTGTTACCGGATTCATTCTGGAAACCATTTATTTTATATTTTTTATTTATTATTTAGATTTTAACTTCATCTTCTTCCATCAATAGTGGACCACCATGGCTGTTCACGTTCTCACAAATCTCACCTGTCAAAAAGCAAATCCTCACACAAAAATTCAACCAAATGGAACACAAAGGGTGTTTACCGTATAATTACTAAAATGACAAATTGAACCAAGTGATGCAACTTGTTTAGATTTGTGCATACTCCTAATTTCTTTTGTCTGCGATTTCCATCGTTGACTCAAACATAGAAAAAATTACTTTCTAAAACTTGTAAGTTACGATGAATCCATAACTAGATCTAAAAAATCCTGCAACAAAAATAGAGCTCATCTCATCAACATCGACCAAGACTGACATTGACGGTCACGGGAGTTTACGGCAAACACGATACGGTGGCGGCTAACACAAATAAAATGGGTCAAGTTGAACCTGGCGAGAAAGACGGCGAGCTTACACTATACAAATTAGAAAGAGTGAAAGAGGCGATGGACAAATTGAAAGGGAAGGAGCCATGCACAGATTAGAATGAAGGAGCCATGGAACCATGTGGTGAAGAAGAACCGACAATACAGTTTTTTTTTTTTAAATAAAAATAAAAAATGTTTTTGAGCAACTTGTACTACCAGTCTTCAGGTAAATGGAAATTAAAATGGAATGACATGGCTAATGGTAATTGGTGTGTGTTAAAAGAGTGTGTTAGAGGGTGTGACCCTAGCACTACTCTAAAATAATAGCGCAACACATTTTGATATAAAATTTCACAAGGGATAATTAGGTAATTTAACATATATTTATGTGGGTGTTTGGGTTTCGGGTTTGAGTTTGAGTGATCTCAAATCCACACTGATAGTTTCGGGTGTCACCCGAACCCAAAACTAGATTATATTTTAATATGTCTACAAAAAATAATAAAACTAAATTGAATGTTATATATAACATTATAAATTATAAAGAGGGTAGTAGTGTGATGACCATAAAACAGATAACTTATTAAAGAAATAAATCATGCAAATGGATTTAATTAACTTTTCTTTTTGCAAAGGCAAAATATATATTATTGATCACGATGGAGACAGTTCACTAGACAACATGTACTCAGACTCAAGTGAACAAATTATGCTAATTAACTAAGAAGATTTCTATGGTGGATTTCCATTGCATTATCCTTATGATAACTACTAATATTTGATTAAAGAAAACCCACTTAATTGTCGATTACAATTAATTAGTGATATAATCTAGAGGCTTTGATTAATCTATCTACTTCTAAGAACATCGTAGTGCCTTGTTGTCATACATAATTGTAACATAGTTTACGTGTCGGACTTCTTCTTAAAATGGGAGGGACCAACACACAATTGTTGGACGAGTAAGCACCAAGTAAATCATGTGATTTCTTTTCTTTTAGTTTTTTTTTTCTAATTTTTTATAGAGAAATATTGTCCAGAAAAAAGGTTTTGAATCAATTCATGAATTTTCATCTTTCAAAAACATCATAAAATATGAAAATAGAGTGCTTTAAAAACACGCAACAATCTACGCATTCAAATATTTAGTTTCGTCATCAATCGTTAGTTGGTTTAGTAGTGATTAACGCTGAATTTAGTAGGAAGAACTATTTTTCGATTCCCACAACTACAATCGAAAAAAGATTGAAATCACTTAATGTCCGATGGTCTAGAATATTCTAGTTGGATTTACAACTATTTACCCACAATTGCGATCCGACAAGGTAATATTCTAGTCCTATACATGAATGAGTTTAATTGTTTACCTATACAAATCCAAATTTCTCAATTCCATTGGGACCTGAATTTCGTCCTGTAACAAAATCTTGCAGTTATCCATTATTTTCAATCTCAATTATAGATATACAATCGAACGATTCTAATTATGCAATACGACATCACATATTTTAGATTTCAATCATTCATTTTAACTCAAATAGTACGTCCAAATTACACGCAGTAGGCAATCTCAGCCATAAAACTGATTGAACGACTTTAATTTATTTAATTAATTTGATTAAGTTTATATAGAATTTAATCTCAGTCATTCATTTCTAATCAGACGGACAAAAACAGTAACACCAGCTCATATCTTCACATAATCACAACTATATTTGAGTCCTCCAACTTTGTTGAACCATATCACTTCATCAACTCACCATGGAACTCTTCTTCTTCTCACATGAACCACTCTTCATCTTCATCATCTCCCTTATCTTCCTCTATCTCTTCCACTTTCATTTCTCCACCAAACATAAAAATACTCATGGCTTCAAGATCTACCCTCTACTTGGAGCCTTACCTGAATTCATACTAAACCGCCACCGCTTCCTCGACTGGACAACTCAAATCCTCCGTAACTGTCCAACAAACACCGCCGTCTTCACCCGTCCCGGCAAAATCCATGGCATCATAACAGCCAATCCAGATAATATTCAACACATTCTCAAAACTAAATTTGAAAACTATCCAAAAGGTGAAAGATTCATTAGCCTCCTTCAAGATTTTCTCGGTAATGGTATCTTCAACTCTGATGGTGATCTCTGGAAACTTCAGAGAAAAACCGCCAGCTACGAATTCAACACGAAATCGCTACGAAATTTCGTAGTAGAAAATGTAACCGTCGAAACACAAACGAGACTAATTCCAATTCTCTCAAAAGCAACGGAAAACAACCAGATTCTTGATTTGCAGGATCTTTTAGAACGGTTTGCATTCGATAACGTTTGTAAACTAGCTTTTAACGTCGATCCTGGTTGTCTCAGCGATGATATTACCACCGGAGACACCTCCACCACCGCCGCAGAAACCTTCATGCACGCGTTTGAAGATGCTGCTATGATAAGTTCTGGAAGGTTCATGTGTCTTTTACCATTGTTATGGAAAACGAAAAAATATCTTAACGTTGGAACAGAACGGAGATTGAAACAATCAATCTCAACCGTTCATGAGTTTGCTGATGAGATTATACGGTCCAGAATGGAAGCTAAAGAGGCTGGTGAAGATTTGTTATCTCGCTTCATTGGAACGGAAGAAGCTGCACCGGAGTTTCTTCGCGATATTATAATAAGCTTTATTCTCGCTGGGCGCGATACTACATCGTCTGCTTTGAGTTGGTTTTTCTGGATTTTATCTTCAAATCTCGATATTAAAGATAAAATAATCGAAGAAATTGAAATGGTGCGTTTAAAAAGTGGTGATAAAATGGCTTCATTTGGATATGAAGAGCTAAAAGAAATGCATTACTTGCACGCGGCGATTAGTGAGACTATGAGATTGTATCCACCTGTACCGGTTGATACTAAGGCGTGTTTGAATGACGATGTTTTGCCGGATGGAACTAGGATTAAGAAAGATTGGTTTATTTCTTATCATACTTATGCTATGGGGAGAATGGAGAGTGTGTGGGGAAAAGATTGTAATGAGTTTAAACCGGAGAGGTGGTTAGAAAATGATAAGGATGGTGTTAGTGTGTGTAGAAGTGAGAGTCCGTATCGGTTTCCGGTGTTTCATGCAGGTCCTAGGATGTGTTTAGGGAAAGAAATGGCTTATATTCAGATGAAGTCTATTGCAGCTTCTGTTATGGAAAGATTTGAGATTGTTGCATTGGATAAAGATACTTGTCCTGAACATGTTTTATCTTTGACTTTGAGGATGAAAAATGGGTTGCCTGTGAATGTAAAGAGAGTAGTAAGGTAAGGGAAATATGTGTGTATGAAGGTTTGAAGGTGTTTGTGCAGTTGTGAACTGTGGTGCTGCATAGTGCTAGTTGATGTGTAGATAAGAAAGATATAGAAGTATGCGGTTACAAAATTGAATGGTTTGCATTTCAACTGTATTTTGAATCCACTTTACCAAAAGGAAAAGTGAGTTGTTAAATTTAATCTTGATCTGATATATAGTCCATAATGTGTGGTTAAGCCAAATGCATGGTTATCCAACAATCGGAAATCCATCTTTTGAATCAGACCAGATTCTCTTCGGTGAATATTTTACTGGATGTAATAAAGTGCAGATCTCATCCATTCAATATTTTTTGGTCATATAAACCGTACACTGTAAAAAAAAAAGAGTGATTGAGATGTCACATCAATGGTCTAAACTTATCTTCATCTTAAATGTTTTGGAACCACATTTGTGTCTCATTTACAGACTTTAGAGTAAGATATAAACTCATTTAACAATGTATGATGGGAACTCAAATAGGTGAAGACTTAGAAAGTTTATGAGAAGGGATTTTAAGGATAAGTTCTAGGAGAGAGAATGTATTGATGAAATTAGTTGTTAATCAGGCCAAAGATATTTTCTTTGAGAGGGAGCTTTGCTCGATGGAGATAATAGAGAGATCTTCTTGTATTTGAGAGCCTAATTTCTTCTATACTCTTGCTTGATGTTACTGTTTTACTTTATGCAGGTACGGTACCATTGGTTTGTACCATGGTATCAAAGCTGAATTATGCAGAACATGAGAATTAGACTTCTGTTCACGCCAAGAGTATTTGCGAATATTGGAGTCGTGTTTGAATATCACATTGTCAAAGTTCTGGGCTGTGCAATATATATAAGTGCTTAGGGACCCTCATTTTATGAGCTAACTTAGAGTACAAATTCATATTCATTTACTTTCTGGAGAGTTTCCAACATTGTTGCTATCTAGTATATGATACTTCTGTTCAAGTTCTTCATTTTTTTCATAAAACAAACTAAGCTGAATTTTTTACTGCATTTATTTAGAGAAGGACAAGTGCCTATCTAAATATCAATATGAAAGTGTGGTTGTTAAACAGGCCAAAATCAATTGCTAAGGAACAGTGTTTGAAGGATATATATAGGAAACTATGCTGGTTAAACTTTCCAGTTGGAATTAAGAGTGAGGTAAGAATCATCTCTTGATGAGTAACTCATAATGTGAACATTTCTAATGAACTACTAAAGAAGAAGAAAATGTGATCCAAAAATGAGAAAATATGATTTAAACTAATAAGGACCTCATCATGGTAAATGTTTCCTCACTGTCTTGGCAGCAGTAAGTACTAATAGTAGCACTCAAGATTAACATTACAATAGAGATCAAAAGGAAATAAGGAATTTATACACAACAGTCTTCAGTACACAAGCTTTGGTTCAAACTCGGCCAAATCTACGGATCCTGATTCAATTGGTGGCATCAGATATGCAGCCAAGAGCTCAGATACCAGGGCAGCAACCAGTGGAATCCTCTTTAAGTTCTTCACAACTGAATTGTCATCATTCTCACCAATAGCAAGAATCTTCTCGTTTATCTCCACCATTCGGTCTAACTTTCGCTTAAACTCTGGATTCTCAACGTCAAGAACAGCTGGGAAAATTCGTGCAGTTGTTCGGTTTGTCTGCAAAAACAAACCAGAAATTAAGCTTGATTAACTAACTACTTGTGATTTATGAGTTCAATATTTATTATTTGTTGATCAATTCTCACTTTTCAGTTACTAAATTCAATTCTTCAAAAAGTATTTAAGAATAAGTCAAAACAAATGATGATTGTACTGAATGTCTGTCAACTGCGATTATAGTAAATATGCAAACACAGACTTACCTCAATGATGACATGCATGTCAAATTCTTTTGTGTTAAGTCCAATTCCTTCATAGAAATCTGTGCGTTGGCAATCATTCAGATACATTGTGACATAAACCTGCAACACAGATTTAAAACCATGTGTTAAGTAGGGCTAATGAAATATATTGACCACACCCTATAATGAAAGACAGGACAAATGTCATCTCTTTGGATGGAATACATTGCTTCATGACTCCAAGGATTATCAAGGTAAATGAGATTTTACATGTTGAATATACTTTTCATCTATGAAGCACCAACACAACCGACACGGACTCGAAACCAACACGTAGACACAGGTAATAATTTAAGAAAATGGAAGTGATTGAATGTATTTGCATGTGTCAGTGTTGTATTCAATCTGAAGTGTCAGTACTATATAGCTTGTCATCCATGTGCTTTCTAAGTTAAAGTTTGTATACTATTATGTAACTTAGCACCAATTGGAACTAGCTATTGAGGTTTCAATTTAAGAACTTTAAAGGAAGCGCAAATATGTGTATGCAAAAGAAAGAAAAGATACCGATAGACAGAAGAATCGTGACCACAACTTTGCCTTCCAGTCATTAAGAAATTGTGGCTGTGCTTTCATCAAGGCGGAGAAGAAGTCTCCATGCCTATTCTCATCTTGGCACCAGTTCTCAAAGTACTTAAAAATGGGATAGCATTGGTACTCAGGGTTTGCCTTGAGATGTCTGTATATGGTTATGTATCTCCAGTATCCAATTTTCTCAGACAAATATGTAGCATAGAAGATGAACTTAGGCTTGAAAAATGTGTACTTTCTAGCTTTTGTCAAGAATCCCAAGTCCAATGCCAAATTGAAGTCAGATAAACCCTTATTCAAAAACCTGCATAGAAATCAAAACGACAATGTCAATAACTGAACACAACAAATTATAAACCGTGACTAACGCATATTTTTTTATGTTTTCCTCCTCATCTCATGCGTTGCAGGGTTCTCAATACTAGTCATATAGACAAATGAAAAGTAGAAGGTGTGTCTTTACCCTGCATGCCTAGCTTCATCCCTAGACATCAGAGAGAAAATCTCAGCTACCACAGGGTTGGTTTTCTGCAATATCGAAATCTCAAAGAATAAATCAATCCAATAATAGAAAACCAAAGTGTATAAACAAAACAGCTTCGTATTAGACTGCTAACAGAAATGTCTGAATGATAATTTTTTACTTTGTGCGTTCCCAAAACATTTCTCAGACCCAAAAATATTTATTCAAAGAACTACTTTTCATTAAAATTGTAGTGTTGTCAATTTAGTCCCCAAAATTGTTGTAATGTTAGCGAATTTCGGTTTACCTCCTGCAATTTTTTTTTTTTTTTTGCAATTTCTCAACCCTGAAATTTGAAGATTCCGTCCTTTTAGTCCCTCACTGCACATGCTGGTTTATGAGTCTTTGGCTTAAATAGTGTTTTGCCCCATGTAATGTTAGCAAATTTCGGTTTACCCCCCTCACTAAGCATATCATGTCATCATTGATGTCAAGTCATAAGCTAGCATATTCAATGAGAGACTAAAAGGTCGGAATCTTCACACTATAGACTATAGGGTTGAAATTGCAAAAAAATATACTATAGGGTAAACTGAAATTCGCTAACATTACATGGGGTAAACACTATTTAACCCCAAAATTATTAATATTTCAAAATAAACCTTGAAATTAAATCATATTCTTCCTTTTTAACTTGTCAATTTAGTCTCTAAAATTGTCTAACAAGGATAACTTTAATTGATAATTTTCAAATTCAGATAAATTTAAAAAATTTTAGCTTCATGAACAAAGTTGATGTGGCATGTTACAATTTCAAGTACTAAAATTAAATTTGTGATTTACTCAATTATCAATTATGCTAAGTTGAATGCTAAATAAGGATTATGAAGAAATAAAGAATCAAAACCAAACCTTAAGCCTCCTTCCAAGCTCTTTGTAAAGAAGAAAACCAGAAAATTCAGCAGTACAAGACCTCTCAAGAAACTCAACAAAGATCTGTCTAAGAGGACCATCAAGTTTATCAGCAGCTTCCTTAAATTCCTTGTTCCTAACAAAATGAGTCTGATTATAATCAGTTTTGAATTCTTGTAGCAAAGCTTGAAACTCATCCTCATTAAGATTCTTATTAATCTCAGTATTGAAAAGTGTCTCCATTTCATCAAAATCAGTTGTGTAAAACCTTGGTGTCAAAAGAGTTTCTTTGATATTAGTTTTTGTGACTTTCTTGTTTGGTTTTGTTGATGTTGGTGTTGTTGTTGGTGTAGCAGACATTCTTATTGAATATGAAACTGTTTTATTAGGAATGCTGTTGAATTTTGGTTTGATGTTGGTGAATTTTGAAATTGGTTTCACTAGAGCCATTTCTGCTGCCATAATTGGAGCAAAAAAAATTGATGGGTTTGAAGAGTGAGTGATAAAGTTTAGAATTTTGATGATGTTTTTTTGAGGAGAAGTGTAATTTAGATGGATTTTGTGTGATAAAATCTCATCCAATGAAATCTTTGAACGTTAATTGGAACCTGACACGTGGCATTTGTTGTATTTTCTCTTAATGGTACTTGATTGGTTGTGGTGATTACATGTTGTAGATGAGAACTTGTGGTTTCCTTTCACTCTCATTGGATACTTGTTTTCTTATTTTGTTTTAGATTATTAGTGAAAAATAAAAGCTTCTTTAGATTATTGTGTGCAGAATTATATATAGGTTTTGGATCTATGAGTTTCTGAGTTTGAAGGCTGTTAATATTTTTAGAGGAGATAAATGTAACTATCTTTATAAATATTTTAAGGTCTTTTCTATCTTGAAATTAAGCGTAAATAGATAGTGAAATGAAATCTGAAATTCTAAAAAATAAAAGGTAAAAACAATTAGAAATTTAAAATAAATTTTAATGATGTGGATTATACACATCTCACCGGAGGAATCCTTTTCCTTATAAACCATTGGAGTTCCCTCATTAATCTCTTGATTTCTACAACATTTGGAAAAATGAATCCTATCTTGTGCACAATGATTGGAAAAGATATAAATTTTATTTAGAAAATAACATTGGTTATATAAAAAAAAATCATTATATAAGTAAAGTATTATTTCCCTTGAGGATTCAGCTCTCTATCTTTTTCAAAAGAAAGAACATAAATTAAATTGACTAAAAAATCATTTCACGTGTTAATTATCTCATAAAATAAGATTATTTAAAGCTTATCAAACGAGTCCACTCAAAAGCTTTGAATTAGATAGATTATGTGTCTTACAATTAAACCATGTGTTTTGAAACTCAAATTCAACTCTAAAATGAAATAATGTTAAAACTCTTAAAGAGAAAGTTTTATTTACCTTAAAGTTATATCTAATTTGCGTGATTTAGTCTCTCTAATTATGCACGAAAGATATTCCAGTTTATAACATAAAAATGAGCTCATTGCCAATAGTATTCCACCATATCAAATTTAAATGTCATTTTCCTTTTACAATAATATTCATGACTTTTGTACGGTGAAAAATTTAACTAGCTCTTTTACGGTAGACTTGGCCACCCTTAACGGCTTAGAGCACACACATCGGTTGAATATAATCGTGCTTTATACTATGATTTTACTGCAATACACCGTGTATTGTCTGACAACATGGATAATTCATCCATTTTCAATGTTCATAAACTAAAGAACGTCTTTCTCTGTAACAACGCTCTTTCTCTGCCAGAAGCTCACACCTATGGGTTTTTCTTTTTTTTTTTACAATTAAATACTTGCTTTTTGTTGAGTTTTTGTGGGGTCTAGTGGAACCCTTTTGAAATTTTTTGGTGAGTTGTTTAAATAATTAGAAAGTGTAAAATAATATAAAAAATTAAATTGGACCCACTTAAAGAACTCATATGAGTGCAATGGATAATGATGCTCTTGTGATTTTAGTTGAGTGGTACTTTCCCACACATCAAAAACTTTTAAGGCAACACTCAGATATTGCATGCTTCTCTAGCAAGGACCTAATGACAAATGAGAGGAACATATATAAATTGAATCATAGAAAGAGAAAATCAATGTATACTACACTTACACAAGTTCTAAATATCTGCTAGCAAATTTTAAGGAAAAAAAAAATCAATAAATCTAGGTTTAACAAGAGAATGAGTGGAAGAGATAGGCACATATAGCACAGTAGCTATCATAAAATTTAGCCAGACAATCTTTTCTGCCTTATTTTGAATGCAAGTGAAGTTTACAACATATAACAAACACTTGCCAAATTTTTATACCAAAATGAGAGAGGAAGTGCAAGCTCATAGTCCTCCATAGTTACTTCAAATAATCACAATGAGGACCTGCAACAAACCTGAAATAAAAACTAGTCAAGGAAACAGCTTAAGAATGGAATTTTTAATTGCAATATTGTACTTTAGTTTTCAAATATTTGTAAATGAAATTGCAAAAGAGACTTATTTTTATTTCACTAACTCCTTTACAAAACTTTTACAAATGAAAAGTGAAAATAAGAATACAAAATGTTTTGTCAAACCAAATAGATCGTCGATTGTTTTTTCATCCTTTTTTGCAGTACATTCTGCACATTTGGCATGATGGTATCAAAATCAGATTTGAGTATGATATGTATAGAGAAAATGCTACTTAGGATTAAGTTAGAATAAGCACTTGTCACAGCCAATGATCCAACTTAAGCAACCCACAAAAAATTACTGGCAAAATGCAGCACCGGCACTTTAAATTGAAGACATCCTCAGTGTTTGACACTAACATGTGTGTTACATTCAATCACATCCACTGTATGTGTGATGTGTCAGTGTCGTGTCTTGTGTTCGTGTTTGTGCTTCAAATAAGCCTATGGTTTTATTGGTTCAAAAATTCCAGGTGAAATTCAACGACACAAAAAATGAGGAGTGAGAATTAAACCTCGATCCATTGAAGAGAAAAAGTTGGCATTATGGCTTAACGTGAGTCATATCTGTCATCAGTTTCTTCAGTTTCATTTATTTCCTCAATAGTGATCGGCCTTTCGGAAGGTTCTCTGACTTCGAAATCAGCACGGCAGCTACGAACAGACTCTTCTCTTGCTTCTTCAATTGAGAAGTTATGGAAATTTAAAACTGTAGCAACAGATGTTCGGGACGAGTCTTTTATGTCTTCCTCAATACTATAGAATGGATCAAATGAATGTTGTCCCTCATCATCATCAAAACTATTAAAATCATAATTTCGCAGAAGCTCAGGAATTGGATAACCACGACCGTCTGTGTGCATAGATCCCATTTCAACGTCAATTTTCTCCTTTGGAGTCAAAATTCCATGTACATTATTCGGAGTCAACGACCCAACTGTCATATGTTCATCTAGCTGTACAAATGATCGGAAATTATTCCTTGACGGGGGAATACTGGAACAAAGTGTTTCTCTGATATTTTTCAGTGATCCCTTATTGTATGGATTCCCCTTTTTATCATATTGGTACCGGAAGTTCTCATAAGTTGTCTGCACAATAACAAAAGTAAAATACTGTAAACTAGTTTGAACAATAAGCCAAAGCGATGAATCAAGAATTAGAAATGATTACGAAAAAATTTAGCATTTTGAGAAGTAAAATAGTCTCACCTGGTTTGTACAAATGAGATAGAAATGGAAAGCGGTGAGGCCACCAACAAACCAGACAGCAATGAAGCAATATATAATGAGAAGATCTGATACATAATCATGCGAGAGTGCTTCCAAAACACCACTCTCGGAAAGATTGATCCAAGAGAACACAAAGACATATAAGCACAAAATGGTTGATGTTGAAATAAACATGAAGAAGTGCCGATAGTTTCGCTGTAACATGTATGACAATTGTTAGTTCTTGTGAGAAATGAAATGGAGAAGAATTTGCGGTAAAGTTGACTTACTCTTCCAATACACTGGCCAACCCAAGGACAGTGATGATCAAATCTCTGGATACAATTGTCGCATATAGAACAATGAGAAGTACGAGGGGGTCGATAAAGCAAGCATGTATCACAGAATTTCACCTTCACTGTGTGACCATTAACCATTACATCTTTAGTTCGAGGTAGTTTCAGATGAGGGGTCGAACCATTAATCCATTCCATGGAAGGAGTAGGTATATTAAACGCATCTTCATATTCAGGAGGTGTTGAATTTCTAGGGATAATTCCAGGATCTCTCCCAGAAGTCAATAAGAGGAATAAGAAATCCTGCACACGAGAGTTATCTTACATATCAGTTTTAACTTTCAAAAGAGAAAGATGTTCTAATCATAGGTTTGACTAGTTTCCGTAATATGACAAACCGGCAATGGCGTTTACCAGAAAAGTGAGAACTAGACCCCCGATCATTACAGGCCACCAAAAAGAATGACCGACGGTGGCCTTCTCATTCCTGAATTTAAGATACATCTTAATACAAAATGTAAATGCAGGTGCAGCAATTAGGAACGTCGTAAGAAACAAGGAAGCTACATCAGGACCAAAAACCAGTCTTCCACCACAGAGAAACTTCTGAATAAAGGAAAGGAAAAAAAAACAGAATTAGTAACAAATATCATGCTTGTCAGCGTTTCAAGACATCTAATCATATCAAAATAATAGAAATCCGCTTATTTTCAATCGAATACAATTGCGTAAAAACTTTCAAATGGTAGGCATATAAAGCTTAAAAGTTAAAAGTCCACAGCCATGACAAAATTCATCTATTGACTATCGACCACAACAAAAGTGTTCCAATTGAAGTGACACAGGAACCTCGACAGCTTTGTGATATCAAAACATCATCGATTTTGCATTCAAATCTGCATGAGAATGGACATAACGAAAAGGAAACAACAGCGACACAAGTTTAACTACCGGATTTTGCAATTGCAAGCGTCAGTTGACGTTTGTAATTTACTACAAAAACAAAGCATATGTTTGGTTTCACGTTAAGAGTCTTCAATCTTGTGTCATAGACTGTTTCTACTATGATTAATCAAAGCTCGAAAACTAAGCTCTGGTGAACGCGCCGCAGAACATTGAAAGTAAGTATCCAATACACAATCACTCATCAATTATCAATTATACAACGAAAGCAACACCATTGATCTGAAACATTCTTAACAAGAAAAGAAAATCAAAAATCAAAACTTTGACACTCAATATAACAAAATCATAACAAAGACAAACAAGTTGAAAACACAAACAATTCACACAATTTACAAAATCAAATATTGATGTGATAATAATTAAGAAGAACTGACATTGCCTCCTCTCCAAACTTGATAGAGTCTCCTAGGTCTCATATTGTGGGTCCCACCTCCATAAGGAGGAGAGTCAGATTGTTGATATCTATTCCCAATCATGGTAACACCACCACACTTGTGTTGTGTCACCAAAATTGGCCTCTAACTTTCACAAAACCCATAAAACCCAAATCAATCAATCTCTCTGACCCAGAATCAAAATCGTCTTAAAAATCACAAATTTTCTTCTGGGGTTCCAAAAAATTATTATTATTATTATTATCCTCCTTCAATGCAGATGATAGAAAAAGAAAGAAAGAGAGAGAAAGAGAAAGTTTGTTTTTTGGGATCACAGCAATTAAGAAAGAAGCTGTGACACACCAAATCCAAACAGGAAAATTTGTAGGAATTAAGGATCAAAGAAGGACGAGAATCTCCATGTCGGAAAAAAAAAACCTCAGAGTTTACAAATTTTCTTGTTTGTTGTTGTTTCTCTTTCTCTCTCCAGAAAAGTGTGTGTTTTCTCTCTCTCTCTGTCTGTCTCCTTTGAGAGACAAAGTGCTGGCTGGCAGCTTAAGGTTGTTCTTGGGCGGATCTTCCAACTCTTCGCGGCTTTTACGCGCCTAATGTTTCTGTCAGAAACAACAAAAAATGCTTCAGATTAGTTTGTTTGTTTTTTTGTTTATTTTTTTATTATTATAATAATAATGAGTTAACTTAATACTATTACAAATGATAATTTATCCATAAAAGGTAGTATTCCTACATAAGTAAGTACACTGTTTTTTTGACTAAGGACTCGTTTAATTAAGACAGGTTTGTGTTTATCATAATATAATTTTTATTTTTTGGTCAAATATCATAAAAAATATTATTTTACTTTGATCTTTTTTACTAGAAATGTAAAATAAGTTTTTTTTAAGCAACTAATCATATTTAACCATGTGATAATTGATGTAAAATGAGTTTAATTAATTGATGTATGAATTTGCATATATAATCAATCATAATGTTAATTATATTTTATTATAAAAAAATATTAATTATATTTTCTGCTTTCTGCTAATATATTTTTATTTATTATTATAAAAAATACACTAACGTATTTTCTTTTTAGCCTTTCTCACCATTTTAATCTAGTTCGGGGGTCAGTTCTGACATCAGGTGATTCCAGCCCTCTCTCAATCGCAGTTGCAAGAGATTGAACTGTGGTCCTCCCAATCAAATTTAGCGTCAATCACCACTAAATCAATTGTTATATTATTTTTATTTATTGTATCATAAATCACCTAATTTTTTATTTTTTTTATAATTAAATCATCTAAATTATATTCTATATCAAATCACCTTTTTTTTATTTTTTTTACTAACACAAATCGGCTAATTAATACACTAACTACTGTGTTAGATATTAATAAATGAATTTTTTTATTCACTTATTTTTCTATGAATTTTTTTATAAACTCATTTTAGCATAAAATATAATTTATTCACTTATTTTTCTTAAAAAGAATGTAAATATTATCATAAAAGACACATAATATAATATTATAAGGATGAGATACGGTCTCGTGAGCTGGTTTAGTATGTAGGGATTTTGCATTATATATGTGAGAGCTAAGATTTGAATTTCAAACACTCCATTTATTAAAGGTAGAATTGTTAATCCCTAAACTATACTTGACCAATAATATAATAATGATGAGATACGATTTTTACATTAAATTTTTGTCATTAACTTTAAGTATGTAATTTTTATGCTACTTGGCCAAAAAAAAATATATCATGATGAGATATAATATTTATATTATAATAAATTTTCTTCATTGCGGTTTTAAATATGAGATGTGATTCATTCGTTTTTTTATCATAGATGCATAAGAGTGTAAAATTAAATTATGACCGTCTATTTATGAGATCTAACTTTTTAACACTTCGAACAATTTATTGTTGATGATCTATTTTTTTCACAAACAATATATATATATATATATATATATATATATATATATATATATGAATTAAATACATAACTAAAATCCTGATAAAAGCAATTTTTGTCATTTAACATGTTAATAAACATTTTTCTTGAAAAATAGCGCTTTTTTTAGCTTATATTTTCTTTTTTGCCAAGTAATTTATTGGCTTGAAATTTCACTTTAAGGTGGATAAGTGGGATGGTCGGAGTTAGAATTCTGACCCCCCTGCATATATAATGCAATGTCTCAGCCAACTGAGCTAAGCTCACATGACTCTTTAGCTTATATTTGAAACTATAGAGAGTGTTTTATTTCTTAAAATTGTGTTTTTGCTAATGAGATATTATATATTGAGTCGAGAGAGAGGAAGTTTCACTGGATTGGATCAACATATTGGACATTGAGCAATTATATAAGTGACTTTTGACAGTACATTTTCATTCAAATCCTTAAGACTGCTTTAGATTTATAGGTTCGAGTGTAATATAGATCTCAACATTTCCTCTCTCCGTATTTATGATTCATCGCCACTCACTTATGAGTGCTCAATATTCAACATCAATTATTTTAGCCAATATGAGACTTAATTGACACTCGATATCTATTGGTTTGGTGTTTATTTGCAACGGGGGTTGTTGGGTTGTTTGATGCAAGATTGTAGCTTTCAGTGGATTTTGTTGTTTCGGCTGTTTTTTGTTGCTCCAACGGTGTTTTGGTGTGATGTTTGCAATGATGTTTGTTGGTTTAGTTCCATTTTTTGTTGTGGTTGATGCCGACGATGGCTGGTTTGTTGCCGTTGAAGAATATTTTTCTCTTCGTCAAAACTCTGTCGAAACTTTCCTTTTCAAATTTTCTCCGGCAGCCACGCAATCAAATCGCAAATGTAGACTTTTTACTTGTACCGAGCTAGATGCTTTGGTGGCTTCAAGTTTGCTCAAATTTGTGTGGAGAGTGTTTAGTTGACGGCTTTTTCTTTTAGTTAGGAAGGATCTCGTTCGGCAATGGTGTTTTCAATGGGAGATCGATATTTATATTCTGCTTCATTTTAGTTCAGTGTTCCGCTCCAGTTTTAGGTTGGAGTTGGAGTAGGACGAAGTGAGTCATTTGTAGAATTTTAAATGGTGTTGTTTAGGTTTAGAGTAGTAGTTTTGGTTGAGGTTGTTTGTGGGGATTAATTTTTGTTGGTTTTGTTTTGTTGCGTTTAATTATTGATATATAGATACTCAAACTACTATTGGATAAGTGTTTTCATCACCTTAACTTTCTAATGTTTGATCTCATAATCTCTTAGACTTCTTATTTTGGTATTTATTCCTCCTATTCCATAATAAAATTTAGCCGATTAAAAAAGAAATAAGAACATGTATACATCATGATTGTGAATTAAAAAGTTAGCAATACACTGCTGTCACATGCATGCATAATTTAGTGATTGTGCTGCGCATTATCGAGACAGGCATACACGCGCATATATTAGTGGTGCGCATGAATGAATGTACTTAACTCCAAATTAAGGTATAATTAACCAACACTCCAATAGATTACCGTATGAATCTCTAGAATATTCTCTATAAGAAATTACTATAAACTATATAAATCATCACTTAGTTGAGGGATATGATTATTCTATATGTTGCTTTCAAAGCTGGCATTTGGCTCAACGTGACATACAAAAAACACACTTGCTCGTTTGTTCAATTTTAACCTTTTTCCAACTCATAAATCTCAATACATTAAACATCTTTTGTCTCTTTTTTTTTTAAAACCAAAGGTATCTTTTGCGCACAACTGTAGAGGCTAATTCCCTCAAGGTAATTGAGATTCATTTAAGGGGTTGACATCTCCCAACAAATGTTTCTCCATACGCACCGGCCGGAGATCGAACCCAGAACCAAATGGTTAAGGCACTACAAGAAACTTGACATATAGCTACGGCGAAATTCTGTTGGTAAAAGTCCAAAATCTGTGGGTATAGGTGTAACCTATACCCACGGGCGTTTTGTTCCGTCTACTTTATCTCGCTGTACCCACATCAATTTACCGTCACTATAGCCTATAGCAACAACGTTTTTTGGCGTTGGACTAGCCTGAGAGCTATACCCATGGACATTACAAACTATTGTACAACGGTACGTGAGTTTTGATTGACGAGAATAGGGTTTCAAGTTTGCAGTGATGAGGTTCGATTCTGGGCAGTGAAGAGTACGATTTCTGGGTTTGTAGTGAATGGGTTCGATTTCTCAGCAGTGAACAGTACGCTTTATGGGTTCGTGGGAAGAGTTTAACAAAGGGGTTCGTTTGCTGAATGAAGGGTTTGTAGTGAAGAAGAAGGGTTTGCAGTGAGAACAGGGTTTGCAATGAAGATTGAGTTTGTGGTGAAGAGAATTAGAAGTTGTAGCCAAGTCGCGTGAAGAAGAGTTTCAGAAGAAGTAAAAAGGTTTGCGTTTATCTAATGATGAATCTCAACATGATGAGTTTAATTTTTTTTTCTTTTTCTGATCTTAAGTTTTAGGAAGCATACTGGGTTCGATTCCCGCATAGTGCACATTGGAATTTTTATTTAAGTTGTACGAGGGTTATACCCACGGATCACCTGTACAATACCCATAGATTTATTCACCGTCACTAAATATGTCCGTGGGTATATGGCAAATTTGTTGTAGTGAGGGACTCAAGTATCTATCACTTATGTCACACTACGTTGCTTCTTTTGTGTTAAGAAAAATATTACTATATCCATTAATAACGTACCAAAGCGTTAGCTAGCTTAAGGCAGGTAGTTTAATAAAATTAAGATACTACTCCATATACAAACGACCAAAATTAATTAGTGTATAATTAATTAGAGTAAGGATTTCTTATTATAGGATGCATATGAATTTAAATGGTGAATGCCAGCATATGACAATTGGATACAAGACAATGAAACCTTTCTCGTTTAGAAATTCTATTCAAAGACAGCTTGAAACAAAAACATAAGAATTAACGGCCGGATTATGTATAACAATTGCACAGGACTAGTGAACGGTGAGATTGGTCTCCTCGAATTAATCGGTCTTAAGGCCGGATACCGAGTTTTAAAAAAAAATTGCACAGGACAACTTATTAAGATAATGTTGCAATAACTATTGCATAACATATTCTAAATTATGTATCTAATATGGTCATAGATGTTGGACAGTTTGATGAAATGGAGAAAGAATCAAATTGTAATAGTTAGGCCAAATACAGCTGGGTTTTAAGTTTTGCATTTGTAATAGGTTCTTTAATTAGTTTTTTAGGTATCAGTTAAATCTTTAAGATTTTTAAGTAATGAATGTCATTTAAGTAATCCTTCGTTACAAAAATTTGTTGCACAATTATCCTTCCAGTTACTTTGTTGAACTGTGTGTGACGACGGTTAACATTCCTTCATTGTGGATATTTCGATGAAAAATGCACATATGTTGGAGGAGATTAACTAGAAGGATAACGGAGTAACAAGTTAAAAATTTAAAGAATCTATTTATTACCTAAAAATTTAAAAGACTAACTATTGCAAACGTGAAACTTAAAGAATCTTTGAATGTATTTAGCCTTAAATCTACGTGTCAAATTTATCTAGACAAAATAAATTTTTTTAAAAACTCAAATTGAATTTAATAACTGTGATCCCAGAGAGGATGTACTCTGGTATTTAGATAGAAAAATGTTAGTATGATAGTTGTTGTTAGTATTTATTCATGTTGAAGTGCATTGGATCCATTTTAACTTAATTTAAATATTTATAATTGTTTGAATGATTGTCTCCGTGACGTCCGTGACGTTAGTTTAGCTGGTAGGGACGTTGTATTTTATATGTAGGGTCGGAGTTTGAATTCCAATCATCTCATTTATTCAGTTTAAAAGTGGAATTTCTAGCCACTAAACTACTTAACAAAAACAAAGATTTAAATGTTTGAATGATTGTTATGACTATTTTTTTTATAAATAAATATAGGATCATTACATATGAATGGAAAATAAATGGTAATATGTTGCATTGTTAGGGTTATTATAACATTGGGAACATTATGATTAATTGAAATGTCTACCATACAAATGAGGCTTTCCCAGACCCTCATAGTGGTAGAAGGTTCCGCCTCATCTTTTATCCCTATAGGGAGATGTCAATGGCGGGTTCATTTTCTCTGTCTAATATTTTATGTTAGAGTGTTTTACGTTGTAATAAACATATCTCATTGCAATAAAAATATTTCTATTCAATTTGTCTTACATTTGCCTATCCTGTTAATTTGTTGCATCTTCAGTAACAAAAGGTTTGTTAGTTAATCTGTGAAACCTCCAAGACAAGTTCGTAAGTTAACATGCGAACTAAATACAAACTAGAATGAAGAAAAACTGCATCATCAACAAAAATTTAACATGCGGTGGAAGTTTTTTTTGGACTTTATGAGGGTTATGACTTTTAGGGTTTTGGAGATTCTTATGGACAAATTTGATTTATTTTTTTTTGTAAGAAACCGCTGAAATGAGGGGGAAGGTGGTGGTACTCGTGGTATATAGGGCAGTGGTTCGCATTTTAAAATGTGAATTGGTTCAAATGGTTCACCTTTTTTTTTTACTCACAAATGGTTCACATTTTAACATGCAGAATTGTTTAACTGATTCACATTTTATGTAACGGACATGTATTATGTCAAACTCTTTTATCTAGGGGGGCGTGACGGGTGCAAATGTTGGAATGGGCAAAAAATTGTCGTTCGCATGATGGGGTGCAAAATGTGTTCACAAGTTAAGTTGCGAGCAAAATATTTTGATAATTTTGCATGACAAGTGAGAATATATGAGGAGCACGAAAAGATATTCTCTGTATTTCCCTTATGTATGTTACCAAAAGTTTTTGTCCAGAGTGGTGGATTGTGATTAATAAGACATATACATGTCTTTGGTTGCTGAAATCTCAGAAGTCAAGAGCTATAATAACCAGCAATATATATAATGACAAATTGAAGTTGAACCAAAGAAAATGATACATTGATACTTCTAAAAATATGATTAACTAAATGAAGTTTAATGGGCTAATACACAAATTGAAGTAATACTCATTTATTTCAACTATCCTTAATTAATTAATGAATGGTCTCATATCTGCATTTTCTCTAAATATCCCTCTTATGATGATGTTAAGATCATATTCATATCTCACTAAAATCCTATCAAGAGTTGTTTTTCGGATGCGCTCGTGACATGATCACTCGCCTTGTAGGCCCCATGCGTTATATGTATGTAAGCTTTTGTCTATTTATGTTGGTTGCAGTTATGGCGTGATCCTTGACGTTGTGGAAAATTGAAATGAAATATGGTTGATGCAGTAACTATTGCAGTTGCGATGGCATATAGTGTTTAAGCGCAAAGTGTAGTAACGTTACGGTGAGAATTTGCATCTGAAAAATTAACTCTGATCATAAATCTATTATCAAGTTGGAGTTTCTCTTAATTTGCAACTGACACAAATTAGTTTATCACTGTCTTAGATTTTAGACTTGAATTTACTGTCTTCGCAGTTACATAATAAATTCTATCAAACTTGGTTCTCATAGTTGCGGCGGACAAAGATATATACATGTAAAAGTCTTAGTTCTAAATGAAGTCTAAAAGAAGGGAGCCTGAACTCAAAGTTATTCCTAGGAGTGAAATTGTCCATGCTTAGATATTTAAGCATAACCATCAACAATTTCACGACTCAGATGAAAGCCGGATGGTTCATATTCCAACTTCACTAAGTTGAAACTCAAAATATGAATCATTCGAAGTTCATTCAACGGACGAGATGCAGTTACTGCATAAAGTTTTTACTGCATCAAATCCATTTCCATTTGTCGGTGTATATGACATTAAACAAGGAAAATGAGGGAGAGAAGCATGGTCCCCGGTCAGGGTTCTGAAACTTTAATATCTTCTAATAAGCGCTTTCCACAAAAATCGAGGGCGCGCAAGCATGAAATATATAAGACATTTTACCTAAAATAACGGCATCAAACAAGACTTACAACACAAACTAAAGCTAAGAAAGAGAAGAAAGAACATGCATTGCCTATCATATACATTAATTAAATTCCTTCACTCATTTGTATATCCTTCAATGATATGTGAACATGTCTCAATTTTTGTAACTTTGTCAACTTTTTCTCCATTTCGAGTAATGACATATGAATATCTGAGTTTTCCTTGAGACATACCATTTGTTTCTCTTTACAACTTCCATTATAAATCAATTCACTACCCTTACCCTTTTCACAAGCCACCCCATTCATTAGCAAAAACAGCATGCCAAATCGATCTGCACCAAACAAAGTTGAAACATTCTCACAAGTCCTCAAGCTTCTATCATGTGTTCTATCTAATTGTATTTCCAAATCAAAGCATGACATAATTATGTAAATATTTACAAAAAAAAATAAAAATTACCATTGATGATTATTTAGGACATAAGTTATCTTTATATGTACATAGAGACCAAAGCAAACAACAAAATGGTACCTTAGTGTCTAAAGAACCAGCAATGCTATTTGAAGGAGCTATGTCTTCACATCTTGAGCATTGACTCCAACTGTAGATCTCCATTGAGCATATTTTTTATCCTGATCGACAGGAACAAAAATTTCAAATTGAGCATCTTTTCCTCCTACCTTTTTCTTCAGTTGATCATCAATACCGTTGTAATCCAAATCCTGTAAAATACCTGGAACTTGCATACCATCCTTGCCATATACTCCCATATCCATGTCAAACTTTTGTTTCGTGCTTATAAAACCTTTTTCAAGATCTGAAGTAAAGGATCCTTCTAGAACATCCTCCTCTTCTGCAACCCATTCTCTGAAATTGATCAGTGGCTTTGGAATCTTGGAACAAGAAAGTTCTTTGAAGTTTGCCACTATTCCTTTTGTGTATGGATTTTCCTTCTTATCATAGCGGTACCGGAAATTCTCATACGTTGTCTAAACGAAGAAAAAAATGTCGAAAGAAAAGGGTGAGTGTAATGTAATTCTTACAAAATAAAGCATTAAAAAGAGAAAAAGAATACCTGGTTGGTGGAAATCAAGTACAGATGGAATACTGTTAGGCCACCGACAAACCAAACGGCTATGAAGCAATATGCAATGAGAGTAACTGATAGGACATCGCGTGACATGTTTGCCCACAATCCACCTTCTTGATGAAGAAGGGTAATCCAAGAAAAAGAGAAGACGTATATGCACAACACGGTCGATGATGATATGAACATTATGAAGAACGGATAGTTACGCTAAAATGAACATGATAAGAGGCAGAACTGTATTAGATTCTGTTAAAAATATTAGCAACCCTGATTCAAAAGTAAACAGATACGAAAAACACGGACAAAGCAATAATGATCAAACTTACTGATCCAATACACTGACCAACCCAAGGGCAATGATGATCAAACTTCTGAACACAGTTATTACAAATAGAGCAATGAGAAGCACGTGGTGGACGATAGAGCAAGCAAGTATCACAAAACTTCACTTTCACTGTATGACCATTGACTATCATATCCTTCACTCTAGGTAGTTTGAGGTTAGGAGTTCGATTGTTTACCCATTCCATAGATGCCGTGTTAGTGTGACATGATTCATCTGAATCAGGTAGCTGTGAATTCCTGGGGATAATTCCTGGATCTCTACCAGATGTCATGAAGAGAAACATAAAATCCTGCATTCAACCAATGAAATGAAACCTCGTGCTTAAAATATCACGAAGAAACTCTAAGTACATATTACTGTCGATAAAGTAAATTTTATAACTTTACCAACCAAAATTGTGAGGATCACTCCTCCAGTAAATACAAGTTGGTTAAAAAGAGTGCCTTCTTCCTTCATTATTAATAGCATTCTTATGCAGAATATTAACGCTGGACCTCCGATCAGGAACGATGTCAAAAAAAGAGAAGATGCATCATGACCAAAGACTAATCTTCCACCAAAGAGAAATTTCTGACAAGAAAAATAAGCTCCATCAGAAATCAGTTTACATCATAGTTCAGTTAATATTCTTGAGTCTAAGGCCCTATAGAGTGGCCCTATCCTTTTTCTTGGGCTCCAAGTAACGTCTTTTTATTTATTTTTTTGGAAACGAAAATGTGAAAAAATTGTTAGACTTGTTAGATGTTACTGGAGAGTGGGATTTCAATCTTGTCTCCTTATGACTCTCATCTACTTCCAACCACAAAGTCACCCTTATGACATGCTCCCCTAGTAACAGTGTGATCGAAGAAGAGATTCCACCATTCAATTGGCAATAAAAGGTCTAATGGCCTAATCCTCCAACATTATGCATTGCAATAAAATCCTCTGAAAAGCTATGCAATTTGCAGCAAGTAATCAATTCACCTTCCAAGTGGTTCAATAGTTCTAGGCAAGAAAAAAGTGAATATATTCTTATAATCATAAGCTAATTATCAGAGACTGTCATATTGTATGATAGCACACAATTAAATCCTTATAATAATAAAAATGTCTCCCTAATGAGCTAACTTCATCTTTATTTCTAGAGAAAATAAATCTCTAGTGCCTGCATATCTGGTTTCCTTCGTCTCAAAGTAACATTAACATATATAACTTACATGCATCAATTGATTCAAAACTAAAAGTCTAATTTATTTTTCTGTGTCCAATTAGAACTGCATATTGTCCCTAATCATTTTCAGTACTCCTCACAAGGTAAATAATCAGTGTTCAGCACACTTGTATTGTACCTACTGTCAAAACACTTCAAATTCTGAACTTTTTCTCTTCATCTAAATGAACTTAACCTCAACCAATACATTGGACTCAAGTGGCTAATGAACTCCCCCTAGGATGGATTGTTCGGGAGAACCCGAGTTCATTCCTGGTTGGAACAATTCTTGGTCAGACTTTACTTACCTCGGCCGAACTCTGGATTACCGGGGCCCCTTCCCCCGAGAAACTAGAGGGTTAATAAAAAAAAATGAACTCCAACTCCATATATACCGAATCTAAAATCTTACACTAAGCCATATCCCCCCAAAATTCCTTTATATATTCTATCAACAACAGAAAAATTACCTTGGAGGACTAAAATCATCACTCACCATTAAAAACTCAAAATTCTAAGAAATTAGAACACAAATACATTTCTACATTTTTTTTCAACATCACAATATTTCATTTTTTTTCTATCCTATAGACCAACAAACACCTCAAACTATGATTCTACCAACCAATAACCTCAAAAAAACTAATAATTTTTTTTTTTCATTTTTGCCCTCATTTTTTTGTAACATGGAAAGAGAACCAATTAACCAAAAGATTTGATTTTGATCAAAGAAAAACAAAAAACAGCATAAATAATCAAAAGGGTCTATAAGAAAATTTTAAAAAATAAAATAAGGGAAAGGAAGCTTACATTGTTTCCTTTCCAAACTTGATAGAGCCTTCTGGTTTTGGGAGGTTCGACTGAGACAGCCACAGAAGGGGAGGGAGAGGAAGCCAAATTATTATTTGAGGTATTCATCATGGTCATAAATAAATAAAAAACTATTGACTATGATGTCTCCTTTTAGTTTGCAAAAACCCACAATGATTTTAGCATTAAGATTTTTGCTTTGTTTTTTGGTTATTGTTCTTCCCTCTCACCCTTATAGGGGAGAGATAAATTGATCGTGGATGATGAAGAAGAAGAAGGGAATTCAAATTTCCCTTCTCACTTTCTTGTTTTTTTTTTCCTTTGTTTTTTTTATTTCAATGTCATTTTTTTTTTCTCCAACACCCTGATCTCTCTTCTCTCTCTTTCCATGAAACTAGCATTGCTCTAACGATCTTTTCCATTCCACCGGTTTTGTCGGAGGGACAACTATTTTGGAAAAGGTAGCTATATGGTATTGGTTTGCATGGATATGTACAAATGACTTGGCATTTCATTTTTTGTGACATTTTTAGACAGTTATTTATCTGGTTATCTCCTACATTTATATTATCTTCATCATCAATCGTTAGTTGGTTTAGTGGTGATTGGCGCTGAACTTGGTAGGGAGGACCACGGTTCGATCCCCGCAACTGTGATCGGGAGGCGGCTGAAACCACTTGATGCCAGAATTGACCCCCTAACCAGATTAAACTGGTGGTTGAAACAAAAAAAAAATTGCGAACAATTTTACGACATCCAAATTAACACTATAAAACGGAGATATTCATGTGACAAAATTGAAGTGGTCAAAATACACATGTCTTTGGATTTGCTTGTTGACGACCTTGTCATTGGTTGAATCCATAGCAGATTGAAGTTGATCTGACAATTTGAATCAAATGAACACCGCACTAAGATAAAAAAATCAAACAAAACCGCACTTAAACAACAAAATCACAAGCAAATCCGGAGTCCCATACTAAGTAGATCAAAGTGTTCAATGTGGTACTTAAGTCACAAGGCTCTCTCATTTATTAGACTAGTCTTTTTGGTTGTGCTCTCCACATGTGATTAAGTCTTAACAATTGGTGTTTTCATTGAGAGTTAAGTCACAGAAAAAGACTATTTATAGGTTGGAGTAAGGTGCTTCACCGAATATTGATTAGTGAGTGAAACAGCTTAAAAAGAAAAAAGAAAAGGCGATTATGCAATTTATTTATGAGGTTTTTTATCTCCTATATGGATTTGTGGTTCTGGCTTTGTTTATGGTGTTGTGATGTTTAAGAAGAAAGACATCACCCTTGGTTTAAGGTCTGTGCCTCCTCTATAATATGGTGTTAATTTGCAACTCTCATGGAAGGATCATTGTCCTAGTTGGTATTTGCAAGTGTTTGAATGAATTTAAACCTATGTTTTTTGGATAAATGGAACAAGATTACAGGGATGTAAATTATTAACATTTCTAGTTGTTGAAATAATTGGTGTCTATCTAAACATGTACCCTTGTCTTTATTCCCTTTGGATCAAGAAGAATTGGAAATATTGGAAAATTCTCTACAACCTTGAGGACAAAGTTGGTCTTCATGGGGTAAAAAGTGATATCATTCAATGTTGTTTGGATTCCATGTTTGTTGGCATGTATGCTTCATAATAAGGAAATTGTTGGTTATATTAAGGATGTTAAAGTAAATTGAAAAGTCTTGCAATGGCTTGTCAATCTTTTCTTTTTATCTTCTTAGAGCCTTACCAATTATGTAAGGGAGATACATTCTAGACCAAACTTACATGCGTTTTCATAGATGCAGTTTTTGCTATTACATTCACAAAGAGTTGGTTTTTGATGTTTTCTCATTTTTTAAAAAATAAAATAAAACTGTTTTTTAATTAAAAAAAACTACATGCAAGTTTTTTCCATACTTTTTTGTCCATGCCACACCTTCAATTTTCAAACTAGAAAAAAGTCACAAAATGAATTATATTGATTTTTTTTTACGTATTTGTTCATCACTCAAATTCCATGTTAGTGTTTTGCATCCTACGGTTTAGCATTTCTCATTTTCAATCAATCTTTTGAAAGTGAAGTAGTGCAATAAAATAGTAGATTTTAGACAAAATTACTCTAATAGTCCCTTGATTTAATTGCATATAACAATTTAGTCATTTATCTTTCTTTGCGACATTTTAGTCCTTTTCATATTTTGATATGAATTTCAAGCTTCAAATCTGTAATTTTATGTAATGAGTTTAAAGGGTGATAGATCACAAACTTTAGCCTCATGCAAAAACTCCGCGCGAAATGATTAGAAGACATATCCAACAAACAAAGACAAAGAGATGAAGACGCTGAAGAGTGGAGAAGAAAAATGAATGACAGATTTTGTGATGAATGCATAATAAAATTGTGAACTCATTTGTTCTAAGATTACAAAAAGTGGTCCAACATAGACCTCCTATAAGAGTGATCCACCATAGAGCAGCCAATGTTTCCTATTGTATGAAACATACAACCACAGCCATAAATAACATCACACACCTGTATACAAATTGACTATATGACAAGACATACCAATAGCCTGAAGAATAGGACTAATAATGTGTCTTTAATGACTCATTAATTTGAAAAGAATACATTTTTGCAACATGTTAAAGATGCAAAATAACCATTGACTTTACCATTATATAAGAGAATCTAATTGGCCATCTATACGGGAATCTTCTCCGTGTTTTGTTTTTTTTTTAATATACGAAACTTGAATCAGAGACCGTAATTGAGTAATTGAGGAATCTGAGTCAAGTTTCACTCCGACAAAGGTAACCTTGGTTAGCCACCTCTGATATAGGCTTAGGCCCCATTTGGCCCTGCTTATTTTCTACTTCTCCTTAAACGAAGTTGATAAGTAAAAAAATTATGTTTGACCCTATTTCTCCTTGCTTTCTACTTCTTTACTTTATTTCTCTATTTCTTTTACGTAGAAATAGGGTCAAAAGCAATTTTTTACTTCTCTACTTTGTTTAAAAAGTAGAAAAATAGAAAATAAGCCGGGTCAAACGGGGCCTTATATTCTAGATATTTGTTTTCTCTAGTTGCTTTTCCGCAGAAAAACACTGAGAACCATCAAACAAGACAAGACATATGCTTCAAAACATTATTTTAAACTAGTTCACACATAATCAAAGCATAACAAAAACATCAGAATGAAATCTAGAAACGATGGCAACATACAAACTAAATAATATTTGATTCTACATGTTAAGTTTACATCCTTACCAAATGTACTAAAAGATCCTGCTCAAAATCCTTCCCACCAAGAGAAATAACAGGCAAGCCAACGGCTAAAAAGAAATAACTTAAACAAAATGAGTCTTACAGAGTTACAGTTAACTTTTCAAAAGTTGAAAACCTGATACTTCTTGTGCCAATTCAACTAGAACTTCCAAAACGAAAAGTCGGTCTGCTAACATCTACATAATTCCTTCCTGATGCTGTCTGACATAACTAGAGCTGTGACAAGAAACATCAAGCAATGGCATAAATGAGATTTTTCTTAGCTTTGAGACTTTGCCAGTCAATCTAAGCAATCAGAATTACTCGAACAGTTATATTATTAGTTATCACCGCAACAGAAAGGTTAAAATCGTTTTATTTACAAAAAAATTACATTGTTTTGAATCTACTACCTTTTTTGAAACTTTGCTTCTAATATTTTCCCTACAAATCTTTGAAAACATATAACAGATTCAAAACATGGAGGCAATCATAATTATCTGAACAGTTAGGTTATTACCACAGTAGAAACGTCGAAAACATATGCATAGTAATGATATAGTTAATTATTGTTTAAAAATGTGTATCAACTAAATAAGGAGCAAAGACAAACAACTTGTTAGCTATGAAAGAAGAAAAAAGTTTCTAGTCCTTTACAAATCAACAAGCCTCACTAATGAGCACGTTCGAGTTCAATTCTTGAGTTAAGAAAAGCTTACATTTTACTATAAGGTACAATCAATGAGCATGTTCATTGTCTATGCTTCAAGTTAAACAGTTAGTTCATGACCAAATAAACGTCTTCACCCATGAACTTAAATTTAGATAATTAAAAAAAATAGCCACCACAGCCAGTTTTGAAATCACGAAAAATACTGTATTATATAATATCTATTTTTTAATACCAACAACAACTAAGCCTTTTCTCACTAGGGCCTAGGAGGTCCATAGAGAGACCAATATCTCTCTTGACGGTTTGGTCTATAGTTTTATTTGGTTTCCCTCTACCTCAAACTATTAAACTATCCTTCATTTGGCTACAAATCATCCTATATCCAGTTTCTAGTAACCTCATTATATTAGAATCACAACTTTCATACTTTACGCATGCCAACAGTTCGGTTTCATTTGAAGTCACCATTTTGTAAACCATTTAAGAAAATATATTTCATATTCAAACTACCACTTCAATGTCAAGTGACAAAATTCTTCAAGTTTTAAATCTGTCATTTAAAATGAAAAATGCATTAATTAGAGTTTAATCAGATCAGAACCGCAGTATCTACACTTCTCCCATATACATACTTGAATGAATTGCAATCCTAAAATCTAAACTTACATGCTTTTCTGTCTAGAAAATCGTGTATTAAATCATTAAATTAATATCTACTACAACCTTACATTTAGCTTCATATAAAAATAAAATTTTCAATTCTCAATGAGTAAATTATAGCATCTGACTAACGATAAAAAAATTGCTTTGCAATGGTAAAGGGAAGAAAATATTCCATTAATAGTAAAGGAGGGAACAATAACAAAATATAATTAATTTGCTTCTGTTTGAAAGTTACCCAAAATACACAAATAGCCACTGATAAGTAAACAACAAAGAAATTTGAAAAATGAGTAACATACCTTAAGTACAATTAACAAAAGTATCCCCTGCATTTCACAGATCCACATAAGCATTTCTTCTTCTTCTGACCAGCTTGAAGAGGAAGACTTATCCCATAATCATAAGTTAACTCCATCATAGGAGGGATGTGTCTAATTGCAAAGAAAGCAATGTGGAGATCTGATTCATTCTTATTTTCACGTACAATTGGACGCCACAACACATTTGGAGAGCAGCTGTGATTCATAAACCGAGCAACATTCCCTTCATTTTTCGCTGTTATATACAGCGGAGACGGGATCTTTGGAGCTTCAATGTCAGCAGGAAAAACTTCCAGTTGCTGATAAATGCGAGTAGAATCAAAAATGTATTCATCATCATTTTCACCACCAAGCATCTCAGCTCTAGCATTATCTATGACTTCTCCCGCATACTCGCATATAAAAGTTCCAGCACGAATAGCATCCCACGATCTTAGACCCCACCCTTTATTGTTGGTTCTGAACACCTCCAAACGAAATTTCAAGCCACCTTGGGAGACCCGGCTTCGGCAAGTGGGGGGACACTGACATGAAGGACCACACTCATGTATCACAGATTTCAGGTCTGCGACTAACCCGGCTGCAGAATACGGGAGATAACCTCCGTTCTTTTGAATGCAGGGACAGTTAAAATTTCCAGGTTGACAACCACCAATACAAGAACATCCAGAAGAAGACTCCAAAGGAGCAACTGGCCTTGGATTCTTGAGAGTAGGGATGTAAGTGAAATATGCAGGGCCCTTCTCATTATCAACATCATTCACGAGACAAACAGGTACTTTTTCACCCCCAGAAGTAAGATCAGGCAATATAACCCCTGTTCTTGGAACCGACTTATCAGTCCATTGTTGAACAGATTTCCATATTGTATATGCTGCAGGTTGTCCCGGCACCCTTACTAATTTATACTTAAATACATTGAAACCGGATTTTGCTTTCTCCACCCATGAGTCTTGAATCCTGTACATACCGTCATAGACATATACCTTCCCAGTTGGATGCATTACATCCTTCAAACCCCTAATTACTCTCACATCATTACCTCTATGCATGCTCTTCTCCAAAGCAAGATTACCCCTTTCAAGTTTTTGATCACTTGCTCCCTTGTCACGGTTAACTCCACCTTGACCACTGTAAACTAGCACATCTCCATCGTCAGTATTATCTTCATAACCTCCTGATGAGACAATACTGACAGCCAATGGCTCTTCCTCTTGACTTGCTTTGGAACCCAGATAATCAATTCCAGCCATGGAAGGTGAATGTAGTCCCACTAAGCACATCTCAAACCGGAAATAGAAAATATCTCCAACTTCAACACCAGGCACAATTCCAATCCTTTTCTTGCTGTTACTCCTAACCCCTTTAGTCATCATAACCGTTCCTGCCTTCAAATCAGGCCGCTTCGCTCCAGAATTAGCATCCTTTGTTGACTCTTCAATTTGTCCAAGCTTTCTTCGCAGCACTTCATATATCATAAGTGTATACGAAACTGAATCCTTACTACCATCAGGATGATTTATCACATCAAAAACCATGGGGTTAATTGATTGAAGAATGTCATTAGCCACAGCATCTAGATCAACTTCAATAGAAACCGCACCGGCACCACTACCATCAGTACCAGCACCACCGGCACGCTTTGCCCTTCCCCTCTTCTTGCGCTGCTTTGAACTCCCATCCCCAGTTCCATCTTCTAAATCAATTACTTCGTTGTTGTAGCCATCTTCCCCTGTGAGTTGTCCACCGCGACTCCCCTTATTCTTCCGTGAAGAACCCACATCTCCATTTGTCGCCGCAATTGGAGTCTTGAATGAATTAATTGGAACAGCAGTCGATATTGGTGTGGCACGTTGAGGAGTTGCATTCGGTGCATGTTGTTCAGAAAGCCTCTGCGACTCTGGCGAGACAAAGAAAGGGTAAAATGGTGCAACGCCAGAGGGGAAAGGTCCTGCAGGAGAAACACAAACAAAAGGAGCACCGCCTTGTGGAGTTGAAGACGACGAAGGATTTGACGGTGAAGGGAACACAGGAACAAGCGTCCTCAATGGCTTCACATTTAAAACCCTAGACTTATCAGCTGGTGGTACCGAATCTTGACCCAAATTATGTTCCATTCTCCAATTTCAAACTCTCTCTTTATACAAACTTTAAAGTCAACACCGGATAAAACAACACAGTTCCTGTAACATGCAAACAAATCCAGAATCAGAAAATGAAATGTTAGGGACAAAAACCAAAACAACAACAACAAAATCTAGCCAAAATGTTAAAAACAAAAAATTAAATAACAAAAAAAAAAGTCTCATGAACAATAACATTTTCACTCAACATGTCCTCACTCAGAAAAATTAAAAATTAAAAAATTAAACACAAACCTTGAGAACAGAAAATGAAAAAACATACATAAAAATGTAAACTTTATGACTTTAAATCTAAGGATAAACGAAAATATATGTACCCAGAAACAGATCAGATCAGAGGGTTTAAAAAACAAGGGGATCAGAAAACCAAATTAGGGCATAAACTACGAAATTAAGTTGTAAAAATTAGAAAATTGAGATGCGAAAAATGAGAAATGAAAAATACCTGAAAATGGGTTTTGTGAGGTTTTTTCAGTTTGAGTCGAAGTCCATGAAACTTCCGTTAAACCAAAGCTTCTTCTTCTTTCTTCTTCTTCACTGTACTTTTTAGAGAGAGAAAGTATGAGAGAGAGAATGAGAGAAGTTTTTTTTTTTTGTTGGTGTGAGTGATGATGTATCTCTGTCTTTGCGTGGATTTGGAAATAATCAGGTGGTATTCGGCACACGGAGTAACGCTGTTTGTGGAATCAGAAAGTGACGTGGCGTGATGTAATTGGATGATGAATGAAAGTACATGGTAAAACGTGATGCTAAAATGGAAGGACAAATTGGCTCTTTGGTGAAGTGGAAGGGTGAAATGATGAAATTAAATCAACGGCTCAAAAGAAAAGATTAAAGAAATGGGGAATTTTTTTATTTTAGTAAAATTATACATTTAGTCAAAAAATTAAAATAACAAAAGTAAAATCATATATTTAGTCAAAAAATTAAAATAACAAATTGAGTCAAAATTATGAAAAAAAAATTAAAATAATAAATTGTCTTTTACTTTATAGTCAAAAAAAATTTGTCTTTACCCTTTACAATATACTCCCTCCGGTCCTTTTTATAACAGACAGTTGACTTTTTAGATTCATTCAATAATTAATGTATTTAGACTATAATATAAAACAAATACATCAATTTTGCAATAAATCAAAAAAGTAGATTGTTTCTTATAAAAAGGACTGGACGGAGTACATAATTTATGTCTATATTTTTTTTTTTTGAAACCAACAAAGTTATTGATTAATTTTTTGTGTTAATTTATGAGAATATTCGGCAACACACGTGGAATATTGGATCACATAGAGGGATTATGTAAATTTTGTTTCTCTAGTGATGATAATAATTTTGTCTTATGATGGAGAATGAAATTAATGTTAAGGTGTGGAAGGCTTCAAGCAAGATCAAGGTGAACAAGGTCAAACAACGAGGATGGCGACAAATTAAATCAGTGGAGAATGTTAGAGTGTGAAAATTAATCAGAATACGATAATTGTGGACATAACGCTGCAGACAAATCTTAAAAAGGAAATAATGAGTATAAAATTTGTCGCGTTGAATTACTTACAAATTTGACACTTTTATTTCATAGATTGCATTGATGACGCGTATGGTACCAAATCAAAGATTGCAGAAAAGGTGCAAGAAACAACTATCATTGATTTGCATGACAAAGAGGAAATGATTTGTGTCTGAAACAGCGAAAAGGTGTATCTATATTAGAAACAACCCCGAAAATTGAGGACGACCAAAGAATGAAGATCAAAGAGGGAATCATGGAGGCACAAAACATGGCGACAACCTTAGCAATGATCATTTTTGTTTGTTGGGTCTGGTATACAAGCCCAAGTTTCTTAATTTGGAATTGGTAAGGGTCAAGTAACTTGAGAGCAACTCCTGCTCTATGTGACTTTGTTAGTTCGTACAATTGGCTCGTGCTACTAAAGTTGAGGACAATGAGTTTAATTTCTTTACTAGTGAAACACATGTTCATGCTAATAAAATTAAGATCCGAATTCTCTTCGGTTTTGATACGTGTTTTGTGGTTGAAATGATTAGAAAACATGTGGAATATGTTTTTGTTATGAATACAAGTACTTTTACACATTTCCCTATGATTGTAGGTTAAAGAGATTTGGCAATCATGAATAGATAACATTTTTTTACGAATGGATAACATTTAGAGAGCTTGAAGCCAAAGAAATCAAGAAAGGTGGATTGTGCGCAAAAAGATAAGCCCATGATCAAAAGTTTAAGCCTCGGTGAATCCATAGTAAAAGGATAAGCTCTCACGTCAGAGGCTTAGCACCCAAACCAAATGACAGTTTTTTAAACCACTAAGCACTAACAGAAAATTATGTGATTTAATCGCAAAAAGATTGACTGAAAGTGCAAGGTAAAACTGCTAAGCATTTATTAAACTGCTAAGACCCTAAGGCGATAAAAATTGTAATTTTGTAATTGGAATTGTTTTATGGTGAAGAATGTTGAATCGCTTAGCACCTATATGTCAAAGGGCTAAGTCATTTCCCACTTACATAACTACAATAAAAAACAATTGTTGTCATTTTTTAGAGGGATTCAATTCTTCACTGTTTCAAAGCCAAATAAATGAGCAAAGCAAAATAGGGAGAGAAAGCCAACATTTGGAGAGTCAACTTCAACAATTGATTTTATCTTTCTCATTATGTATTGCAAGATTAATTGGAGAAAGGCACCTTTTTTTGTAACAGCTCGGACTCATTTTTTACGTATTTAGTAGGCAATCTCGGCGTTTTATCTCACGATCTTCTCCACCCCCTCTCTATTGGAGTTTTTGCCTTCTGTTGGAATCGAACCACGTACTTGATAGTGGGAATGGATTGAACATGTACTTGAACTCTAAGGTACGTGGTTCGATTCTCACGTAAGGCAAAAACTCCACTAGAGATGGGGGTGGAGATGATAGTGAAGTAAAGCGACGTGATTGCCTACTGAATACGTAGAAAAGGGGTCTGGACTGTTATAGTTAATAAAATCTAATCAGAGCAATCATACTTCTTTGTTATTTAACTATACATGTACCAATGTTGTACAATCTTAAAAAAAAAATAACAACACCGCAACCAAGACGTATAGGAAAGCAAAACAACGTTGACATACCAAGACAAGAAAATGATACAACACTGCATCAAGGCGACAAACAAAACAATGTCGCATTAAGACGACAAAATCATTAAATAAAAAACTAAATATATGTAAAAAAAATCACTTATTTGAATAAAAGGAAAGTAAAAATAATTTAGAGTGGTGATTTCGAGTGAAAAAACTAACTCCATCGTGACACGATCGTGCTCATCGCAGATTTTCATCATGGCACGATAAAAAATAAATAAAAAAACTAAATGATGTCTTCCATCATGGCACGATAGAGTCGGATTTTCCTCAATTTTTTCGCAGATTTTCGTCAATTAAATAACTCCTCGTTGTGGAACGATAATTTGAGCAAATTTCCTCATTTTTTGCCCCGTTTTACATAATTTCTTCAATTCTTGCTTTTCGGTCAATTAACTTCATTTCTTAGGCTTTTGCCATGAAATGACTCCTAAATACTACTAAAATGAATAAAAATTAACATAAAAACTACCTAAAAACATCATATAAATTCATGTCATCAAGTATCCGGCTTTGTAGCATCCGTTTCAGTTAGTCATATCATTTTTGACACAAAAAGGCTCTCGTCGATTACCATATCACTCTAAAGCATGATGACTAAACAACATTGGTGGTATCGAAATGAGTAACCGACGACAAACTATGTGGCCATTTACATGAAACTAATTAAAATAAAAACAACAAAAAAGCAAAATAAAAATATGCAAGAATCAGGGAATGAGGGAGAATCGGAGCTACGGTGTGTTTATTTTTTTGCTCAAATGGTCCCCCATTTTATAGAATTCACCAAGAATTATGATTGGCTGAGCCATGTCATTGCCTCCTTGTGGCCAATCACATTTTGTTGTGTGTGTGTTTTTTTTTACCCTTTTGGTTTGTTTGATGAAAAAATAGCAGCAAACTAATATTAATAGACAAGAAGATGTGAATAGATCAATGCATGAGAATTTTGAGCAAAATGGTTTGAGAAGAAGTAAGTAAGAAGAACAAAGTAGATCCGATCGTGATAACTTGGATGCTGTTTCTTCACAAAAAAATAAAAAAGTAGGTCGGGGCATGCGGCCATTTTTTTTTATGATAGAAATATTTAGGCTTAAATGCAGTTTTGCCCCCCAAGTTTCACAATTACTTGATTTTAGCCCCCTCAGTTTCAATTGCTTGATTTTAACCACCTAGGGTTCACAATTGCTCGATTTTAGCCCCCAAAATTCCAATTGATTCCGGCCCCCCAAGTTTATCATCTTTTGCATTTGTTAGCCCCCGTTGACTTTTTTGTCTAAAAATTGCTTTATGTGGCTTTTAAAATATATATTTTTAAAAATAAATAGAATATATTTTTCAAATTAAAAATATGTGAAACTTAGGGGGTTAAAATCAAGTAATTGTGAAACTTGGGGGGCCAAAACTACATTTAAGTCAAATATTTAAAAAAAATCGAGCTTGACATTTATTTTAAAAACCAAAAGAAAAAGTTCTTTTTTAAACATACAAGTTTCTGGCGGAATATTCTGCCACTAAGTTGCTTTTTCTGACATTTCACTTTTTGGCGGGATTTTCTGCCAATAAGTTGGAGGAATCTTCTTGCTAACTTTAAGACGCATTTTGTGACGGGATTTTCTGTCAAGAAATTTGCTGGCATATGATTTACTGTTAGACATGTTCCGCCAATATATCCTATTTTTCTTGTAGGGGCTTGTTTCGATCCTCTTCTGCTGAGTTCGATTTGATTGTTGGGTGTTTCATTTAGTTCGGTTGTTATTGATGCATTTTGATGCTGAAAGGCATATTTGTTGTGTTTGGGTACGATTTTGATTTAGTGTTGGTGAGATTTAGCTTTGCTCATTTGAATAGACACCTTAACATTCTTTTGTCTTCTATCTTTGTATTCCTCTTTTGTTGACACACTCTAATAATGTTCTTAATAGCTACCAACTGAGCTACACTTACGAGACTGTAATAAAACTTTTATTCCGGGTATTAACCATCTCAAAGACCCATACAAAAATAAGAAAAAAATTATATATGTATAGTTTGGTATAAAATAGTTTTATTCCAATATTCAATAATAATTTAATATTTTATGGTTACTATTTGAATTACGAAATACTCCTATGTTCTTTTTTAAGTGTCGTTTTAGAATAACTTTTGTATTCCTATTTAACTGTCGTTTTAATAATTTAAAGTTACAATTTGTCAATTATATCATTATTTTCTTTCTCAATAACTACATATTCCTTTTTCTAAATGAGGGTAGAATAGAAAAGAAAAAACACCAAAAAAAATCCACTATCTTTTTTTATTGGTTTAAAAATCAACTATCGTGGTTGGAGAACTTCATGTTAAAACGACATTTAAAAAGGAACGAAGGAAGTATATTTAATGATAATATCGTAAGATTTTATTGAATGTAGAAGTAAAATTATTTTGCACCTTCACCATCTCTTGCAAGGGTCATGTTATATCTCTAAATGTAACTCAATTGTCTATTGAGTGTTTAAAATTTGAAATGTTGCAGGTAACCGCAAGGCTCTCTTTCTTCCAAAGTAGAAAATTAAAACCATTCAAAACATTTTGCCAAACATTATGTTGCGGCACAAATGAGTTATTTTCTTCTGCCATTATAATAGTCAAATTCACACATTTTAAGTACGGAGAAGTCGAGATTTAGAGTTCGAACTTTAATCTCTTCAATAAAGTTCCTATCAAATGAACTACATTTATAACACATTTTATGTGATTTATGATAAATTGTTAGTTGTTAGTATATTTACAATAACTCGAGCTCTGGACCTCCAACTCTTTAACCATTAGCTCAACTAGTTTAACCAATTGAGCTACCCATCCCACCCCACACAAATTATGTGATTGTTTTCATAACTAAATAATATACTTGATGTTTGCTTGCATTAATTTATAAAGTTTTCTTAACAAGTATCCTAAGGATATACAAGTAATCAAATATAAAAAAATTTATTTTGGAATTTGTATAGAAAATGACAATTTTAAATTTTTAAAAAAATTAAGTTTTATTTTCTATTTGATATTTTTATTTAAATAGGTTGATAGAGTCCATTTAATAAATTAAGTGATCAAGGTAAGAAACATAACTACGTCAACATAACCGTCTTTTAAAATAAAATATATATCTTCAATTTTTTTAATACATGTCCTTAAAATACTTGTTAAGTATGCAAGATGTAAGTGTCAAAAAAAGTATGCAAGATGTACACACGCTATCGAAAACAAAATTCTTTTATGTGGTATTTACTTTTGTATCACTTTAATGATATTAGTGGAGACTCGAATCCAAAACATCTAAATTCAAATCTATCTTTTTATCATTAGATTAAATCTTTAAAATTTAAATTTGAGATAGAGTATTTTAATATTATGTATTCCATTATTTCATTTTGTTGACAAAATGTATTCCATTATTTTGATTAACCAATTGTTGCTGAATTAAATTTTTTATAAAATAGATTTTTAACATTTCATATAACTATACTGTCAAAAAAAATAAAAAAAATTCATATAACTAATTAAAAATTAATTTAAATTTCATCTCAATGATTTATACCAACATGGCATTTTTATTTTAAACGAGGTTAAATATCCTTTTCCCTTCTACAAAAGTTTCTATTTTATTTTTAATTTCTACATTTTGTTTTGGAAGTTGACTCTCAAATTAATTTTTGGCTTAAATGCATTTTTGCCCCCTGTTTTGATTAAATCAGAATTTTACCCCCCATGTTTTAAAACTCGGACTTTTACCCCTCCTGTTTTGATTTTTTTTTTATTTTGCCCCCTGACATATTTTGCTTATGTGGCAGTGGTGATGTGTAATATTATTTTCCATGTCACTAATTATTTATTATTAAATATTATTTTATTATTTTTTTGAATGAATAAATTACTAAAAATGACAACAAAAAAAATCAAGTAAAAAAATAAAAAAAATAGTAAAAATACCAAAAAAACCCTAGTATAATATAGTAAAAAAACCAGAAAAGTACTAGAAAAACAAGAAATATAGCATAGAAACTCTATCATTGTGGCTCTTATTGCAATAATACTCTATCATTTTGACTCTTTTTGCCATGTTTTTTGAGATATAACTATAGTAATGAATATTCTGGTTATTTTTATTGTCTTTTTAACTGACAGTTTTTATACTATTTTTCTTGTTTTTCTAGTATTTTTCTAGGTTTTTTACTGTATTTTACTATTTTTTTTTGTATTTTTACTATTTTATGGTTTTTTTAATGTATTTTACTTGGGGTTTTTTTTGTATTTTTACTATTTTTTTTATTAAAAAAATAAATAAGATAATGTTTAATTATAAATAATTAATGATGTGAAAAATAATATTACACATCAGCATTGTCACATAAGCAAAATATGATAGGGGGCAAAATAAAATAAAAAAATCAAAATAGAAGGGGTAAAAGTCCGAGTTTTAAAATACGAGGGGTAAAATTCCGATTAATCAAAACATGGGACAAAACTGCATAATTTTTTGTTAACACTAGTATGTGGCTAATGAACTTTTTACAATTGGAGCTATGGTGTAAGTGTAACACACAAACTTTAAAAATAATTATTATAATTTATAATTTATTACAAAAAACAACAAATACTAATATATTTTTTTTGACAAACAAATAATAATAATTGTAGGCACAATGATGTCACATATCACCAACTGTGGATAAGCACACCAATTTGAATCACAAGAAGTAAATGAGAGGCATATAGCTAAAAGTCAAATCATCATATCATACTCAAGTCTATCTGAATCTTTTCTTGTTCCTATGCCTTCATCATGGAAATAGATTAAACCTAATCGGTTAAAATACAGTTAATGCATCAGAGTTATCCGATTAAAATTAAGTGATTTAGATTTAAAGTTAGTTTTAATTTTTAAAATATAATAAATTTAAACGATGTCTAATTTTAATCAAATGTTTTTGATTTTATCGACTACATGCAGTTATGAGATAACGATTGTATCCAATCTAAATCCTTTATCATAGTTGAAATATCTATATCTTCGATCTTGCTTTATGTGTGTAGAGTTTGTACAAGTTTGATACACATACATACCTTCAAAGCAATCAAAAACAATTCTTTATGGTCACACAATACTATATTGTTGTAATCTTCTTGATGGATTAGTATCACTTGTAGTGTCAAAGAAGACCCTTTCATTATCTTGTACGATTTTATAACTATTCAGAGGAATGAACATAAATTTACTAAAAATTACTATTATAATGGAAGTATTTTTGTACTATGCATGGCTTTTTTAGATTTCATTAGATTGACTGTACACACAATAATTTATATTTCACACTTTAATTTTTTTTTGGTAAGGTTTCAATTATGAGCATGTGGCTCGTAAGAAAAATGTACACAAGAAAGAGGAAAGTTTATAAAAATAAGAATTTTGACCAATTAATCATACATAGAGCTGATAGTGGTTATAATTGATAATTGTTAAATGTTGTCGTATAAGATTATTTTCTTTCTTGTAAATGTAAATAAATTTCTTACTAAATAGTATTTTCCTTCAATTATAGTGTTGTAATTTTCACTATTTATTGAAAAAGTAGTCTTTAGTTATAAATACTTAAATGTTTTTGCGGTGATGATGAGTATGTTAATTGTGTACGTGATATCTAACAAAGTAACTTCATGTCAAAAACATTGATGATGAGTGGCAGAATTGCTTCTTCAAATCATTGATAGATGAAAGAAATAAGAAACTCTTCCTCCATGAGTCAATTCTGTTGGGAAAACAGACATATAACACAATCACAATACAAAAATATAATGTGAAAACTCTAAAATCAGATAAAAAACCACTACCGTTGTCAAAATCGACAACTAGAGAATAAACACTATATGAAAATTGTTACAACGATCTCAGTACACCCACACTCTCCAAAATAAATATTTGAACTTAAATAACTACATGATAGTATATATTTGATCAATATTAAATGAAATAAGTTATTTTTCTCGTGTTTTACCTAAGACCCATAAAATATTAGGAATGAGGCCGACTTTCAGCTTTCGATTGGGTGCATGAATTGAATTTGGACCTGTGTTAATTTTGAACTCTATTTGAACACCGACTTCCAACAGATATTATATATTACTAAGCCGAGAGATATTATTTCACATTGTAGGCAATTTTTTTCAATTTCTTTTAATAACTCTAATGTTAAATTTATTCGTCGATAATTTGAAGATAGATGCTATATTCAGTCACGTTTCTTTAAAGATGTGTCGCACACAAGTCACTAGATTTAGTTTAATGGTGAGAGATTTAGATAGTATGCATGAGGTTGTAGGTTCAATCTTTATTGCCAACATTATAAACCAAAAATTTGCATACCACACATTTTTAATTTTATTTTTTTCAAATGCTACTCATATTACCAAGATTTTTATTTTTTGTTTGAGTAGCATGGGTTCTTAGTTTTGGCGTACGTTCTAAAACAAAACTAATGATAGTTCAAAAATTAGACCAACAAAATAAAAAAAATGTCAGTTCAAAAATTATTTAAAAAAAAAACATGATAGTTAAAAAAATAAAAATTAATATTATCAAAAATATTAATGATAAAGGAAAAAAAATAAACACAAATAATTTTTATGATGTATACTTATCTGACACGCAGCAATAAAGATTGTGTCAAAAGCCAGACGGCAAAAAATAGAAGAAAAGTAGGTCCCACACACTCCTCCAAAGACACACAAAACAAAGTTAAACAAAATCTTCAAACAAAAACCATTCACTTCAGTTCATTCATTCACAATTCACTTTCACTTTCCAACAAACCGTCGAAGCAAAGCCAAAGCCAAATCCAATACCAACATCACTCTATCATTTGCTTCATTTTTCAGACACTTATTCAATCCTTACCTTACTCTATATAAATAATCAATTATTCACCTCTTAATTAATATATACATACATGTGAGTCTCTTTGTTCTTATCAATACTTTTTCTTTTTTCTTTTTATGTTTTTGTTATTTTTTTTTGTATATCAGAAATTCAGAAGAACTGTTGTTTCTATGTTTGATCATCATGTTGTTGACTGATTCATATTCTGTGTTTTCTGTTTACTGTTATTATTGATTAATTAATCATATGCATTGATGATGATTTTTTCAATTAAAGTTGACTTAAAACAGTTCCGTTAAATTACTCATTTGCCAATTTTTTTTAGATTTAAATATGATGTTATGTTAGTCCTGCAAATATAGTGTATTTTGGTTTTAGTCTAGTAAGTTTTTTTGTTTCGATTCAGTTCTGCTTTTAGTTCTGCCGTTACGCCACGTAGCCCAATAAGTGGTGTTAGGGATTAAAACCAAAAAGTGTTATATTTGCAATGACTAAAATCATATTTGAACCTGTGTAGAAGATAAGATACACGAGGTCAGATACATAAGTTATTCGATAAATCTAAAAAGTCAACTATTTCTTATAAAAAGGACCGGAGGTAGTATCTTGTATCTGGAATTTTATCAATTTTAGCTGAAAATAGAACAGCTAGTGGTAAAAAAAAAGGGGTCGGTTATTATTGTCATAATGTAAGATCAAGCGGTGGTGAGGTGGCACATAGTACAGTTTTGTTAGTTAACTTGCTACATATGTTTCCATTTTTGTCCAAATTTGATTACATAAATTCTTTTTTTTCTTTCTATTTTTGCTATATATAATTGTTTAGTATTCTTGTTAATTTCAATTACATTTTATTGTTGTGAGTGCAGATAGATTGAATGTTGTGAAGAGAAAAAATGGGTTTCTCCAAGGACTCATGCTGTGTTTGTATGTTGCAATTGTTCATAGTGGTTTGCCTTATAGTCCAATGTGTTGATGTTAAAGTGCACGCTGATCTGAATGCGACACTCACTGTAAATGCTTCCCTAGCATCCGCAAGGCGAATACCAGATACACTTTTTGGAATATTCTTTGAGGTGAGGATGAATATGTATCTTGCAAAGTTGCAATTGACCAAATATTGTTAATTAATTGACATGGTTTATAAACTCAGTATCTTATTCGAAAAGCTATGCGATATTATCATCTATTGCATTTGTTGATTTTGAGTTATTGAATGAACTACGCGGAACTTTGTACTCCATCTGGTCTCATATACAAGCAAAGGTTCATTTTTCAGATACATTGAATAACTGAATGTATCTAGTTCATGTTATGGACCAGATACATCAGTTATTCAATGAACCTGAAAAAACAATCTTTGCTTATATATGAGACCGGAGGGAGTATTGTAGAAAGTTATCTTTAATTATGGGCGTGCATGTTTGTAATTGAATCAACGATGTTTCCACAATTGAAATAGCAGAAAATGACAAAATTCTTGAATTTGATCTACAGGAGATCAATCATGCTGGAGCTGGTGGATTGTGGGCTGAGCTTGTGAGCAACCGAGGTGATTTTCATATTCTCTAAAATTTTAAATGAAAAAACTTGCACTACAAGGTTTCTCCGTGATATTTTAGAGGCTTCGGGTGTTTTATATATAATATGATCCAACTTTCCGCGATATTGTTTATCATGTTGTTCATAATTGATAGGTCTTTTCTAATATAACTGAAACATCAAGAATTCTTGTTTCAGGATTTGAAGCTGGGGGCCCTAACACTCCTTCAAATATTGATCCTTGGTCAATTATTGGAAACGAAACATATATTAATGTTGTAACTGATCGTGCATCTATCTTTGAACGTAATAAGGTTGCACTTCGATTGGAGGTGTTATGTGACAGTACTTGCCCCGCTGATGGTGTTGGCGTTTATAACCCTGGTTTCTGGGGCATGGTGAGACTAATTGATAGCCTTGCATCAATTTGATCTTGAATTCAATGCGCATATATTTCATAAAGTCTGTGCTGTCATTCAGTTTTATTTGTTAAGGTTATGAATGAATTTTATTTGATCCTTCTTTGACGATCTTTCAGAATATTGAGCAAGGGAAGAAATACAAAGTTGTCTTCTATGCTCGTTCAACAGGACCACTTAATCTAAATGTTTCATTGACCGGATCTAACGGTGTGGGAAGCTTGGCTTCAACTGTGATCACGTGAGCTCCACTTTTATGTGCTATAGAGACTTGACGCGTAAAAGTTTTAATCCTAGAAAATATCTTTTGCATCTATGAGTGATACTAATAATTGAGTTTGCAGGGGTTCTGCATCCGATTTTTCAAATTGGACGAAGGTGGAGACTGTATTGGAGGCCAAGGCAACAAATGGAAACTCAAGACTCCAATTAACTACGACCACAAAGGGTGTGGTATGGTTGGACCAAGTGTCTGCTATGCCACTGGACACATATAAGGTTGGCCTATATCTTGAATTTGATTACTTTTATCAGATAAGATAATATTTTCCTTTGAAAATTTGATCAAAAAGATTAGTTTTCGCACGTGCTAGTTGTTTTAATAGATTCTCAATAATTAGCATTAATCTTTCTTAATAATAGTAAAACTAACTTCGTTTAGTCAAAAGTACATTTGGTGGTAACAGTGTTTCCGATGGTAGAGAGCCAAAATCCCGCAATAACAGCCATTTTGTGGCACCGCAATAGCGGATTATGGCAAAAAAAAACCTCTATATCGGCCGATATTTATCATATTGGAGAGGCCAGAATCCGCCACCAATATCCGCCATGTCCGGTATTCGATAACACTGGGTGGTAAGGGTAGGGAGGGTAAATTATTTGTTCCATCAGAAAGTGATTGTTAAGGATAGGTTCTTAATGTGTCTTTTTCTTTCTATATATATTTTTATGTAAACATCGGCCCTTAATATACCGTATTTGGCCTTTGTACATTGAGGTGATTGCATATCTTTTAATATTCATGGCATAAATGTTATCAAAATAAATAATATCGCGTTGTCTTTAACTTTTGATATTGACGCCAATGTTAGTAATATTGCATTGTCCTCCCCCACCCTATTAACAAGATATTCATCATTGACTTTGCACAGGGACATGGTTTCCGAAATGATCTTTTTCAAATGGTGGCAGATATGAAACCAAGTTTTATCAGATTTCCAGGTATGCATAAAGTGATTCGGATTGAGACATCTCAAACCGGGAATTCTTATAACATTTTATATATTTCATATGCTTTGTTTTTGTTCTGAATTATGTTCTTTTAGTCTTGCAATGTGGTGTGCTTACTTGTAAGAGAAGAAAATAGATAGGAATGTGAAAGCAGAAATTGCATATTTTAATTCTAACTCATAAATACTTGGTAGGTAGCATATAAAATAAAGAAATAGTTAATTGATTTTAAACCATTCTACTTATTGTTAAATTTTTCAGTAAATATTGTAGTTTAAGTAAGCATCATTTAGTAATGTTAATTCCAGTTAACTCTTCTACTTTGTGTAAAAGCAATCTAATAACAGATAAAATAACTTACCGGAATGTTGTTTTACATTACATTGCATCAGGTGGTTGTTTTGTCGAAGGAGATTACTTAAGGAATGCATTTCGTTGGAAAGCATCCGTTGGACCTTGGGAGGAGAGACCAGGACACTTCGGTGATGTATGGAAGTACTGGACTGATGACGGACTTGGCTATTATGAGTTTCTTCAAGTAAGTGCCTCTTTTCAAATATTGGTTTCGAGGATTTTGATGTTCATATTTAGTTAAAATGCTTTCAATTTTTGCTATGCAAGTAAAATAATAAATATTATTTATCATTGCTGTTGAACAGCTATCAGAAGATTTGGGCGCTTTACCAATATGGGTATTTAATAATGGTAATTTCGTGTTTATATCCGTGGACTAAGTTTGTTTGTAACAATCTAAATTAGTAAATTTGTGTTTATTTTCTAATCGAGATGTTTCATTTTAGGTGTCAGCCATAACGATGAAGTTGATACATCCTCCGTCTTACCTTTTGTGCAAGTATGTTATCTCACTTTTATTTATTTATTATTACTGTATCTTTTTCTGTTAATGAAAGTTGGCTTAAGAATATTGAAATGTTGATTATAGGAAGCCCTTGATGGACTAGAGTTTGCGAGAGGTGATCCGACTTCAAAATGGGGTTCCCTTAGAGCTGCTATGGGACACCCGGAGCCATTTAACCTAAAATACGTTGCTGTTGGAAACGAGGATTGTGGAAAAAAGAACTACCGTGGTATGCGTTTTTTTTTCCTCGTGTATTTTTTAAGAAGAAAATGTGATTGTTCTTTGTTGTAACATACATTAGCGCTTCGGATTATTTATGCCAACACGTGTTGGATTTATTATTAATATGCAATGAGTGGATATTTCTAAGGCGAAGTTCTGGATTTTGTACTTTTCTTCTTTTAATCGAATCATAGGAATCTGATGCCACTTCTTTTTCTGTTAAATCTTTTAACTGACCAGGAAACTACCTGAGATTCTATAGTGCAATAAGACATGCTTATCCAGATATCCAAATTATCTCAAACTGCGACGGTTCTTCAACTCCTCTAGATCACCCTGCTGATCTGTATGATTATCATGTAATATATCTTGGCACAGTTTTTCGATTCGGATATAGACATATAGATCCACTTGTAGTATCTTATCTAACTGTATTTTTCTTCCTTTTAGATTTATACGAGCGCGAATGACATGTTTTCTAAATCTACAGCATTTAATCGAGTAACACGAAATGGTCCAAAGGTTTTATGAACTCTCTTGAACACCCTTTTTTTATTGTTTGTTGGCATTTGCTTTCGTGCTCAATCTGGTTGAACACTTTACAGGCATTTGTAAGTGAGTATGCGGTGACTGGAAATGATGCTGGGCAAGGAAGTCTTTTGGCAGCCCTAGCTGAAGCCGGATTCCTTATTGGAATCGAAAAGAACAGGTTTACTGAGATTTCTTATGAATTTTTGTATTAAAATTTTTACATATGAGGTAGACACCGTCCATCCTTGAAATTTTGCACTTTTCCCATGTCGAATATGAAAACCATATTGAAGAGACTTTTATGATATAAGGCTATACATCAATTACAATCCTTTTGATCTCCACAACCTACTCGGCATATATATTATACCATAAATAATGCATATAATGTATTTAATAGGAAGATGGTTCATGTGTCCGACCGGCTACAGAACATAATATTGATTAAATCAGCATGAGATATTCATCTGGTTCGCTAAATATGGTTCTCATCTTTTTCATTTTTTACTTATTGGTGCAGTGATATTGTCAATATGGCTAGCTATGCTCCACTTTTTGTAAATGCCAATGATCGGAGGTAATTTCATCCGATTTCATCTGGAAATTTCTATTAAGCTATAAATTAACTGTATCTTGATTTATCCTCTCCTTTAAATAGATAAAGAAATTATGCACAATTGTACCTTCTCGATGGCCGAACTAAGGTTTCTTCAATTTCTTTCATTAGGTGGAACCCCGATGCAATTGTATTCAACTCTTTTCAGCACTACGGAACTCCTAGCTACTGGATGCAGTTATTTTTCTCAGAGTCAAATGGAGCAACACTTCTGAATTCATCACTTCAAGCAACTGGTTCAAATTCACTAATTGCATCAGCAATTACTTGGCAAAATTCTGCTGATAAGAAAACTTACATAAGAATAAAGGTAACGAAAACAACTTTGCATTAGTTACACATTTCTGAGTCATCTTATATACTTTTTAAAATTGAGAATCAGGTTTTATCGCCTTTATATAGTTAAGAACATAAAGTTTCTTACACAACGATTTTACATTGATATCACTAATTATTGCCTACTTTTTGCAAGTTGGTTTTGCAATGAAATGTCATTAGGATATTTTGGTGTCACACAATGTGTTGATTTCTGAATGGAGAACAGTAACAACTGAACTTAAGTTTTGTCCACTAATTATAAATGGATTTGTTGTGGCGTAATCGTAAATGCTTTCATTAGCACTGTCATCGCCTTTAAACAATTAACTTTTGCAGGCTGTGAACTTTGGTGCCAGCACTGTGAACCTTAAGATTTCTTTCAACGAATTGGACCCAAATTCCTTGCAGTCATCTGGGTCGTCAAAGACTGTGCTTACGTCTCCAAATTTAATGGACGAGAATTCTTTCTTGCAGCCAAAAAAGGTACCTCAAACTTCTATACATTTTTCAAGTTTTCTTTGTTTTCTATTCAATCTTTGAAAACAAGAAACAAAATAAGAATAAGATAACAAATTCATAATTTAAAGTGAAAATAGAATACCAAACAAAAAACTTTTTACCAAACATAACACGCTAGTACCACTGGTGTCCAGTGCAAGTAACTTGTGCCCACGGTGTTTGAGTGTTGTAAACTTAGGGTACCGAATTCAATTCCTAAGCATAATGAGAATAAAAACAACATAACAGGCTAGTCCTCGATGATTTGTGAACAAAAAATTGTTGCGACGAAACAATAGCTTATACTTTTTGTTATTTTTAATGTTGATACAGGTGGCTCCAATCAACAGTTTACTTCAAAATGTTGGGAAGGACATGAGTGTAACTGTCCCACCACATTCATTCACATCACTTGATTTGTTGAAAGAATCCAGTAATCTGAAGATGCCAGGAAGTGATTCTTCCTCATGGTCTTCTGTTTAAAGTGATGATAAATTATACCAAAAAATAAAAGGGATGGAATTGGTTATATGCAATTGTTGCAATTAACCAAAAACATCTTATTTATTTGCTCATCTACAAAGTTATGTAATTTAACAATGCTCTCTGTAAATAATAATTATCTAGTTTGGTTTAAGTCTAATTTTATGCATTTCAAGGTGAATTTATTTTCCTTTTAGTTAAATATATTTAAGAAGTTACAAAACAAGTAAGGATCTATCCTTAAAACTTGAAACTAACATAAATATTTTAAGAGAAATTCTAGTACAACTTTTTTTTTGGCTAGTGGCTATGATGAATAGTGTCTGGAACTCAAACTTATGCATATAATATAATATGTGATGTTCTTACTAACTGAGCTAAGCTTACAGGGATTTTGTATAATTTTCATTTTTTGAAAAGTCAATGCATTTTTTAAGAAACGCAAGTCAATATGTGTTTGACCAATTTATGAGATGACAAAACGGTTCAACCCGTCTTGGCCCACAATTAACCCATCTAAAATAGGATAGGGTAGGCTAGCTAGAGGTAGTGGGTTGAAATCCAATACATTTTTTCTAAAACAAGTCAATATGTACATATTTCTTGATCAATTTATGAGATGGAAAAACAATTCAACCTAATTCGTTCCACCACCAACTTGCCTAAAATATGACAAGGCATAGTGGGTTGAAATCCTCACTCCGCCTCATTTTATGGCGAGCTGCATATTGGCATGCCTACCCGGTCGATTTTTTAAATAAAAAATTTACACTTCATCATGTGTAATTAGTGTGTGTATGTATGTATATATATATATACACATATATATAAACCTCAGATTTGTTTTAAAGAAGTGTATAAAAATAGTTAAGTTTAAAGATATATAGAAACTATCATTTAAAATTTCACGATTCATCATAAAATATCTAGAATAAATCAATAAGACATTTCCGTAAACTTAATTCAGTTGGTAGAGACATTGCATTATATATGCAGGGGCAAAATTCCAACCCCTGGTCATTACACTTATTTACCTTAAGGGTAAATTTTTTAACTAACGAGTTACTTGACAAAAAAAAAATCAATAAGACAAAAAAGAAGAAGAGTTGATTAGTTTAACTCACCCTATTAAAAATGACAGGCTAAACGGACCGACATACATGACCTATCCATTTTACCGAGTAGTGAGTAGTGTCTAAATTAACCTTTAAAAAAAATAAACAATGTGCTGTAAAAAATGTGCTGTTAACATTTCAGTTGTAAACAATGTGCTGTAAAAAAATAAACAATGTGCATGCAATTAACATTTCTATTTTTTAATTTATTACTACTTAAGAAAATTACCACTAATAAACAAGGAAAGAAACATAAATAGAAAGCAAAAGAACCAAAGAAATTGGCAGCGCTGTAACATGAGCTACACAAACTCTACCTCGTACAAATATACTACTGACTCGGGTCTTATGCTAATTTTTAGCCACATAAATATTTCATACTAATCACTTAAAGTGTGATATATTATAAATACAATTCAAAGAAAAAATCAACGCAAAGAAATTAAAGAGATTGTTTATCCAATTTGGTGTTGAATCTCATAGGAAATAAAATGACTTTTGAAAAAGCTAATTGCAGTTTTCTTAAGGTCTACCTTATTATTATAATGTCTTGTGTTGCATTACAATGCAATGCTGATGCTAATCAAACTTCAACTCTAGTTATAGATGCTTCTGATGGATTTCGAAGACCAATTCCTAAATCACTTTTTGGAATATTTTTTGAGGTAGGAGATTATGATCAAATGTTTTTTAAGACATCAAAATTTCACATCAATCATCGTGTTCCAAGCACATTCTATGGTGTTTTCGATTTTATGTTAATTTTAAACGCACCGAAACTGAGTGTATTTTATATGGTGTCTAAATATTGATGCAGGAGATCAATCATGCTGGCGCTGGGGGATTATGGGCAGAACTTGTGAACAATAGAGGTAATTAATTTACATGTTTTCCTCTACAACTTCCAAAAGATGTAACAAATTCAAATAACAAAAAAAAAAGTATTTATTTTAACATACTAGTACTTTTTAGAGAGTAATCGATAAGTTACATTAATCGCATCAAAATATTATATTATCATTTTGTTTTCTTAATCATTGTCTCGAGGGCACCGTTTACCTTTATTTTATTGCGCATAGTGTTCAAATGTGAATTTGTATTTTCAGGCTTTGAAGCAGGGGGAACACAAGTTCCATCAAATATTGACCCTTGGACCATATTTGGACCAGAATTATCTGTTTTAGTACAAACTGAGCTTAATTCTTGCTTTGAACGCAATAAGGTTGCTTTAAGAATTGATGTGCTATGTGACAATTGCCCTCCTCATGGTGTTGGAATCTCTAACCCTGGTTTTTGGGGCATGGTAAGAATAACAAAAAAATCGTCTTACTTATAAACTATGAAATGCCGACACAAATATAGATATTAAACATAACACTGACAAAAAATGTAGATATTGATACTAATTTGAAATAGGTGAACACTCCGATACACATCTTATTTGAATATATATCAGTATATCGTTGAAATGGATAATTTTAATAGATTTACGAATAGTGTTTAATATAGAAAAATTAATAAACACGAACATATCAGAACCTAACTAAGATGTATACCGAAGAATTCACTTTTGAAATAATAAAAGTAATTAATAATATGAACACATGTGTCATTGTTATGTCGGTGACGTGTGTCAAAGCTAAAAACACACCTTCAATTCGAAGTAATTGACGATGAAATGTTGTTTCAGAATATTGTGAAAGGGAAGGCATACAAGGTAGTGTTCTTTGCTCGTTCAATAGGACCACTAAATATGATAGTATCATTCAGAAAAGCACAAAATGGAGCAATATTAGCTTCTAGCAATATCAAGTGAGTACCATATTCTTAATAGTAGCTTATAAAAGCTCTTTTGTAAATTGAAAATGATTATTATAGAAGTAATTGATTTTGCAGAGGTTCTGCCACAGAGGTTTCTGAGTGGAAAATGTTTGAAACAACATTAGTAGCAGGTGCATCAAGTGCCAATTCAATTCTTACCTTAACAACAACTCAAAAAGGGAAGATATGGTTGGATCAAATATCTGCGATGCCTGTTGACACATTTAAGGTCTATGCTCCTTTTCTAACTATAAGCGCAATTGAGACATCGATAATTACTTAAGAAAATAAAAATAATTGAACGTAACTACTCCGTACATGTTCAGTTTTGTGTCAATATCAGACATCATACACACGACTTCCATTCGAATGTGGCTTGAACGTTAAAAACGTTAGTAAATCTTCAAATTTGTCTTGGTATATAGGGACATGGTTTCCGAAGCGACTTGGTTGACATGCTGATACAGTTGAAACCAGCATTTTTAAGATTTCCAGGTATATTATGCATAACATGAAAAGAAAGACATTTTTTTAGACTTTTCATTTGTTTAGACTTTCCAGAAAAATATAAAAATAAATCGCACCGTGGGGCTCGCTTATTAAGCATGTTTTAGTGATATATTATATATATGTGAAAAACAGAAAAATAAATCGCCCACCGTGGGGCTCGAACCCACGACCACAAGGTTAAGAGCCTTGCGCTCTACCAACTGAGCTAGACGGGCTTGTTGGTTAAACATAATTATAATCACATACATCTAATAAACTCAAGTTCATTTAAAATCATATTTGATAAATGGTCCCTTAATTCAATCAATCTTTTTAGCCATTATAAATTTAACAAAGACATTGTTTTGGATTTTGAGTGATATTATTGGTAGCATTGCTACCTACCAATAATTAAAATTTCCCATAACTCAATTTCTTGTTTTGCAAGAGGTGGTTGTTTTATTGAAGGACAAACATTAAGAAATGCATTTAGGTGGAAAGATAGTGTTGGACCATGGGAACAGAGACCAGGACACTTTGGTGATGTTTGGAATTATTGGACTGATGATGGACTTGGATTTTTTGAAGGTCTTCAAGTAGGTGTAATAATTCAAATTTTGTCTTTGTTTTATAAGATAAGATTCAATCATGATTCATGATAAGCCATTTTTCTTGTGCAGTTAGCAGAGGACATTGGTGCAATGCCAGTGTGGGTCTTCAACAGCGGTATATGTTACATTTATTTATTGATATATACTATGCTTAGTTTTTTAGTCACAATTTCTCCCATAATGTGTTTTTTATTATCAAAAGAGTTCATATTTTTAATATTAATTTACTGGTTCTCATGGGAATGTTGTCTCAGTAATACAGAGTTCGACCACGAGATAAGTAAAATCTAACTAAAAATTATTTTCACCAGGAATCGAACTCTAGCAAAAAATTATTTCCACAAGGAGTCAAACTTGAATTCTTCCGACCAATTCGTCATGGGGGAATTCACAGTCTTTGATTAGAACTTGAATCCATATTTGATTGAAAACAATTTATTATTACAAAAACTTGCCATATCAAAACGTTTATCAATTCATGAAATTTTGTTAGTTTAGTGGTAAAAATTTGATCTTGTATAGTTCAAATTTCAAACGGAATATATTATAAACCATATATGAATGATTTTTAAGTTTTAATCAACCACATCATTCGAGGATCATTTATAATCTTTTTCGAACATTTTCCACCGACTTAGTGAGACTCATATGGAGGCCCGACTCTTTAGGACACCCTACACTTATGCAGGATCGGCCATATGACACATGTCATACAGCGTCCGATGTTAAAATTTGTGTAAAAAATATTTTTGTTTATTATAATGTAATGACCATTGTTAATTTTTATTTGTTTTCCCTCTTATGTGTGTTTAATCTTATTAGGCATCAGCCATACTGATGAAATTAATACAAGGGTCATTGCACCTTTTGTGCAAGTATGTTTGCCTACTCTTCTTTGTTTCCCATCTCAAGTTTATTTTGATGATATTTTTTATTCTTTTTTAAATAATGGTATTCTTTTTTTTCTTCTTTCACTTACCTTAATTTGTAGGAAGCACTTGATGGTATTGAGTTTGCCATAGGTGCACCTACTTCAAGATGGGGTTCCCTTAGAGCCTCTATGGGACACCCACAACCTTTTGACTTAAAATATGTTGGTGTTGGAAATGAAGATTGTGGGAAGCTAAATTATCATGGTATGCTTTCTATTTTCCTCTTGTCTACACACTAGTATTTCAATTTAATTTCACTTCCCCATTGTTTTTATTTAATATTAAATTATTTTTTATTATTTAATATTAGAGCATCTCCCATAATATATATGCTCCCCCACCATAATATATAGCCTAGTCATGAGTTAATGCTCTAATAAATTATCTTATTTTGATTAGGAAATTACCTAGCCTTCTACAATGCAATTCGACATGCTTATCCAGCTATTCAAATTATTTCAAATTGTGATGCATCTGCCATACCATTAAATCATCCAGCTGACTTGTATGATTATCATGTAAATATTCTATCTCTTAGTCATAAAATATAATAACCTTAATAATTCAAAGTTTCATTTCTCTAATAAATGTACATAATTTTATTTCCAATTTTTACTCTTTTAATCATTCTTTCTCATACTCTAAATTTCTTACCAGACTTATCCTTTTGATGTTCAACAAATGTTTAGTAATGCTCATGTTTTTGATAAGACACCACGTAATGGACCAAAGGTTTGTATTAATTCTCATGTAACACTCTTCTTTTTAATAAAATGTAACACTCTTCTTTTTAATAAAAATATTTGTTTATAGGTGAACACTTCAGTACACATCTTACTTAGATATGTACCGATATATTGTTGAGTGATTCTGATAGATTCCCAAATAGTGTTTAATATAAAAACAAATTAATGAACACTATCCGTAAATCTATAAGAATTGTTCACCTCAGCAGATGTATCCGTACATATCCAAATAAAATGTATACAAAAAATTGACCTTGATTATATTGCGTTACAATTTGGTTTTTGAATTAATGCCTTAAGTGATTGGAAGTTTGGAATGTTCTATAGGCTTTTGTGAGTGAGTATGCTCTAATTGGAGATAGACAAGCCAGGAATGGAACCCTTTTCGGAGCTGTGTCTGAAGCTGGATTCCTTATTGGATTAGAAACCAACAGGTTAGACTGCACCTTTATATTAACCATTGTATTGCAAGACATTATTGCAATCATATCGGATTTTTGTATTGAAAGTCTTATGATGGTGTAGCAGTCAGGAGATGTGTTTCGTTGATTCAGGGCCGGCATAAGGGCTAAGTAACCCAAACAAGGATTTTAGGCCTCAAAAAATTCAATTTAGTTACATATATTTATCTAGCTTAGTTAGTCAGGATAAAGGCATCATATCCTCATTGACTAAAATTTAATCTTTGGAAACTGCATGTGTTTTTTTTGAGGTCTCATGGAAAATTTTGATTTATGTCTCTACACTGGGTGGGCTGACCCGACCCTATGTTGATTGTAACAATATTATAAGTATAAGATGTGGGAGACTCACATTCGAGACGAGTTCTCTTCTTTATATAAATGCCAATTACTTTTTTTTTTGGTTCAAATTCAAACTACGTATAATTTCATACTCACCATTATATTTTTCCATTTCTTCTGATGCAGTGACCATGTTGTAATGGCTTGCTATGCACCACTTTTTGTAAATGCAAATGATAGAAAGTATGTCTTTATATCTCCTCTTAAGTTTCATCTTCCATTCTTGAAGTAATTGCAAAGATATGAATCAAGTAACACTGTTGTTGCATGATGGTAACATTGATTATGTGCAATTTTTGTACTTATAGGTGGAGCCCAGATGCAATTGTGTTTAACTCAAATCTAGCTTATGGAACTCCTAGCTATTGGGTGCAATATATGTTTAGAGAATCAAATGGAGCAATATTTCTCAAGTCACAACTTCATACAACTAATCACCATTCATTGGCTGCATCTGCAATTCTTTGGCAAAATCCTCAAAATAACAAATCTTACTTAAAAATAAAGGTAACATATATACTCTTTATTTTAAGTTATCTATTAATTTTGTATAGCTTTTGTACATTTTGGTCTTAGGGTCTATTTGAGCATATCTACCGGAATAAACACATGTGAGACTGAGCTTATGAAAACAACTTATGACACGTTCAGTCTGGTGGTATTGACTTGAGATCTGGGAGTGTGCTCCTCCTTAAGGTCTCAGGTTTATTTATATCTGGTGTCAATCTGGGTGGACTAATTTAGCTTCTTCAAAAAAAAACTTATGACACGTTCATAAGTTGTTTTCAACTTAGCTAGCTTATGAAAGTAATTTATAGCTTATATAAAAATAATTGACATTTTTTATTTTTTGTTATAGAAATAGTTTATACATAAGCACTTATATGATTAAAGTTTATGCTATAAGTACTTAATTAAGTTGTTTATCCAAATAGGAATAGATTAAAACTATTACAATATTGTCTCATGTTGCTGCAATTGATTCTACAGATTGCAAACATAGGGCACAAACATGTGAATCTCAAGATTTCTATTAAGGGATTTATGAGCAAAAATCTAGCTGAGTCAACAAAGACCATTCTCACATCTAAACATGGAATGGATGAGAATAGCTTCTCCCACCCATTAAAGGTTGATGTATTTTCTTTGATATGAACTTGTTACATAATAAGACTAGTTTATGTATCTAATATCTTGTTATGTATGCAGATAACTCCACAACAAAGTCAACTTCAGAATCCTGGCAATGAGATGAATGTCATAATCCCTCCAATTTCATTCACAGTATTTGATATATTAAGATGATAATAATGACATTTAGTGTTCATAAATTGTACCTAAATGTTACCCTTTAAATGGAAAAAAATAAAATAAAAAAAGAAAAGAAAATAAGGGCATGTGGCAATGGATTCAGCTAACACAAGACAAGAGAAGCTTGTATGAACAATGAGGCAAATGAAGCTTATTTGGTGCATAGAAGCTCGAGGCAAATGAACAGAAAAAGAGATATTATTAGAAGGGTTACTATTGAGAAGGAAAATGTGTGAAATTTTGTAATTGATATGAAAAAACAATGTTCATGACATATAGAATGGAATGAATAAAAAAGATGTGAAGATTTCAAACTTATCTAAACGGATACCAACTTTTACTATCAACTATTTCATTGGTTCAAGTATACTCTAATCACACACAAGGACACTCAATGTTCAAACACCATAGTCTCATAACTACTCAATTAATTAGCCTACAAGCTTAAATCGATTATTTTTCTCATTTAGAATTTTATTTTACTCAAATCTCATTTAGGTTCCATTGTATCACTTTCTTCCATAGTTGTGATACGACCCAACAAAGATTCACCCTTTTTAAGGGTCTTAAGCCATAACCAAAATTAAGCTTATATTATTATTTTGCAATCATGAGATCGTTTATAAGAATCGATTTAAATATGTAAAGACTTTGATATTAACTGACATTTTTTTGTTGTTGATAAAATAGGCTATGAGGAGGCTAATATATTAACTTAACTAATGTGGGGATAATAACAATAGTAATGTGAAATGGGGTGGTGGCTCCACATTGAGCAAGCATATGAGCACATCGATTCGCCTCTTTAGGAGAAAAATAAAATAAGACTAGTCCAATTTTTACTATGAAGTAAAGTATGAATTTCATTGAGAAGAAAGATCAAGGGAGTATAAGTAGTATGGTCTTTCACGACCATATGAAATAGAGCAAGAGAGTTGGTCTCAAAGATTATTTCTTTGATACCCAAGTCTCGAGCAAAATGAATTTCACTGTGGAGGACCCATGCTTATGCAAAGATGGAATTACTGGAGCTAACTTTACAATAGAATTATTTTATAAACATAACGTTTTGAGCACGCATGATGCCCCCGCATGCTGATAGCCACTAGCATTTAAATGAGAACCATCAACATTCTTTTTTAATATCCCTAGAGGTTGTTTAGATTAAAAAAAATAGGTATTAACATTAATTCTAATTTTTCTAAAGGTATTCCTCGAACTATGAATCTCATCCACCTGATTTATAAATTTGGACCAAAGGGTACTTGCTATATCAGCATGTTGATCATAGATGAGAGCATTTCGATCACGCCAAAACAAATTAACTACAACCCAAATAAAAGCTTCCAAGGCCAAACTGTATTTCCAATGTCATTAGTTGAAAGATTTTATCGAGTCATGCCAATGTTCCCAAGCTAAAGAACTTACTCCAATGATCAATTTTTATAATATGGTCCCATTGTCCCAGAAAGGTTTCACATCATCACAATGTTAGAAGTCCCACATTGGTTAGAGATATGACAAAGATAACATTTATAATATAGTGCAAATCTCAACTCTAAAGCTAGCTTTTGTGGTTGAGTATATGCCTCTCAAATTCTAATATGATATCAGAGTCTATCCAAGATCCATTTGTTGTTTGTTGTGTAGACCTCCCATATTTGGGCCGCCCGTTGTTGTTAATTCCGCACACCAAACCCAATAGTGCTGGGCGTGAGGGGGTGTGTTAGAAGTCCCACATTGGCTAGAGATATGACAAAGATAGCCTTTATAATATAGTGCAAATCTCAACTCTAAAGCTAACGTTTGTGGTTGAGTATAAGTCTCTCAAATTCTAATACACAATCTCTAAGCGCGCACACACATAAGAGATTTTAGTGCTAAGTTACAGCGGAGACAAATATTATGAGCAATTAAATTTGTTAGCATTTTAACGTGAGCCATTTTTCATAGGATTGTGCGCATACGAGCGGTCCCTTGCCAATTCCATACCAACTTGTACTTATATGCATTTTCATGAACTATTGTATCTGTGAAATGCACATCATACGTGGATTTTATACTGAAAATGCCATCAGATGCATGTATCCATGAGGGATGAGGGGAAATCACGTTTAACCAAAGTTGGTGAGTTAATATGTTGAAAATCACCAACAACAGATTCAGGTAGGAAGTAATTTATCTTCTACCAATTCCAACCAGGAGAAATTTTAGTATAGGCACAAATACAAATTACATGGTGTTAGACACACTCACAAAAACAATAAAAATTAAAGAATTTTTTTTTTTTTAAATAATGGCAATTGATGTGACTATATTATTTTTCTTTTAAACTTTTTGATTTGTATGCTCGCGCCCAAATAAATTTTATTTGGATTTTGCCTACGCAAGAATTGCTCTTCCAACAACCAGTACCCGAGTAATAATTCTAATATTTTAACATTTGTTTTATCAAAAATATTAAATATACTTAAAAGAAATGGTTACCCATTTTCGCGTGGCGTCTATTGCGTGATAGGTTACCCACAAAGGCAAACCTGGTTACCCGATGCATCTTATCTCCTGCAGCTCATTTTTGTGTTTCCGGGTGTGGAGCGGCTGAGACGGCACATCACTTATTCATCTCATGCGATACTTTTGGTTCTCTTTGGGCATTAGTGTGTTCGTGGATTGACATCTCTTTGGTGGATTCCACTGCTTTACGTGAGCACTTTGTTCAGTTTATTTATTCAGCTGGTGGATCTCGGGCGCGTCGTTCCTTTTTGCAACTGATATGGCTAGCCTGCGTTTGGGTTGTATGGATGGAGCGAAATCACAGGTTGTTCAGAGGCTCAGTATGTAGCTCCCATCAATTGTTGGACAAGATCAAGCTTCTTTCTTTTAGGTGGTTGAAGACGACGAGTGTAACTTTAGTCTTAAACTACCATAGCTGGTGGTCTAGTCCTTTCTTGTGCTTGGGTCTTGTATGATTTTAGTGGATCTCTCTTTAACCCTATGTAAACTTTTGTAAACTATTTTTGTAGTCTACCTTGGTACACCTTGTACTGAGGAGACAGGTTCATTATTTTATATATATATATCCCATTTTAGTTTGTTCAAAAAAATATACTTAAAAGATTAAACAATAATATGTCTATTTTATTTTAGCAATATTTTAATATGTCTACTTTTTTACATTACATAAATTAATAATAATCTTTTTAAATCTATACTATTTTAACGAATTTTTTACCAATATTTTTTTAAAAAGATTTATGAGTAATAAGTTACTCCCTCCGGTCTCATATATAAGAAACAAAAAAAAATTTACAAAGTCTTAAATGTAAGAAAAAGTTACTACAATCATTAAATTTATTTTGAATATTCCAATTTTACCCTTTGTTTTACTTTTCCCCATAATAAATAATAATTTAATTTAAACAAAAAGTAAGGGTAAAAGTGGAAATGACATATTTTTCCTAATCATTTACTCCACTTTCTTAAAGGGTGTATATTTTTTTTTTGTTTCTTATGAGACCGGAGGGAGTAGTATTTTATTTTTTGGTGGCTTATCCCCAAAGAAAAGAATTAGGAGTTTTTTTTATTTATTTTTCTTTCTCTCTCAAATACAAATCACATTCACTGAAGTTAGGGTTTATAATTTGCATTTGTATTGCTTCTGTATTGTTGAGATCAAACAAACCATGTCGATCTTCGAGTACAACGGAAGTGCCCTAGTGGCTATGGTTGGCAAGAACTGCTTCGCCATTGCCAGCGATCGAAGACTCGGTGTTCAGCTTCAAACCATAGCCACCGATTTTCAAAGGATTTCCAAAATTCACGATAAACTCTTCATCGGTCTCGCTGGCCTCGCCACCGATGCTCAAACACTGTAACTACTTTCTCACTTTTTTGTTTTTCTTCTTTCTTCTCTTTCATATTGATATTTTCTGATTCATTTGTTTTTTTATTCGTGATTCAAGGTTTCAGCGTCTTGTTTTTCGTCACAAACTTTATCAGCTTCGTGAAGAGCGTGATATGAAACCGGAGACTTTTGCTAGTTTGGTCTCTGCTATTCTCTACGAGAAACGGTATTGCGATTTAGATCTTCATTTTGTTTTGTGATGCAAATTTGTTGATTTGTTTGTTTTAGTCGAATTAGGTAAGATCTTTGTGATTATTTTGGATTCAATTTGATAATTATAATCTGTTTATAAGTGGCTTGTATTTATATTTTGAACTTTTGATGTGTAGCCCAACCCTAATTAGCACTCAGTGTGACATTGAAGATAATTTAAATTGTAAATTAGTGGTGGAAGTCGAGGAATTGAGTCGTTAGTTAGGTCACAAAGTGCATGGTTGTAACTGCAATTTCGGCCTCAATACAAAGGGTTTTGGATGCCTTAGAAACCACATTCTGGCCTTAATTGTTGCTGTATCCACAATATTCTGCAATATTAAGGATTGCTAAGGCTCTTGTTTGTAAAATTAAGCCATAAGCTAGCCGATAGTTGAAAAGCTAGCTTATAGGTGAAAAGCTAGTAGAATGAAATTAAAGTGCGACAAATTTAGCTGTTATAAGTGCAACATGACATAAAAGTACCTGGTTAGGTTGTAGTTATTATATTTAAAAAAATAAAATAATAAGGGTAAAATTGGAATAAAAGGTTAAAAACTATAAGCTATTAGCTCAAACGCTACTTGAAATAACTTCTCACAAAAGCTATAAGCCCGAACGAAAACTTTTTGTCAAAAACATTATGTTATCAAACAAGTTTATAAGCTAATCTAATAAGCCATAAGCTAGCTTATTTGTGTTATAAAACAGACACTAAGTAACCGCGAGGGCAACCACGGTTTTAAATCATGGCAAAGTGTATTAGGGTAGTGTCTGGTAGATTGGTTAAAACTGAACAATATTTGTATGTTTGATTTATAGTAAGAGTAAAACAGAACGAGACATATAAGGCAGAAAAATAGTACATTTTGGTTCCGTTAAGAAGGTGGAATGGAAGAGAGTAGAACAGGCTGTCTAGACCGTGCCTTATTTTGTTATGCTTTGTAGCAAACACTATCTAAGTCCCAAAAATGGTGTAGAGCACTGAGCAGATACTTGTTTTAATTGATCATGGTCAATTTCTATCTGATTTGCTGATGGGCATAGACCGATGGCTTGTTGTAGTTTGAACCCTCTGAAATCCTATGTCTTCTTCCTTTTGGTTTTTGGCATAACTGATCACATCACAACAATTCACAATAAACTATAAGACTGTATAGTGCTACTCTTTTTTTTCTTTTTTTTTTTATGTTTACAAATCATTGTGTTGGAACTTTAAAACTGAAATATGCTTTCTTTTTCTTTTTAGGTTCGGTCCATACTTTACCCAGCCTGTAATTGCTGGATTAGGGGATGATGACAAACCATTCATTTGTACAATGGATGCAATTGGAGCAAAGTAAGTTGAATTGTGCTTTTCTGTTCATATATTATCTTGGAGAGGGAGCTTTGCATGCCTTAAGAGTTGTAAATGTTTGCAATGTGTAGAATAAATGTATAATGCTATTTTAGTAATATGCATGCTTCTTATACATATTGTTGGGCTGTATTTTACATCACACTATGCATTTGTTTGAGAGGTCTGCGGCAATCATCATCGTCTGCATATCTGAACAATTTTGCTGAACTTCTCTCTCTCTCTCTCTCTCTCTCTCTCTCTCTCTATATATATATATATATATATATATATCCTCATTCATCCATCCTTTTGTTCATCCTTTGATCTGAAAATATTTGAGATTGTATGTTGTTTTGAAGATTCATTTTATGCAAGTTTATGATTCCCCTCAATTTTTAGAATAGTCTGAATCAATGTTATCGATGGTGGAAAGCCAAAAATACTTCATTTTAAGCCGCCATAAAATGCTGTTGCGCCACCATCCGTTACATATTGGCTGAGGTGGTAGTCAAATCCACCATGGCACTGTCATGGCCGATATTTGAAAACACTGATCTGAATGTTATATATAATTATAAACTGAATTTGTGAGATTCTAACATTTTTATATTTTTGTATATACAGGGAGCTTGCAAAAGATTTTGTTGTTGCTGGTACTGCATCTGAGTCTCTGTATGGTGCTTGTGAAGCAATGTTTAAGCCTGACATGGTTTGTCCCAAAGTTTAACTTGTTTTGCCTTTTACTCAACTTTTTTCTGTGTGCTTTTTCGAATTGGTGCAGTCATGTCTGTTTTTCACTTGTTCTAATAATGTTTTAATAACAAATAAGCATGTCTAAACAGATATGTCTAGAGACTACTATGCTTCAACACCCATAGCTTCTTAAATTAGACAGATCATCATCCATGTATTGTAGACTAATGAACTGGATTAGAAAATAATAAATCAAACAGTGTCTTTGTGTAATAAAATCTCTGAACACCTTCGGTATCTGTTGGGGAATGCATCAATCATTCATTGGGTGTTGGTTTTCAAGAAATTGGGGATTCAGGATTGTATCTTCAGTTTGATGGAGCTTATAAGGTCATATAATAGGCAGCTGGTTGTAGGAGAGAAGCAAGGGCCCCCACATGTATGGAAGGGGTTCCATCACATTGAAAATTGTTGAGGGAAAGGCATTTGGTTATGGACCTGCACTTCATAGAATGCTGTTTTAATTCCCAGCCCAAACATTTCCAAACAGAGGACATGTAATTCTGCTTTTACTGTTCAGGCTTGGATACAAGCTTGCTCCAAGCATGAGGATTTGATACTGGTTTGGGGGATATTTTCTAATCCTAAACCTGAAGAGCACAATCTGATCCAGGGGATATATCAGGGGTAACTACAAAACTCCCAGTAAGGATCAGCAAATGTATATGTTGAGTTCTGCCTTAGATATAGTATGAGCTACATCATGGAGCCACAAGTTCTATAGCAAGATCGATGGCTGAAGGGCTGAGCAAAAGCAACGCACATAAAAGATCAGGCTTAATTTAAATCGTTATCGAGTTATAAAAATGCAACGTGGAAATAGATGTTCTTTAGTATGAAGGGAGTCTGGGATTCAAATAGAAGAGGCCACTAGCCATTCCATAATTTGCATTTGTTTCCTCTGCAACAAAGTTCTGCACATAATCATACCCATGATTTAGCTTAGCTTGATAGATTTTATTAACATTGTTTCTCCATGTTTGGCAAAGATAGGAAGCTTATCTGTGTTCTGTTTTGTTTCTTAATACAGGAAGCCGAGGAATTGTTTGAGACCATCTCCCAAGCACTGTTATCATCTGTAGACCGTGACTGTCTTAGTGGCTGGGGTGGGCATGTCTATGTTGTGTAAGTTTATAAATTTTCTTCTTTAGTAGTTCAATGTTATGATTTCTACATATTGTGTCCTAAGTTTTTTGGTTTTTTTTCCCACTTTTGATGCACTTGTCCATCTTTTACGAGCCACATGGTTTGACGAGTGACTTTAGCCTTAGCCTATGGAAAATCATTTTGACCAAAAGTCATGATGAAATCAAATCCCAGACTAAGAAAATGCAACAGGTTACAACCTATAAGGCCGCTGTCCATGGTTGTGACTTTTAAAAGTTACCCTTTTATCTAAACCCGTCGCCGATTGTTTTATCTCTTTGGAAGATAAACTTTCAATAATACCCTTTATTCCTCAAATGCTTGCTTCTTCCTTGTATTTTACTTTCTTTTTTGTTTTATTGTTTTTTTCCTAGAATTTAGGGATATATTTCTCCTTTGTTTTTTAAGCTTATTTAGGTTTGATTTTATCAAATTCATTCATAATATGTTATCATTATCAGTGGCTTATTGGCTCTCGAATTTTGTTTGCTGCAGCACTCCAACGGAAGTGAAGGAAAGGATTTTGAAGGGAAGAATGGATTAACTTTTAAGCCATATATGCTCAGCTACTTCAGTTGACTTTGTTTCCTGTTTAATTCAGAGCTGAATGACAGAACATGTACCATCTGTTTTTAATGGGTACCTACCTTGTTATTGTGCACTTCAATTAAACGTACCCGAAAAATTATTTACAAATTGGTTCAGCTGTTTCTATATAGATTTTTTAAGATTATCAGTGCAAATAGATTATGGAATTGGGTATGCTGTGAACTAAATTATGAGATATCTATTGAAATGTTTCTGGGAGTGATTGGCACGCATATGACACAGAAATTGTCCAATTCACCGTTTTTTATTTTCCTAAGATGTTCTTCATATTGGCCGTGATAAGTGACTTGGTAGTTTTGACTGATAAGGTCATGAATTCAACCCTTCACATAACAAAATACCAACTACGTTTTTCATTTCAAAAAATGAAAGATGTTCTTCATACATATAGTAAAAAAAATTATTACTCAATAAATTAATGAAAACTCGTCAATATAGATAGGTAGTTAATATTATTGAATAGGTCTGCGGACGACTCAGGCAATGCATTGAATTGAGAGATATAATTGACCAAATGATCTCTTTAAAAAATTAAGTTATTACTATTGAGAGAAGTTAAATTTCAAATTAAGTTATGACTAATGAGAAAAGTTAATTTTTTTTTCTTTTTCTTGAAAATATTTCTTTTTCTTTTTTGGATAATTGAAGGTGTCCTCTCATTGTCTAGAATAAGTTCTTAGGTGATTAATATTTTTTATTTAATAGTTGATCTATTTTAACATTTGTTTTTTATATGCATTATTGGAGATCTAACTCATAAATGTTGAGTTTATAAAATTATTTTTAAGATGATACATAAAGAAATTGGTGTTATTGTTTTTTTAGCTATTTTTAGATTCTCATAAATTTTGCTCACTGAAAGTAATATTTAGCTCGTTACACTAAATAGTATTATTCATGTCTTTAGGGAAGCTAATAGATGTGCGGATATGCTAGCAAACATGGGTAGTGAAAGTGCTATTGGGATTGAGTTTTTTCCCAACCCTCCTCCAAGGGTGATGCAAATTGTTGATGATGACTGTAGGGGTGTTGCTTTCCCCCGGTTAATCTCCGTGTAATCTTTCTTTTTTTTGGGCCTAGGCCCCGTTGAATACCAAAAAAAAAAAAATATAAACATATCTCTCAACTAAAATTTGAATTTTGTTTTGTCACCGGTGAAAAACTTTCATTAGTGATTACTAATTTAAGTATTCAAATGTACTTTTTAGACTGTATACCAAAAAAATTGCAAAATTTATTTTAATAGACAATAATTTTTTGTGAATTGTGAGAAGACAAATACTACTACAGCATTTTACAACACATTAAGCTTTACTGATTATAAATACTAGTTGTTGAAAAGCTTTGATGAAAATTGAATGCGGATGTTGAAAATGGAAAGGTGAATGGAGGCTTATACTGGAGTTTGTAAAAGTCAACAAGTGTAGCTAGTCGTTGCCGCCGGACTAGCCTCACCAGCCTTTGAATTTGATTCATTACATCAAATGATTAACCTCACACTCACTCTCATAGTTTCACCGTCCAATTCATTGTAGTTAGGGCTTTGGCTACACGTGGCACCAGAAAATATTTTGATTTTATGGTGATGATAATTTACTTCGACATAATTTATTTTGATTCAAAGTCAATTACACTGTAAGTTTTTTTTGACAAGCATATAAATTCATATCATTTGATTATTATAAAGTTAATGTTTAATACATGGAGATATCAACTTCAAAAATAAAGTAAAATATATGGAGGTATCAACTCAAAAATACACCCATTAAATCAATAAATAGTCACCTTAACAAATGTATGAGCAACCATATTCACATGTCGCTTTATGAGTTTTACCACAAAGTTATAATTTAGTGACAACATACTAATAACATTAAATTCCGACACTTCGGATTGCATATAGTGAATAGAGTCTGCCACATTTAAGAGTTTATATATACTCCATCCGATCATAAATATAAGAAATGATTCATTTTTTAATTACATTGTTTCAATGTATCTAGACTATATCATAAACTAGATACATCAATCTTTCAATGTATCTAAAAAGTTAATTATTTCTTATATTTAGGACTAGAGGAATATAATCTATGTGAATTACTACTGCTTCGAGTCCTTTTTATAAAAAAATAATTAATTTTTTAGTTTCATTGAGTAACTGATGTCGATGTATATAATTTATTTATATATCAGTTAAATCAATTACTCAATGAATTAAAAAATAAATTAATGCTTATAACTGAATAAGTATATTAGGTTAGTTAAAAACACTAGGTTAGTCAATAACACAAGGTTAGTTGAAGAGTTAAAGGAATGAAGACTAACAAAAATATTAACAATTAATTAATAATTTTAGTTGTTTGGTTCTTTAAACAACTTGCTAAAAAAACTTGATATTGCTCCTTATTTTACTTTTAAAATTTATTGAATATTTCATGTATCAATGGTACTTCTATATTATAAACGAAATAGAATGTGTTTTATAAAAATATTTGATTTGATGTATTCGTTGGAGGTAATATCATCAAATATCAATTATTAGGTGAAAAGAACATTTTTAATAAATTTCCATAATATAAGTTAATATTCTGACATAAATTTATATATTTGGGTGAGCCAATCCTATTAGTATACCTCCACCAAAAGCACCACCACCACCTTCCATCGCCACCAGTTATTTACTAACTCCTATTTTATTCTCAATTCTCAACTAAACACTTCTAATACACCCAAAACCCCATCTCTCTCTCTCTAACATAGCATGGAGGAACGACAACAACAACAACAGTGCCAGGTCATCACTATCGGAACCAATAATCCCCTCCTCCACGGCCCCTTCGCGCCTCGATCAGACGATGAAGACGACGATTCCGGCTGCGCCTATTCCAGAGCAGTCCTCGTGGTTGACATGGTCTGGAACCTCTCCTTCGTTGTGGTTGCCGCCGCTGTCATCCTCTCCACATTCGGCGAGCATCCTTCCACTCCTCTTAGACTTTGGCTCTGTGGTTACGCCTTAGAGTGCGTTCTCCATGTCGCTTTTGTTTTCTCTGAATATCGCTTCACTACTCGTGATTCCTTCTCGCATACTCCTTATAGGTATCTCTCTCTTTCTTCTTCCTTTTTCTCCGTTTCTTAATTTGTTTAGTTTAGGTTAATTTTGTTACTCAATTTTTTGAAGTTTAATTTGAGGCTTATGTGATGTTATTAGACATTTGATTGTTGCAGTAATGGTTTTTAATCATGAAATTAGGGATAGATTAAATTATGATGAATTGTTATAATTATTAAACATTATTTTGATTAATGATTATTGCAATAGTAATATTGCCTCTTGAATTTGGCTATTGATAATTATTTATTGTGTATTGGATGGAACTTTGTTCGTGAAGCTTGCTTTTACTTCAATTTTGAACTACTGTTTATCACTGTGCACAATGTTTTTTGTTAGGGGTGAGGTTAGCTATGAAGCACAGACACAGACATGAACACCAGAAACAACACCGACATGTTGATACGGATAATACTTTAATAAAGTAGAAGTGATTTTAATGTGATTGATTGATCGATTGGTGTGGTGAACAAAGTTTTTATGACTAGAGAAATGTTGGTATGCTTAACATTTTTACATTCACACATGTTTTTTGTTCTTATCATGTGTCGAGGACTGGGTGATTGATGTTCAGGGTGTTATATGAGATGTATGATGGTTTTCTAATTTATGATTGTGGTTTTGTTGATAGAACTCTATGTTGGTGGATTATTGAGCTTCCGTTTGACTTTATTGTTTTCAGCATTGCAAAGAAGTTAGAGCCTATGAATACTTTAGCATCATCTGTTTGGTGGGTGTTTGGATTTTATTGGATTGTTGTCGGTGGTCAACCACTTCTCGAAGATTCTCCTCGTCTATACTGGTAATAATAACCTTAGTTTGGATATGTGTTTTTCCCTTTTTCTTTCTTTGGGGGATGGTTGGGAAGATAATAAATGTTGACATGAATGCCAATAAAGCTTAGTCAACGCAGTGCAGATTTATGAGACTGATAAACCTTCGTCTTAATTTCACACAACAGTTTAGAAAAAGAGAGGAGAATTGCAACTACTCCAGAGTTCCTTCACTAAGCAAAGTACGGAGAGAGTAGATAAGTTAAAAAAGGGATAATTGTTGAATATTCTGCCATTGACATTGTTAAACGTCCACCCTTAATTAGTTGTTGTTGATGTGTTATTTTAAGAAGCTCTGATTCAGGTCTGACCCTTCCCAGACCTTGCCATGATGGAAGCTTTAGTATCGTGTTATCCTTAATTTTTTTCTATTGTTGTGCTGTGAATTGAAGTGAAGTTGTGCAAGTTCCTTTTTTTCTTCTTCAAGAAATCGTTCTCAACTCTCACTTCAAAATAAGGCTCTGTAAAAAGGCTGAGCTCAACCAATAATAGATATAATTTGGTTACTAATTCATTACTTATATTTTTTTTGGATAGGCTAATGTTAGTAGGTTGGTTGTTAATGTTAGTATTTTTTTCTCCTTCGTCGGGGTTTTAACCCTGGTCCTTTAACTCCTTTAACCCTTGGCTCAAATTCATCTAACGTAAAATATTTGACATAATTATTCACTATTATGTTATCCATAACATTTATTGGATGTAGCAAACACTTAATGATGTTATTATCACATTCTTGCAGGTTGACAGTGGTCTTTCTTGCCTTTGACGTATTTTTTATTATCTTTTGCATTGGGATGGCATGTATAGTTTTCTTCGCTCTCTTCTGCATCATCCCAATCATAGCATTAGCTTATGCTTTAAGAATAAGGGAAGGTGCTTCAGAAGATGATATCAGGTCACTTCCTATGTATAGGTTTAGTCAGTCAAATGTAATGGTTATGATTGATGACAACAAGAAGCAACTTGTTAAAGCAAGAACCGGTTCATACAATCAAAGCCATATCAGTGAACTATCTCTTCATCCAGATGATTCTGTAAGTACAAACTGTGTCTTCTCTTAGCTCTAATTCCATAATTCTTTAGTTTCAATATCATTTTTGTGTGCTGTAACTTGTAAATAACTGTATGTATGGATGGATCTATATATGGTTGGGACTGGATGGATAATGGATTGAAAAATTGTTGCGGTCCTCAATGTCATCCTTGATTTGTTCTTAATATGCTTGTGTTTGTAATTGATTTCATTATGTTCATATCCAGAAAGGGTTATCCTCGTTCATCTTAGTATTTAAGCTTACTTTTTTGAAAGAGGGGTGAATGCGAACTTTTTATGACCTGAAAATTGTTTCCTGTGATTCTTTGATGCATGTCATACAGTCAAGATACATTAGATTGAATAGGAAATTTTGTCCTTGAAATTGTAACTATCAGTTAACTTTGACCCTGACTTTTATGAATTAGCAATTTCGTCTGTGGAACTGGAACTGTAACACGTCAGTCAAAACAGTCTCTATTTAGTTCAATCGTTTTTTTTTGAAACATCACATGGCGCATTGAATGAAGATATGACAATCCACATCACTGCCATGTCTTTGGAGGAAAAATTGACCGTATAATTTTGTTCTGTAAAACCTAAGAATTACTTTTTATTTCCTAAATTTTAAAGTGAAAGTAACTCCTTGGGATTTTACACCAAAATTATAACAATTTCATCTTGGAGACGTGGCAATGATGTGGAATCCACATGGACTGCCACGTCTTCATTTAATGTGCCATGTCGTACTGTCTAACAGCTAAACTTTATATAGGGACCATATTGATTGATGTATTAAATTATCAAGGATAAAATTTTCTATTCACTTGATATATTATGAAACCACTGACTGAAAGAGAGATAAGTACTTGAAGTTTGACTAACCACTTCCGTTTATGCTGTAGGAATGTTGTATTTGCCTATGTCCATATGTTGATGGAACAGAACTGTATCGACTTCCCTGTACCCACCATTTTCATTCTGCATGCATCAGCCGTTGGCTTCGGACTAAAGCAACTTGCCCGCTCTGCAAATTTAATATCCGAAGAGGCGATACATTGGTTTGATATTTCATTGATAAAGACTTCCCGGCACTGAGGTGTAATATCCGCTTGAATAGGACATGACAGTGGAGAACCAAAACATTTGCTAATCTGCTGACTAGTGTTGGTATATAAGTAGAAAAAGGGAATGCCCATCCTTTCATCTTAGGATTTAGTTTTCATAAAGGTAATTTAACTTTTGAATATTCTTAAGTTTATGATAGGGTATTTGTATATATTGTAGGCCAGTTGTGAGGGTCTCCCCCATAATTTGTACTTATAAGGTAATTACAAAAAGCAATTTTCTGTACAGTAATGGTTTTTGGTTTTTTTTTTTTTTTGTTTAGCACTTTCTCCACCTCTATTCACAAATAAATTAAGGTGATTGTTCTTCTCTTCTATGTTGCTCACATATGAAAATACACTACTGAAAGATATCATCCAGTAAGATTTACACTATCAGAAAATACCTTCCGGTGAAAATGGCGGAGATTCTGAGCCTTCCAGGAGAGAAGAGCAATGAAAAAAGACTGTATTCACCTTATACCCGAAGTATGACGTTTTTAGAAAAACTAATGTACGTATACGGGCATAAATTTACACTCTTCCTCAAATAGTTCCTTCTTTATTAAAAAGAGAACTATTTTTACCCATCCTCTTAAATTTTTTGTCCCAAAACAGGTTATAAAAAAAAATAGCACACCCTTCTAAAGAAAGAATCTAAAATTTGCAAGACAATTTTTTTTTTTATAGAACTTTTCCCTAAGAAATAAGGGCAATTCATTCCACCAAGTAAAAATTTGATAAAGCAAGTCCTATGTTTGTCAAGTGATATGCACACCTGTTATATTCTCTATAGATATGAGAGCTTACAAAATTCATGCTGCTCATCAAAAGAATACAATTGCTCCACCCATTTCTTAAGTGCCAAGGTACCATAGAACTATAGAGTTAAATGCAAAGGTGACTAATTGATAATCAATTTCAATCCACAAATTAAGCCAACCTTCATCATTAGCCACTTCAATAGCCTTCATTACAACCCATAATTTTTATTGAAAGGCATTCCCTGCACCAATATTTTCAACAAAACAACCAAGAAAATCTGATGAACAACTTCTAAAAATACCAGCACATGAGGCCTGACCTGGAGTTCCTAGTGCAGCTTCATCAGTATTGCTCTTAGTCCAGCTATGAAGAGGAGGGTACTTTTTTAATGGAGGGTACTTTGGGAGGATGAACATCAACTTTGAAAGCCTTAAGAATCAGAAGATCCTGCATTGAAGACGTTGACGAAAGATTGTTCCTATCACAAGAGATGGATATTCTTGAAATAATAGTAATGAGAAATCTCCGAGGTAATATCCTGTTGTTGAATCTTCCTTGATTTCTAGCAAACCAAATAGAATTGAAAATAGTGATGATAGCAACTTTGATGACAATGGAACATTGAGGAGTCCAATTCCTTTCACAGAAAATCCAAGCATCAGAGAAGTTAGAAAAACTTATGGATGTGTTAACCATTCCAGAGAACCAAGTCCACAAATAAGATGCATAAGGATAATGCAAAATTAAGGCCTCTTTCTCTAAGTTTGTCATCGGTTGAAACTTTAACGTGCATAATCTTCCAAATTAAAAGGGATTTTGATGGTGGGATTCAAGGCTCCAAATTAACTTGGCCTAGGCAAGGTTTTGACCATTTGGAGCCTTATACTAACAGACATATCTTTATGGGTAAGCAAACTAGTAGGAGAAGACTTTCAGATTAATTGATCCAACTTACACTGATTAGGGATGATAACTTGAGAAACAAGATTCTTGAGAGTAGGATAAGCAATGTCCAGTAAAGGAGGTGATCACTGCCCTTGGAACAAAGGGGGTGATTACAACTGAGCATTAATTAGAGGCACATCACACCATGCATCAGTCCAAAATTCAATTGTAGCACCATTACCAACCAACCAGATTGAACTGTCCGAAAGGTTGTCGAACTTTTTGAGTTTTTTGGTTTACAACAGAGCAGAGGATCGATCCCAAAACCTCGTGTATACTATCTAAATCCCTCACCACTAGACCAAACCTAGTGACTTGTGTGTCAAAGTTATTTTTACAATGTATATTTATAGTCGTAAGTGACAGAGCAACATCATATTGGTCAAAAATTATGATTTACAAAATCTAGTGCTCACTATCATTCCGCTAAAATTGTTGTAAGTGTGTTTTTGCTGGGCACTCAAGTATTGTTCACCTTAAAGATTAAATTTGAATAATCCTAATTGAGAATTTAATTTTAAACTTAATCTAAAATTGAGAATTTTGCTTTTAATTTAAAAAGTGTTACAAATTTTAATTAAAGAATAGATTAAAACGAATATAATATATCATAACGTTTAATTTTTTTTAATATTAGATAAATAATATAAATTGGTTTTCACTCTTTCTCATATATTAAATATGACTTTTGGAGTCATACACATTAATCACTAAGAACACCATCAGTAGACTACATGCATGACACAACCAACCTATTGAGAAATTTTTAGGTGAGTACTCATCTATAAATTAATAGTTAGGCACAACAAATAAATTAATTACAAATAATAAATTAATAATAATAAAAAAAATTAACTTTTATAATAGAGCAAATTAAATGCACTGTTTTTCCATTTAATTGTCTTATTTTCTCTCAAATCTCAACCTTATTTATGCAAATGAATAAACTTTTATGTATTATTTATAAGCTTAATAAAATGTAGTTTTTGTCCTTCTAATAATGTCTATTATACTAACAGTTATGCTATAGGATCACGGGGATAAGGATTTTACAAGTAATAATGAATGTTTAATATAAATGATATATTAATATAATTTTAATTTATTTAAAAATATCATTATTATTATATCTAAAATTTAGACATAGGAATAAACTTATTACAACTAAAAACATTTGAAAAATATCCAAGACTTTGAGCTCAAATGGTTAATGAGCCCCCTAGTAGAAGTAACAAATTAATATAAAATCTTATACCTTTTTCAAAAAAAATTAAAATTAAGATCTTATACATAAGGATGAATTTTTACAAGTAAATGAATGAATGTTAAATATAAATAATACACGGGATGAACATTTTACAATAAATAAATGAATGTTTAATATAAATCTTATACACGGAGATAAATATTTATACTTAAAACTAATACAAAACTTCGGTTGACATATATTTATGATATTGAGTTCTTTTACTAATGTTTATGATATTGATATAAAATATTTTTTTATTGTAAAAAAAAACCAAATCTGTTTGTATTTGGTCAAAAAATTAGGATAATATTGCAATTGAGTATCCAGATAATATTTAACTTGATAATGCAATTGACAATCAAGATAACATTGAACTAGAAATATTTTGTGATTTATATGATAAGATAATATTATTGTTTGATTTTCAATCTTAAATCTCCGCAAACACCCTTGTATAAAAGCAATTATAAGCGTAACACACAAATACATTATTTACACAAAGAAGGGAAAAAACTAGCTCAAAAGCATTGTTTCAGAATACAGAAGAAGCCATGTTGGAGAAGAAAAAAAGCAAGACTATCAACGATATCAATGTATCCATTGTTCTATGATTTCTTAAGATCAATGGTATGTCCATCAACAACAACAACAAAAATATCAATTTATGGTGATTTTTGTTTCTTAATATTGAAGTTAGATATTAATTATTATTTGTTATTATCATTTCTTTTGTTTACAAACTTTAGATGTTATTGGTTGTTGTGAGTTCGTCACTAAAATCACACCAATAAAACTTTGATGTGTGGAGCAATAGAACGGCAACCGATAAATCCAACAGAATAAACAATAATAATAATAATAACCGATAAAAGAATAAGGAGAAGAAAGAACACAAAGAATTTGTTTATCCAGTTCGGCTATAACAACATACTCTGGGGGTGAGAGCAGCCCTTCCGTTCCACTATAATCAAAGAGTCACCACATACAAGAAATTCCCAAATTGGGTTACAAGAATTAATCCTAATTCTACCCACAAAAAAAACCGAATTTCTTCCTGTGGCCAACAGACTCAATTTGACATAGTCTACCCAAGGTGTACCGCAAAGATAGTTCGCCCACCCTAGAGTTGTACTAAGAGAAAACTTTTTTTCCTCTCGAAAACCATAGCCCTTGTGTGGTGGCAAACCCTAATCCTTGCCCCTACATCTCTACTCTCTTATTTTTCTATGCAAATAGCAACCTCTATTTATAGAAAAATATATGCCAAAAAACTAGTAACAAATCTATTTTGAAATAAAACAAATCCAAGTCAGAGTGTCTTTCAAGAAAAGATATTTTTCCACAAAAAATCTCCAAAGATATTTTTCCAAAAAATCTTCAAGGATTTTCTAACTTTCTTGTTACTGAGATTTCAAGGCATATCCAACATTGGTTATTATTGTTGTTGAGATAGCAATCCAATTCCTGCATTGGCTAGCTTAGCGAGCAAGGCAGTGGCTTAGCCAGGTTTAGTTTGTTAGATAGTTTTGGAAGTTAATGCAGTTAGCAAGCCAACTGTGTTTGTTTTGTTGTTAGTTTGTTTTACAATTTTGATTTGTATATAAGTTGTAACAATACCCAATAATGAAATCAACTATTATTGATTGCAAAATACTCTTTTTCTCAATTAATTCATTCTTTCATCTCTAACAAGTGTTATCTAGAGCATTTTTTATTCGATCCACCGTCTTCTCACACGAGCCATTCATTCTTCCTTCACATTAGTTCATCACCATGACCGGTAGCTCAAGTTCCTTCCCTGCAAATCTACCAATTCTAGATGGTAAGAATTGGGATCGATGGTGTGTAAAGATGAAAGTCATCTTTGGGTTTCAAGAAGTTCAAGAACTCATTACAAATGGGCTTCCAGCACTAAAGGCCAATGCTAATGAGGTTCAACAAGCAACTCACAAACAATTGAAGAAGAAAGACTGTAAAGCACAGTTCTTGATTCATCAATGTGTTGATTCTGCAAATTTTGAGAAGATCTCTGCAACAAGTAATGCAAAAGAAGCGTGAGATATACTCAACAATTCCTATGGAGGTGGAGATAAGGTGAAGAAAGTAAAGCTTCAATCTCTTCGAAGGCAATATGAAATGCTAGGCATGATGGATAAGGAATCTATTGGTGAGTTTTTCACAACCTTGGTGAATTCCATGAAGAATTATGGTGAGCAGATTTCAGATCAGCAAGTCGTTGAGAAAGTTCTGCGAACTTTAACCCCTCAATTTGATCACATTGTCGCAGCAATAAAAGAATCAAAATATCTGTCAACAATGTCGATCAATGAGTTGCAGAATTCACTTGAAGCTCATGAACAAAGATTGAAAGAGAGGAAAGAAAATAAGGTTAGTCAAGAACAAGCCTTGTATGCAAAGAATCAGTGGAATAAGGGTGGTAAAGGCAAAGGTAAATGGAAGGGTGAGAAGAACAAGGGCAAGAATGAGTCCAGTTATGACCAACATCATCACAGTAATGATCAAAGTCAAGGGGATTCATCAAACAAAGGCAGAGAAGGTTCCTTGAAGAACAAGAATCATGGCAAGAAGAGTGACAAGAGTAAGATTCAATGCTATAGCTGTGATAAATGGGGACATTATGCTTCTGAATGTAGGAGTAAGGGTGATAAGCAAAAGCAAGAAGATGAAGCACATCATGCAAGACACAATGGCTCAGATTCAGATAATGTCTTACTGATGTTAACCAAAAACTATGAAGGTGAGAATTCTAATATTTGGTATCTTGATACTAGATGCTCGAATCACATGACAGGTCATAGGGATTGGTTATTAGATTTTGATGAAAAATTCAAAAGCACGGTCAAGTTTGCAGACAATATCACTGAATCTGTTGAAGGGAAGGGCAAAGTCATGGTTATTAAGAAAAATGGTAATCATACTTTTGTCACAGATGTGCTCTATGTACCAACTATAAAACATAACCTGTTGAGTCTTGGTCAATTACTTGAAAAATGATTTACTATGTCAATGCAACCAGAAGAGTTGTGGACATGTAACAAACCAAGTGTGAAACACTTGAGAATTTTCGGTTCACTGTGCTATAGACATATTCCTGATGAGATGAGAAGGAAACTTGATGATAAGTGTGAGCATCTAATTTTGATTGGCTATGATGCTACTAGTGCTTACAAGATGTACAATCCCAAAAGTCAGAAAGTAATAATTAATAGGGATGGGGTTGTCGATGAGAAATCATAGTAGAGCTGGAATGCATCTCAAAGCACTATTCAAATGCAATAGGATGATGAGACACACTGCAGACAATAGTAATGATATACAAAAGACTGGTGACACACAGGCAATAAGAAGATCCACTAGGACTAGATTTTCATCAGTAAGACTTAATGACCATGAAACCATCACAAATGATGTAGTAAATGATGCACTACAAGAAAACAAGGATTTAGTGGCCGCCAAAATCCGTCACAAAGTGGATAAATCGGCCACAAATTGAAAAAATTGTCCAACTTACCGGCCGCAAAAATCGGCCGCAAAAAACCTTGCTGGTAAGAGTTAGCGGCGGCCAAGGCGGCCGCAAAGTGTTGAGACAGGCCTGACAAGCTTTTGGCCAAGTTAGCGGCGGCCGCAAAGTTATGTCTTTAGTTTTTAAAAAACTTGTGGAATTAGTGGCGGCCTAGGCGGCCGCAAAATACTTTTTTTATTTTTTTTAAAAATATTTTATTAATTTATAAAATATAATTAAATTAATTTAAAAAAAAGCTTATTCCAGTTGGACCAATTATGTCCCAATTATTTTTTTTTGGAATTTTTTTTGTTTAATTAGGCGTTTTTATTTATGGATCCATTTTGTTAAAATAGTCAAATGTAAGACACCAATTTGAGGAGTTCAGATCACCTCCAGTCCTTAATGAAGGTGCGTGGAGAAAACACAAGAAGGGGGGTTGAATTGTGTTTTAGATATTTAAATTTTTTTCAAGATATTTAAATCTATCAGAGTCTTTAAGCACAGCGGAATAGTTTACACAATCAACTTAAGGCTAAGTGAATGATGAAGGAGTAAATGAGAGAGTGAGAGAGAGAGAGAAAGAGACACAACAATTTATACTGGTTCCCCTCACAAATTGAGAGTACTCCAGTCCCCTTGCTTCCAAGGGAGTTCACTATAATCACTAAGATTACAATTCAGATGCTCAAGCACACAAGCATGAGACTTCCTTGCTCTAGGTCACACAAGACAGAGAGACTTCCTTGCTCTAGGTCACACAAGACAAAGAGACTTCCTTGCTCTAATCACACAAGATCAGAGACTTCCTTGCTCAAGCACACACGCATGAGACTTCCTTGCTCTAGTCACACAAGACAAGAGACTTCCTTGCTCTAATCACTAAGATTGAGACTTATCAATTACTCACGCAGGAGTAATACTAACTTCTAAGCTTAAACTTATTACAAAATAATAACTTCAGAGGCTTGAGCTAGTTTCTATTCTCACTTAATTTGAGAGATGTTTTCTATTACAATTCAATTTCTCACTTTATTATGAGAGATGTTTTCTAATGAAGTTCGTTAGTCATCAATTCTTTCTTTTGCATATTTATATGAGTTGAGAAAGACATTGAGACGTTGGAGAAATTCCCGTTGTAAAATGGACAGCTGTAGTATTTGAATATCCATTGAGTAAAGCCACGTCTTCTTTACAGTGAAGCTTTACCTTTACTGTTTGTCCAAAATACAGTAATAAGGTACAACTAGCTCCTAGAGAGAGTAGGATCACATCCTTTGTGACCGTTGTAATTAGTTGTCCTTAATCAGATCATCAGGCTTGATAAGAGTAGTTGATGTAGCCCTTCTGATGACTAGGGGAATTTCCTTTGCTTCTGATGAACCTTTGATAACTTGGAGTCTGATTGGTCTTGAATAAATGGCCTCTGATAGTCCCTCGTAATTCAGCTTCTGAACGTCTTCATCTTCTGAATAACTCATGACTAGCAGATAGCTTCTGAACTCTTGTAGGCATCTGAACATCTTTGAGCTTTTGAACTTCTCTGAGCTTCTGAACTCTTGCAGATATCCTGATCCTTTTTGAGCTTCTGAACTTTGTTTAGCTTCTGACCACGTTGTAGCTTCTGAACTCTTTCAGAGTGTGAAGATTCAGACTTCCATAAGGTTTCATCAGAGTCTAAATCAAGTGTGCTCTTGATATAACTTTGGATTCTCCTGCACACTTAATTTAAACATTAGTAACATCAATTGTCCATTTAATACTTTGTTATCATTAAAACTCAAGGGTGTGTATTAAGACGGAGGGAAGATACCAAGCGACATGAGGGGGCGAGGGAGGAGGAGGCTGAGGGGGAGGATGTTTGGGTGGGAGAGGTGGTGGTACGAGTGGGGGTGGGGAAGAGGGAGTAGGCCGAGGGGAGGAAAGAAGTGGTGGTGACAAATAAACATAGTGAGTTGATGGAGAAGAAGGATGAAATGGCCTTAGAAGAAGGGTGAAACATAGCGACTTCTTCAAGGGGATGATCTGCCTTTGTGGAAGTAAGTCCTGATGGCTAAATATGGGGGATTGGATTTTGCATACTATGTTTCTAGATGGTGGAAAGACTTGAGTGAGCTCGAAATGTGTGTAGAATCCAACAATTGGTTCTCAAAAGCTTTGGTTCGTAAACTTGGAAATGGTGATACTACTCTGTTTTGGAAAGATTAGTGGAAGGGGAATCGTCCTCTTTGTTCTTATTTCCCCTGGTTGTTCTCATTATCTCTACAGAAAAATGTACGTGTTAGGGAGTGTGGTACTTTTGATGGGGAGTGATGGATTTTGGGATTTTTGGTGGAGGAGGAGACTTTTCCAATGGGATGAGGACCAAGTAGTTCAACTATTGATGTCTTTGGAAGAGTTGAGGTTGTCTAGTGTAGATATAATTGGAGTTGGAATCTGGATCTGGGAGGCTATTTTTCGGTGAAGTCTATGTATGGAGTGCTTGCTAATGAGTTGTTAGGGACGATACCATTGCCTAGTTTTGAAGCGGATATTTGGAAGAGTCCAACTCCCTCAAAGGTTATTGTTTTTTCTTGGCAAGTGCTTCTCAAGCGGACTCCAACGAATAGTAATCTACTTTGCAGAGGAGTGTTGCACCTGGAAGATGGGGAGAGTGTGTGTCGTGTAATGGCTACCTTGAAATGCCAAGCCATCTTTTTCTTCATTGTAATGTTGCTTTGGTATGACATTTGTAGGTGGTTAGGACTGGTTATTGTTATGCCACCTAAATTGTTTATTGCTTTTTGCTTGTTTAAACGAGGAGGCAAGAAACAAGAAAGTTAGGAAGGGCTTTCAATTGGAAAGGTTGAAGATTGCATTTATGAATGGACATGGGACCCATGTAATTGCTTGGAAAGATGATGTGAAGTTTTTTTTTTTTTGGTTACAAAGATGATATGAGGTTATGACTGTGCTGCGTGTTGTGTGTTGAGGCTGCTGGTGTACTGCTACTCGGTGGTTGATCATATTGCTGCCTTTGTTTATGTCGGGTGCCATAATCCACCTCTCTATTTAGTAGCTTGTGGTTGTTGTTTTGCATATTGTTGGTCTAGTGTTGGCTACAAGACTTCTGCGTTTTTGCTTTAATCTTGGCATCAGTAACTGACTTTTGTAACATTGCCTCTTTTTGTTTTGTTGAAGTGAAACATAATTCATTAAGAAGAGGCTGTAACACAGCTATTAATAATACAAGGTACAGTAGAAAAATCTGCAGAAACAGAAAAACCAGAAGGGTGAGGGGCAACACCTTGCCAAGTTCTATTACCCATAATCCTAGCCAAAGAGGTCAAATTGTGAGCATCAGAATTTTGAGTTCTACTAACAAACAAGTCACAAACATTTGCTAAACAAGTCATTAGATTCCTACAATCCTCAACAATTAGATTAATAGCAGCGAAACTAGATTTTCTATTGATGCAATTTACCACATTCGCCGCATCAGAATGGATAGAAACAGAGTTAATTCCTTGATCAACGACGAGTTGAAGAGCCCAACGAACTCCCAGCGCTTCAGCCATAAGCGGGTCGACAGAAATTTCTTCTCTTTTGCACGCACTAAAGATTGTTTCGCCATCCGAGTTACGCAAAACCAGTCCCCAAACTGTAGGTCCAGACATGCTGCAGCCAGCATCAACAAATTAAACAGAGAGAAAGTGGGAGTAACTAAATTGGGATGGATAGAAACATGTGCCACTGGAGCTCTTCTACACCTTGGAGGATTTGCTTCATTAAAATCATGGACAAAACTCGTAACATCAAGGGCTAGACGTCCCGGGTCCAATTTTATACCATTGAACACAGATGCATTTCTCCCTGCCCAAAATTTCCAGAGCAAGACACAAAATAATTGAACACTAAGAGGGTCTTGACACACTAACCATTCCAAAATCCAATCATGGAGATCAATAAACATAGGGATATGGGAACCTAGGTGGGAGGCAAAAAGAGTAAGCTTAAAAATATCACACTTCAAAAACAAATGTTGTGAGGATTCCTCCTCTCTAAAGCAAAGAGGACATTGTAAATCAAGCTTGATACCTTTGTTATGAAGATTTGTTCTAGTTGGAAGGATATTTTTAGCAAGTCTCCATATGAAATTCTTAACTTTATTAGGAACCGGCGCTCTCCAAATTTCCTTCCACAATTTACTTCTTTTAGGACAAGACGGGCCAGGTTGAAGACGAGCTTTTTCATCACATAGGAGGTGATAGGCCGAGCGGACTGAGTACACACCATCCTTCTCCCAATTCCAAATTAAAGTATCCTGAGGTAGTCTAAAGGAGATCGGAAGACTAATAATATTTTGCGCCACCTGCCTGTCAAAACAAGAGAAAATCAAACCCCGCTTCCATTGCTTAGTTTCAACATCAATGATCTCGGACACAAGAGGATCTCCGGCAACGGACAGTTTGGGCCTCTAGACTCAATACACTTTAAATCCGCCATCCATGTATCCTTCCAAATTTGCACCTTTCTGCCATTTCCAATTTTCCACACTCCCCCTTTAGTAACAATGTCCCGTGCACTAAGAATACTCCTCCAAGCATAACTAGGTTGATAACCCTCCTTTGCGCATAAAAAAATTCCTCTTGGGTAGTACCGACTCTTCAGAATCTTCTCCAATAAAGAGGACTCCCCAGTCACAAGTCTCCAACAATGCTTGCCCAGTAACGCCTTGTTAAAGTCCTCCATACCTCTGAAACCCATACCCCCATCTAGTTTAGCTTTGGATAGTCTCTCCCAACTCATCCAATGAATCTTCCTTTTCTCCTCATTTGATCCCCACCAGAATTTTGCTAACAAAGAATTAATATCCTTACAGCAACCCACCGGCATTTTGTAGCAACTAAGAATGTAATTTGGAATAGCCTGCGCAACAGCTTTAATGAGAGTCTCTTTTCCAGCTCTTGAGAGGAAACGTTCCTTCCATCCCTTAACCTTCTTCCAAACTCGGTCCATGACAAAAGAAAAGACAGCCTTTTTAGATTTCCCAAAAGGAATAGGAAAACCCAGGTATCTTGATTGAGCCTCCACCGCCTTTGCTTCCATCATATTATAGATCATATCTTTGTCTTCGTTTCGCACATTTCGGCTAAAGGAGGCTTCTGATTTATCAAGGTTCACCACTTGACCAGAAGCTTGTTCGTAGGTAGCAAGGATGTTAAGAATTTTTGAAGCTTCATGAGAGGAAGCTCTGGAGAAAAGGAGACTGTCGTCCGCGAAAAAGAGATGTGATAGCTGAGGAGCAGTCCTTGCCACTTTGATTCCATGAATCTCCTTTGAATTTGCGGCCTTATGGATTAAACCTGAAAGAACATCAACACACAAAATAAACAAATATGGTGAGAGTGGGTCGCCTTGACGCAAACCGCGTTCTGGGCTGAAGGACTTGCTTGGCTGGCCGTTGATCAAAATCTGGTAGGACACAGATGATATGCACCGTAAAATAAGATCTGCCATCTTGATAGGGTACCCCATAGAGATAAGGGTTCGGTGCACAAAAGACCACTCAACCCGGTCATAAGCTTTTGACATATCCAGTTTCAAAGCCATAACTCCTTTCTTTCCTTTTCTCTTCTTTTTCAACCAATGAAAGCACTCCATGGCAATAAGAGCGTTGTCTGTAATCAATCTACCTTGGACAAAAGCACTTTGTTCTAAATCAACAACATCAGACAAAGTCTCCTTCAACCTGTTTGCAATAACTTTGGTGACGATTTTCATGACTACATTGCAGAGACTTATTGGCCTGAAATCTTTTGGAGATGAGGGATTTTTACATTTAGGGATGAGAACCAAGAAGGTTTTGTTTATATCATGAGGCTGACCATTATGGTTCAAAATGTTAAGGACCAAAAGTTGTACCTCATCACCTACAATATGCCAGTACTTTTGAAAGAATAGAGCTGGAAGGCCATCCGGGCCTGGTGCCTTCAGGGGATGCATTTGAAGTATGGCTTCTTTGACTTCCTCCGTAGTAAAGTCCATCTCGCACCAGGCTTTATGAGTATCAGATAGTTTACCTTTGACCACTTCACACGTTTCAACAATATTGGAGGGGTTTGAAGTCGAGAAAAGTTCATCAAAATAGTTAATAAAGACTCGTTCAATGTGTTCTTCACCATGCCACCACACACCATCCTCATCTTTGATCTTTTTAATGTTATTCACCTTGGACCTTTGACTTGCTTTGTTATGGAAGAATTTTGTATTTCGGTCCCCATCCTTTAGCCACATAGCCCGGCTACGCTGCCTCCACATAGTTTCTTGTCTTTTCAAAAGTTCCCCGTGTTCTTTCTCAAGCTCTTTGTATCTATGATGGTCCTCAACGGATTCAGACCACATAGATTGGTCCTTCAGTCTCTCTTCAATTCGGAAAATCCCTTTTTTAATCTTCCCCAAATTATGGTCCTCAAAGGCATTACCCAAGGAAATTAAACTTTCAAGCTTCTTTGAACAAGACAAAGTTGAGTGGCCCCAATTACGTCTAATTAACTCCTCACACTGTGCGTCTTTTGTCCAACTCTCTTCAAAACGAAAAAGTCTCCTTCTTCTTCTAGTAGATCTCGGAATAGGACATTCTAAGCTTATAACAACAGCAGCATGATCTGATCCAAATCTCGGTAAATGATTGACTTTAATTGGCGAAAAACGGTTGATAAACTCTGCAGTCCCCATAGCTCTATCCAAACGGCATTGAACATTCTCCCCCTATTCTCTTCCATTAGACCACGTGAAAGGATAACCCTCAAAACCTAAATCAATTAAGGAACAATCAGCAACCGCTTGACGACCAAAAGAGAGTTGAGATTGACTTCTAATATTCCCCCCTTGCTTTTCATAAGAGTCAAGGATATCGTTAAAATCACCACAACACAACCACCAACCCTGATTCTGACTAGCCAAGGATCTAATCAACTGCCACGTTTTCCTCTTGTTATGCTCTTCAGGGTAACCATAAATACCAGTTAAACCCCAAGACCCTCCAGATTCCTCATCATCGCAACGACCATGAATGTGATTTAGTGAATAGGAGCTAATGTTAACAGACAGATGCTCCATCCACATGAGTGCGAGACCTCCAGCTCTTTCTCTCCCAAAACCATTACAGTCAACAACCAAACAGTTTTTGAAACCCAATTTACTTCTAATAATTTCGAACTCAGTAGCTTTTAATCTAGTCTCCATTAAGAAGACAATTTAGGGGTTTTCAACACGATTGAGCCTTAACAAGGCTCGAACTGCCCGGGGACTCCCTAACCCCCGACAGTTCCAACTTAAGATTTTCATAATTCTCGGCGGTGTTGGTCATCCAACACCACCGTACCAGTTGACGCTGCACAGTCCTTCATCACCACATCACCCCTTACCTTCTTCTCCCCTCCCCTTAGAACTTCCAAGGTGCCATCAGTCACCACCACATCCACAAGTGAACATTTTCCAGTTTTTCCCATAGTTTTTGCATTTTTTTGTGGCTTGGGTTTGGCCACCCTCTGTCTCACCCATTTTCTCCCCTTTCCTTCTTTGACATGTTAAATTCTCTCTCCTATCTTTGTCTGAGCAGAGATAACCACTGCCCCCAAGGATTCAACAACAACTTCAACCTCTTTTTGCACATTTTGTTGTTTCGGCGTATCTCCATCTGCATCTTTTGACATGGTAGCTTTAGAGGTCTTTTGGTGACTATGTTGGTCATCTGAAGCTCTTTGTTGCTCTACTTCTTCATTCATTTCCTTTGCCGTGCCAGAGTTCTGACCCCTGTTGTTGCTATTTGAGGGGAAAAGGCTCTTACTACAAGTGCTAGAGCTTGATTCCTTCTTGACTTCGTATGACATTTTTGGAAGGGGGGAAGCTCGTAGCCAAGGACCAAAAGCTTGTTGCTTCTCCTCCAGCTCACTATACTGTACTTCATCATGGTCTTCAATGTCTTCACAATCTCTCATTTGGTGACCAATTCTTCCACAAGCAAAACAAAAATTAGGCAGCCTTTCATATTTGTAGTCAACCCATATTTCCTTCCCCTGAAAGTTGAGCTTTGACCCTCTCTTTAATGGCTTTTTTAGGTCAACAGAGACTCTCATTCTTAAGAACTTTCCCATTCGGTTGCTTTCCTTCATATCCATTTCTTCAAAGGTACCCACAGTATTCCCCAGCTTCTTCGCAATCCCTTCTGATCTGAGCTTCAGAGGTAAATCATAAACTCTGACCCAAAACGAAACACTGTCCATCGCAAGCTCCGACGGTTGCTCATTACCAGAGATTCTGTTTAGAATGAGAAGATTTCTGTCGAAACTCCATGGCCCATTCTTACAAACCAAATCTGCCTCCCTCCTTGTCGCAAATTTGAATAGGAACAAATTTTTGTTGAGGTCTTGAATCTCAATCGGGTTCCTCGATCTCCAAGCTTGAGTCATTGTTTGCTTAAAGGCCCGTATATTGTAGGGGCTCTCGGTCCATATCTTCCCAACAAGTGTACGGCTGAAACTTTCATCATCGTTGCACACCTCTTCCTCTTCCACCGTAATTGCTTTGTCTTCATCATCAATCGGTCGTTTCGAAACTCGACCCTCCATGGCTTCTTCACTTAAAATTACAGCACCTCCAAAAACGGAAACCGACCAAGAGAAAAGAATAGAGCTAGTAGATCCACTAGAGAGAAGCCAAAACAAGGATGGGTATTAAACTCCAGATCTGAGACTGGTAGAGAAACCAGGAAGGCCTGGGGATGTCCACCACGTAACCCTAGCAGAGACAGGTTGGGGGAGTAATGCCAATAGTTTGGACTAGAATAGTGTGTAACATTGCCTCTTTAACTGGTTGTTTCTTTGTCTTTTTTGGGCTTGCCTCGTTAGCAAGGCTTGTTCTTGTATTGTTTCCTCCAATTTAGGCATTTCTTGCGCTAAAGTGTTTCCTCCAATTTAGGCATTGGTTTAGACAATCGGTAAGTGAAAGATCAAAGTATGCTTCAAGGAAACGGATTTCCTGCTATTACATTAGGATGTTGTAACAGTTAAGGACCATCCGATCACAATCGTGTGGTTGAGATTGTTTTCAGTAATTTTGTAATGAATTGTTTTGATCCGTCCGATCTGATAATGAATGGCTGAGATGCAAAGCAGTGTGAATCCCTACAGCAGGGAATCCAGATCCATGCTTCAACGGTCAAAATGTATACAAAAAGAACAGACAACACGGGAACGAGACAAATGTTTATTTAATTATTTAAATGGGATTATAAGAAACACTTGAACTAGAGCATAAGAAGTACCTAATAGTAGCAATGCAAAGAATACACTCATGTTAGTAAGAACACTTGAATACAATATAGCATAGTAGCACTAAACAAAGACAAAAAGCATATCAGTAGCCTAAAAACCCCAAAGTAGCAGGATCACAACCCCTGCTTCATCACATAAGCTGCAAAAAAAAAAACCCTAAAGAGTAAAGACTAAAACTCACCATCAACCAAAGACAAAACACACCCAAACAGCAGCAGAATGGGAAAAACCCCAAGAAATAAAATGCTAAAACAGCGCTACAAGAAGCCAGAATCCGGAAAAACTGCACCAGCCATAAAAAAACTGCTCCATTCAATGACATAATTCAAAGTAATCATATTTGTCGTTGTCGTACTGGGACACCCCTAATCTGAGGAGCGTTCGTGCTTCATAGAGCGTGTAGGAAATGGGGAAATTACATAAATCAATTGATTCCATGCTGCAGCCTGCAGTGCCCGTTGCATCCAATAAAATTTAAGCTTCTCCAGAGGTTGTTCTTGTCTTTTATTTAGGGATTTTAGGTAGCAGCCACTAGAAGCATCCAATCGTAAATCCGACATTGCTGCAATGTCTGTCGAACGCCGCAGCATACGTACCATTGCCGAAAAACACATCTAGTAAATTGATAGGGTTCTTCGCCTCCTCTTTTGACAGACTGTTCTTCTCCTCATAACAGCAGTCCTTCCTTTGTAATAATCAGGTCTCCTTGGGCATCAGTTGCATTCTTTTGCCTTGACTTTACCTTCTTCGTACAGCTCACATTGTGATCATCACACACCAATGGAGAAGCTACTTTCACCGAGGGCAAAAAGAAATCGTTTTTCAATGACCAAATATTGGGAATCAATCACCTACTTTCTTTTGCATCTAATTTCTCAACCGTTAGATTAATATACCTGAGACTGAACTGTGTAGAAAGTCGAGAGCGTGTGTTATGGAGAGGATCAGCTTTCTCCAAACACATCAATCATCATGGCGTGGATTCCAAACTACGAAACATTAATACAGACATATACACGAAACAAACACGTTTACACCCGTAATAATCTGAGAAAATAGAATAATTGAATATAACCACATTCGAACATTGACACATTCGAACACCGTGACCGGACACACACACCTTTAATGAGAAGTGTCGTGCTATTTATATAGATTCCAAATAAAAACCCAATTTCAATATCAACCAAATGGAAGGCATCTACAATACATAAACTAAAATTCTTGATTCGAAAATTAACAAAATTCTCAAAATACATGACACATTGTGGATGAATGAGAAAACAACAAAACATTATAATTAAAACTAAATTGTTGACAATAAGGGCATAATCAAAGATACAATAAGAAATCAAGATTAAACCTGCAAACATATATCAAACATTCTTCAATTTCTTCATCTTAGAAGGTGGCCAACTACCCTTCTTCCTCAACCTCCTCTTTCTAAGAAGCCTTTTTCTCTTCAACCTTATCTTCTTAGCAAGCTTCATCTTCAACCTTTGTTCTTCCTTCTCCTTCAATTTTGATTCTAAAGGAAGCTTATCTACAGAAACAACATCACCCTCTTTCTTGCTTTCACTTTCTTCACCTCCATCTGCAACACTAGAATCAGCAGTAGCAGATGCAGTAAAAATTGCATTTTTCCTCTTTTTTAGATCAAAGGGTGTCGAGATTTGAAGTCCCTTCGAACAGTTTGTGTGCAAACCAACTTGCACTCTTGAAACTGACACAAAAGTAACATATTTCGAGAAAATTAAGGTAAAAGAAACAAACAACAATAATAATAATAAGTTAATAACAATTAAAACATGGGAATGAATGTATTTTGGAGAAATTAAGGAAGAAGAAGTGATGGAGTACTTACTAGGGGTTGTTGAAGGAAGTGGAAAAATGGAGGAGGAAGAAGAAGGGGTGAGTGTGAAGGAATTGAAACAGAGAAGTGCCATAGTGTGTTGTGTTTGTGTTGTGTTGTGTTCAATTGAAGTATTTGAGAAAGATGAGAAATGGATTATGGATAAGAAGGCACAACATGTTTGGTTTCAACCACACCACTGTCGCTTTGGAAATTATACTGTAATTTTTTGTTTTTGCCTTCATGGTTAGATATTAGGGATTAGATTAGAACATTAAGATTAAGACTGATTGAAAGAAGAAAAAGAAAAACAGTTTAAATATTCTCCGAATATAATTTGTAATTCTTTTTAGTAGCTGTGAGCATCCGTCGGTTTCGGACCGAAAATCACCAAACCGATAAAAACAGCAACCATTTAATTTGAATCCGTCTATATATTCGATTTGTTCGGGTGTTGGGTAGTACATGTAACGGGTTGATGAGGTCGATTATTCCGGGTTACATAAAAAAATGATTTGCAAATTTTACGGCCTGTTTGAAACAATTTTGGTTTTAAGTTTTTAAAATGTATTTTATAAAAGTGTTTTAGACAACTGTTTTTGAAAAAAGAAAAGCAAAACTCCTTAAACTTGTTTAACTTTTTTAGTTTTAAAAACTAATAACTAGAAAACAATTTTTTAAAAACACTTTTGTAAAATTGGACTACCCCAATCAAGTTTTTTAGTTTTCAATTTTTAAAAACTAAAAAACTGTTTTTGAGAAACATTCAAACAAGCCCTTAGTCATTGCAAATCACTTTTTTTTATCTAAATCTTAATGTGTTTTTTTTTGTCATATAATTCAATGGATAGAAATTCTATTTATAGTAAATAAATAGGATATTCGAACTTCCAACTCTGACTCATGCATATATATAATGTGATGTCTCTATTAACCGAACTAAGTTTATATGATGTTTTGTTAATTTCTAAAAAAAAAAAATTATATTGAAATTGGTCACACTTGAGACATTACTTGCAGGCAGCAAAATCAAATATTCTAAATATTAGTATTGATAAATATTTTCACTTATAGAAAAATACGAATAAATTATCAAAAAAAATACGAATACATATTTGTAAAAAAAAGAAAGGCTTAAATGCAGTTTTGGTCTCCCTATTTTCAATTTTTTGAAGTTTTGATCCTCATATTTTAAAAACCAACTTTTTAGCCCTCCTACTTTAATATTTTTTTTACTTTAGGCCCCATCTTATTTTGAAACCAATTTTAATGATGCAGCCGAAGCACTTTTGATGTGGCAGATGCTGTGGGGACATATATATTATTACACATGGCTTTATTATTTATTTTAATTTTAATAAATCATATTAAGAATATTTTTATTGAAAAAATAACAAATTAAAATGTGTTATATTATAATTATAATTGAATCCCTAATTCTCAATTTCATCTTCACAAAAACCAGAACGTTTTTCTCTATCGTTCTTGTCTTCTATTACTTAGATTAGATGGTTCACACAACCAGTAGGTTACATAAAATGTAACATTCTTCTATATCATTCTTGTTTCACACCACCAGTAGGTTACTTAAAATGTAACATTGACGCGGCGATCTTTGACATAAGTAAACAAGTCAGGGACATTTTGTATCAGCCATGACAACATATATGAATGTTGCAATGTTGCCGGTTGAAGCAACAAGGAATTTTATGGATGGAGATGTTAAGATATCACAAAGTCATCTTTGAGATGGATTGCAAAATGGTGGTAGATGATGTGTGCACTAAAAAAACAAAGACATTTTAATAAAAAATCATTTTGTTTTTCAAAAACGCGCAACTGTTTCATTTTTTCTCATACAGCATGATCTTTTTAATCCGTTTACTTATCCTGGTTTCCAAACAAATACATGACTATCCATTTGTCAAGGCCAATATTTAAATACACGGATAAAGCAATTTCATCCTATAAAATAAAATAATTTTAATAAAATAATTTCAAAACATAGAACATAAGATGCTAACATCAAAGTTAGCTCGCTCCAAATTGTGCCCAGACAACAAAATTTTACAGATATCCTCGTTGTAGAAGCTAATGAGATCGGAATAACAGTGGATACGTGCAACAAAATCCACTGCTCCAACACTGCAAAATAAAAAGTACATACATATGAAAAGCTTCAAAATGTTCGAAATAAGAACCAATAACAAAATGGAGCATCTAAGACTAAGATGTGTAGTCAATAGGCGGCATTATCTATGAAGATTCTTACTAGCCAAAATAAATGTTCATATTTTTCAGAGCCGACGGAAAAATTTAAGTAGGACATTCATAATAATGCTATCACAAGCATATTCACCTATGCGCCTCAAATAATTACATTAAGCATATTAAGGAAAAAATAGTTTCAGAAATAAAGAAAGCAGAACAAGTGAAAGTCAATCCAGACATACCACGGAGAGCAATGGTCCCTGCTTAAACTTCCCATGAAATGAAAATGCGATTGGTTTTGGATTGTCTCCAGGCCCTCTTATAAATCCACTGAAACATATTAAAAAATATCATTGCAAATGTTAAGTATGTTTAGAAATAATTGGCAAAGCAAATAATATTTAAGATAGATAACTATGGCATTTAAATAATTGAGAAAGAAATGACGTAAAATAATACTTGTGATTGAACCATTTTCAACCAAGAGCTCACATTAATGATGTAGATATCAGAGGAGCCCTTCTTGTATCATAGATGGCAATCAGACCACCGTATACATCATCTCCGCCTTTAAAAGACACAGCCAATCGCTCTCCTGAATTATCCCATGCTATTTTTTCAATTCCCTGACTGAATAAAATGATATTAGGTTACAAATAACCACGTAGTTTCTAACCAAAAACATGATAACCATATGATACAGGAAAAGGGAGATAAAGAACCTAGACAAAAATCCAACACAAAAGACGCATCAATTTGTGAAACAAAATTTTAAACCACGTCTAGGTGACTACAGTGTAAATTATAGTCCATCACATAAGAACATCCAAGAATTCTTCTGTAGGACTGAGGGATGCAAAATTAGATTTCAGGGGGATTCATGAGGGACATTCCGTAGCTGAAATTTTAAATTATGCTTCACTGGAACAATACAGCAAATTAGTTTGCTTTCTGTCAAAGAGCTTAGCACTGGGTCAATCAATCTTGAGGTCACTCTATAAGAAGAAATAGTATGGAAGAAAAGAAAATGGAACTATGTCTTTCGAGGAAACTATTAATTTTATAAAAAACTACTATGACTGATTTTTTTAAATAATATTGAAACTTGCCACTGCATATTAAACTTGCCATGTCCTGTTTCTGAAATTTAGAGAAGGAAATGATTAATTTTAAGTTAAAAAGTTGCCACCACATTTTAACTTTGCATGTCCTGTATCTGAAATTTTGAGAAGGAAACAATGAAAACAAAATGTCGCCATCTTCATGAAAAATTAACCATCCAAATACATTTTCATTCTGGTTTTTAGTAAAAATGAGAACATGAAAACAACAAACATCAACTTTGCCTGAGAAGTCCCAAAAACAGTTCCAATTTCCATGATCAAGCATCATGCAAATAAAATATACCTTACAACAAAACATGAGGATAAAGCGCTAAAAAAATTAAAATAGCTGATAATGCAACAGTCAGTTACCAGTCTTTTATCCCAGTCCCAAGAACTGGTTAATGCAGAATTTTTTAAATGATAAGACCACAGCACCAAATTACAGTTATTAAAAAAATTATTGAACACAAAAACATAAACTCGTCTCTTTACCTGCCTGTCAATGATAATATCTCTGGCAAGTCAACAGGTAACAGATGTGCATCTGGAAAATCAACAATGAGTAATTTATCAATGTATCACGTACTTACATTAAAAGTAAATTAGACGAGACAAGCAAGGTTGTCAGAATCGAGTTTTTACCTTAACTCGTTTTGCCTAGGTAAAATCGAAACGTAAAATCAAATCGTAAAAATATTAAAATAATATTATATTTATATTTAAGTCATATATATACTTATATAATATTATAAATGCATCAATAGTTTAAAGTTTCAACTTAATTTAAAAGCTAAAATATACTAAATCATCATAATAAATGTAATATTCGTGAACTTGGATGAAACTACACAAATTATCCACCAAATCATCAAGTAACATCCAAAAAACTATCCAAAAACAAGAAGGTAAAATCGTCTCAAAGAGTTAAAACCTACGATTTTAAATGATTTCAGCGATTTTAGAGCGATTTAAATCATGTAAAATCGTTCCAGACTACGATTTTACCGAAAAAGGATTCTACCAGCGATTTAACTCGAAATGATGACCTAGAAACGTAAAACTATGGTTTTTAGGTTTTAAATCGGGATTTTAACAACCTTGGAGACAAGCATGGATTGAGGCAAGAACATGACTTCAAACACACAAGAATAACTATCTATAAATCATTTTGTGCTTCTGTTCAGCTAGCAGGACATGATTATATGCAAACTCCTGAATAGGGTCATTTTAAGTGGTGGACCATGAGCCGATTAAAAAATTCCTTCTTTAGCAAAGCTACAACCTATCAGTGCTATTTTTTACTGTGTTTTCACTCCTAATACTAGACTCAGGGAGCCGTGCAAATTTTATTACAAATCCATGTCTAATATCAACCATCTACTAATTCAATCCAATTAACAAATGGTACCTGTTGAAACATCTGCATGTGTTAGGCAGAAGTTTTTTAGTTAAGATAAGACATTACTTGTAGCTGTAGTGCACTCAAAGTAGAGGGCATATGTGTTTTTCAAATACATGATTTTTTGTATGGATGTCAGTGTTTTGTATGAGAATCATTCACTTTCATAATATATGTTTCCTTTTATCAATTATTAGCATAGCAAGATACGGGAACAGTAAACAAACCAACATAAGATCCTTGAAAGAAAAGCTCCAATACCTAATGAGGGAGGCTTTGATGCAAAGTGAACAGATCCCAAAGTTGATGATTTGGAAAACGCAAGCAGTATCATACGTCCATCTGGATCCCATGTTGCACACTAAGCAGACATCATTGAAATTAGAAACCATTTAATTAATAACATTATGTCACAGCCATCAGACAATACAATTTGCAAATCTTTGTCATTGTATATTCTTATACTCTATATAATCTAGTTAACTCCCAGTCTCAGCTTGAAATGAGTCTTGTTTTTATGTTTTCCCATAAGAAACAAATCCTAAATACTCGTGCAAAGATTATTTAGAAATGCCGTCTCACAGAAATATGTAACCATAGAGCACCAAGACAAAAATGGGCACCTCACATACCTTGACAAAACCACTACTTGACGACCATTCTTCTGATGTCCATGTGTTTGTCTCCCAAAGATAAAACGTTCCATCACTGCAAAAGAGTATAATAATAATAAGGCTATGATTTATGAGTCATAAGCAATTCATGTTCAATAAACACTTCGTATTTCTGTAAGCCAAATTTAGCATGCTGCATTACAATTTTGAAGCAAAAAAGTAATCTCCAGTGGGTGACCACTTTAGCATTGATATGCCTCCTAATCCTCGTCGAATGGGTGTCGCCACGCCTACAGATAACATAAAAAATAACCAGATATTCAGAAAGCAGAGACAAACATCTGTAGTCTCTACTCGATATTTTTCTAAAGTTTACGTATCACCTATCAATGAATGACTATTAGAAAATATTGAATTGAAGACCAGTGAGTGGATGCAATGCAATCTTATTCTCACCAATTAAGCCAACCTTCATTGGATACTTTGATCAATTTGTCAAGTTATTATATTACAAGTTCAAATCTATAATTTTGTTCGAATGCTCAAATTTTCAAAATAATATAATCCAATCCAGTAGTGTATTTTTCAAAAGCACTGATATGGAACATGTGAAAACTAATGATCCAGTTCTTATAATTAACTAATCACAATAAGTTTGAATATAAACAATGACCTCACTTTCTCTTGACAGTGTAAATTCATCTATTGTGTGACTATTATGGCAAAGCACCTAAGAAACATTTAGACACATTTTTGTTTTACTGGAATCCCAGAAAAAAAAATTAAAATAAGTTCTTTGGGTCCGAAGGAAATTACTGGTAGATATCAAATCACTAGTCACACAAGTAAATCAAATATAACTAGCAAAGGATTTATTCTCTAAACTCATAGCAAAAGTTGGATATGCTATGGTCCATCAGGTCATATCTTCAGTATGCTAAATTACTAATGTACTGTTTAAATCATCGATGTTGGTTATAAACATATACAGCTTATGGTACATTCAGTATCTTTTTAAATTGAGGGTGAACAATTCCGGTGAAAACAAAAAAGACAAATTCAGAATGAGTAATGAGTTTTAAGCTTATTCAGCATATTAATATCAGTGCGCAAAAATGGATTATTAAAACTATAAATTCAACTACTTATGAGGCAAGGATTGACATCATACCTTGAGCAACATCCCACACAGTGAATGAAGAGCTCTCATATGAAGCAGAGGCTAAGTATGTGAAAATAGGTTAAGAAAAAAGGGTTAAAATAAAAAAGAGCATCAAACTCAAGTTTGACCGACACAGACACTAACATCTTTTGCAAAAGAAAGTATGTATGATATTCATATTTGAGAAACAAAGGAAAAATTATAAAAAAAAAGGTCTATTTGACATTATAAGGATATCTTCCATCTGGACTCCATGTAAGGGCGCTAACATGTTCATCATTTTGACATCGAAGAAAATCAACCAAGAGATACCGAATTCCAGAGCCTCTAGATAAACTTCCTACAAAAGAAATAGTGCCAGATCTAGCAGATGCTGCATTTCCAGGATATGAAGCAGACCATATGCAAATTCCACTCCTGCATCAGTAAACCTAAGTCCAGTAAACAAAAAGCACAATGACCCAGCAATTGACACCGTACAACCGTGCACAAAAGACAGAACCTCACTTGCAACCCACAGCAAGCATCCTCCCACCATTAGGCCTCCACTCTAGCACTCTAACATCTCTCTGAGACTCGTTGGTCAAACTAATCGAGTCCTTCCCATCTATTGAAAGTGTGAAACTATCAGTACCAACATCAAAACAAACACTATCGATAACACAACAATGACATTAACTAGAGAGCATTGCTACTTGCCACAAACAAAATCCAACCAGGGATTGAGAACCATATGCTTCAGTTGGTTTTTGCAAAATAACAATTCATACACTTTTGCATTTTCCTTAACTAAATCAATAAGCTAATAATAACATAACATAACATAATTCTCATCATGACAACAAGTTTAAGTACCTGGATCTTCATAATCATGAACTAAAACTTGGTTTGGCCCAGAAATAAAAGCTATTATATGCTTATTAAGGTGCCAACTGACTCCTTGAAGATTAACCTCAGGCAACAAATGAACCTACACACACAAAAGTAAAGTTTACATAACAGCAAATTCTAAATTAGCTACTTACGACCAACACAAAAATTTAAATTAAAGCATAATTGAAGCATTAAGATTAACTAATCATACATCATTAGGGTAAAAGAGGCGTTTGAGACAGTCATTTACAATGCCTTGCAAAAGTGCAACAGGACCTTTTCTCGGAACAGTTTCACCGGCGATCGCGGTTGTTGCTGTAGTACCTTCCTGTTCGGGAGTGTCGTTCTCGAGGGGTGGTGGCGGTGGCTGAAACGGCACCGGGCTGAATACCAATCCCTGATTAAGAAACAGAATTAATTGAAAAATAAAAAAATGAATTGGATTAAAAATTGAATTGAATTGAGATGATTTGATTGGTTACGAGAAGCTTTCCGTAGGTTTGGTTGGCACGATCGTCGGAGAGGGCGTCGACGGTGACTGCAGAGAAATGAAGAGTTAGAGATTAGAGAGAGAATGGGGAGAGAGAGAGAGAGAGAGAGAGAGAGTATAGTTACTTAGGTCGCGGTTGAGTTCGCAGAGGGTGAGTGAACCAGGAGGAGGGAAAGAAGCCATTGATAGAGTTTAGAATTGAGAAGAATTTTTTTTTATTACACCAAGAGTAGGGTTTTAGCTTAGAAACAAAATCGATTCATCACTGATTAATGAAAATTATAATATTTTCCCGCTTTCCTTTAATTTAATTATTATTATTGATTGATTTGTTTCTAAATTATTACTGTATTTAAATTAAATTAGGGAAATGCTTATTTGCAAGAATGGGTAAAAACAAGAAAGAAAATAATGAATCTCAACCCTCCATTAAGACCACTATCCCCATGATTTCTATTAAAAAGGAAATTAAATTTATAATAAATTAAAATCTCCTCTAAAATAATGACATGTATTCATTCTTGTTTTTCTTGCTCAAATTCTTTCTTACAAAATAGCAATGCTCTTTAAATTATTACTGTTTTTTTATTACACCAAGAGTAGGTTCTTATTTTATTTTTGTTGAAATATTTTGCCTTAACTTTTAACTTTTAGTTGTGATTGTAATAACATGCAACATCTTAACGTTAATTTAGTGGTAAGAGTTTAACGTTATAACATAAAATACATATTTTTAGATTTTTTTTAGAAACAATCGTAAAATTGTAAAAAGAAAAGAAAATCTAAGGAAAAAATAGAGAAGACCCCAATCCTCATCTTTCTTAGTCGATGGTATAACTTCAATTGGTTATCTTCTGACCTAAAAATTAGAGTTAACGATGCTTGAAATTGCAAGGGATAATTGTCAAATAGGTTTGTATCTCATCCAAAAAAACTAGCTCAAAGGATAACAATGTCAAACACATTTATACGAGAATGGATTCTCTCCATTGGAAAAAAAATGAGGAAACAAAAGTTGGATCATAAACATGTGATAATATTTTAATTATATTCAAATGAAAAAAAGTTGGTCAATGGTTTTTTTTTTGGTTAAGATGTAAAAATTGAAAAAAGTTGAGGAATTTTTTTTAGAGATCCTGTCTGCATTTATACACTCAATCATACGAGCAAAGCTTAATCAAACAATAATTATAATAGAGTATATAAACTATCTGTAAAAAAAACTGAGTGCATAAACTAGACAGAGTCTGTCCCGACTATTTGGAGGTCCGATTTAAATATTAAAAATAGACCCTTATTAAAAGATGTTAAAAAATTAAACAGAATCATCTTCTAATTAACATAAAAGTTTTGGTCTCCTTAAGCACGTGGTCAAAAGTTCGATTTCATGGCTCATGCGTATGGAGAAAATCCAGTTGGTGTAAGGGGGCGTTTGTTTCAGAGACTAAAAATTTATTCCTGGGAATATAAGGTGGGAATAGAAAATACATATGTTTGTTATAAGGTAATCAATAATTATTCCCGGGAAATTATTATTACTTGGAAATTTTTATTCCCTTAAAGGCTGGAATTTTATTCCCCCGTTAAAAGCACTGGAACAATTTATTCCAATCAGTTTCTATGTATAACCGCCCTACTCTCCACTACTTGATGCACGTTATCTTTCTAGTGCTATTAGGGAATCAATAACATTTTGCCACATGTGATGCAAATGAATTTTACTTAATTAATTATTTATGGAAATTTAAAATGAATGAGAAAAAATTCTGGGAGTTAACATACTAACCAAACACTTTGTTTACAAATGCCAGGGATTAAAATGCCTGCCATTATAATGCTGGGAATAAATTTCCAGGGAAAGAATTTACAATCCGGAAAACAAACGCACCGTAAGAGAAAATTTCTTATCAAGAAACGTACTATTGTTATTTTTTTACTTGATTAGGATATTTATTTTTACTAAACATATGATACTTTATGAACATTAATAATATATAATTATTATTATCGAGCATCAAAATTAATCTATTGAGTACATCTTACATTTTATGAACACTGACAATATTTAATTATTATTATTATTATTATTATAAGATCTCCAAATTTTGAGTTGATGCCTCAAAAATTTTGAGGCTCGATGCCGTTGCTCACACGGTCGAGCCTAAAACTAGATGCTATTAGAAAGGCTAATAGGCATAATGTATCCATAAGTCCTTTAAATTTTGTGTTTGTATATTTTTAAGTATCAAATACGTCCTTTAATTTTTATGTTTGTATCAGATAGATCTTTAACGACCTATTTAATAGTACAGACTTAAAACTTAAAAGACTTATATGATACTTAAAAAACTTAAATGACATATCTGATAGTTAGAAACGTAAGAGTTAAGACATCTGTTTGATACAAATGTAAAATTTTCCAGGTTAGAAAAGACTAAATTACATAATTATTCGGAAAAGAAAATTATAATTATCTATGAACAATTACTACTGAACGCGCACACACAAGTCTCAGCGCCGGTATTTGGTGCAGAGCCGCTATTGTCCCTTTCGCCGCCGTCATCTTTACAGGGTAAAAAAAGCTGTTGATTTACATACTTTTGAGTTACCCGTTTCATTTTTAATTGATGCTTATGGTCGATTGAAACAAGAAAAGTGTAACCTGTAACATCATTTTTATACTTCATGGTTATTCTTTCTACTTCCATTTTTTTATTTGATTGATATTTTGACGGTGGTAGAATTTGATTGCTATTTCCCTTGCTAATTGAAGTGCATAGGCTTATTTGTTCAGAATTTGTACACTAACCCCCATAAACCCTTTACAACAAACAAACCCTTCTTCACTTCATCAATGACATGAACCCATTATCAACCTTCAGACACACAATCTTCCAATCAACAACAATCTCATTCTCACCCTTTTTCCTCTTCAACCAAAAACGATGGAAAAAACCCACCATTTCAGCTCAAACCCGTTTAGAGGATCGAGTAAGAGACACCCACTTCGACAAATTAACAACCCATTTCAAAAAACTACATCTTGTTCTCAAAATCCACAACCTCATGTCAAATCGAAAACGAGGTTCTTTTGTTTCACTTCAGTTAATGTCCCGTTGGAAAAACATCATCGGACTCAATGTTACTGTCACTTCCTTTCTTCAAAAGTATCCTCATGTTTTTGATTTGTTTGTTCACCCTTTTAGGAGGAACATGTGTTGTAGAATAACGAGGAAGATGAAGGAGTTGATATTGTTGGAAGATGTTGTTGTGAGACAACATGAGATTGAGGTTGTTAAAAGGGTGAAGAAGTTGCTTATGATGTCTTTGAATGGTACTCTTCATGTGCATGCTTTGAGGTTGATTAGAAGAGAATTGGGTCTTCCTTGTGATTTTAGAGAATCCATTCTTGGGAAATACTGTGATGAGTTTAGGTTGGTTGATTTGGAGATTGTGGCTTTGGTTGGTTGGGATGATGAATTGGGAATAGCTCATGTTGAGAAATGGAGGGAAAGAGAGTATAGAGAGAAATGGTTGAGTGAATTTGAGACCAAGTTTGCATTTCCTATAAATTTCCCAACTGGGTTTAAGATTGAGAGAGGGTTTAGGGAAAAGTTGAAGACTTGGCAAAGGCTTTCTTATACAAAGCCTTATGAGAGAAAAGATGTCAAATGCGGCGGAGAACAACGCTATGAGAAGAGGGCTGTTGCTGTTCTTCATGAGCTTTTGAGTTTGACTGTAGAGAAAATGGTTGAGGTTGATCAATTGGCTCATTTTCGAAGGGATTTTGCTATTGAAGTTAATATGCGCGAGCTACTGCTAAGGCATCCGGGGATATTTTATATATCTACAAAAGGAAATGCTCAAACTGTTTTTCTTAGGGAGGCTTATGAGAAAGGAGGGTTGGTTGAGCCTAATCCGGTGTATGCAGTTCGTAGGAATATGTTAGAGCTTGTGCTATTAGGGCGTAGGAAAACCAAACAATTGTTAGCTTGTGATGAATTTAAGGAAAAAAGCAATACTGTAGTATGTGAAGTAGATGGGGATGTTAAAAGAGAAGGTGATTGGGCAATTCCGTTCTTGGAGAGTTCTGAGAAGAATTGATCCTCTCGATATTTTGAAGGGAGAGTTGGCTGATTGGTGCTTTGGTTTTTAACATGACAACATTAACAAGTACTATCTCTGCAGCTAGGTCTCATCAATAGAAAACGCGCGATCAGGAGAAATAGTTAAGTATGAATACAAGTAGGTAGTCTCATTTTTTTCAGCAAATTCAACAATTCGTGGTTAGATTTGACTGTGTTATTTATGACTCCAAATAATCCTCATGGCACCAAAGAATTACTATCATGAATATGAATGTCCAATACAACCTAGACTTGTCATTAAGCCAAACTAGATTCGTGTGATCGATTCAAATGCAAAAGTTGTTTATTAAACAGCTAATAATAAAATTCAGTATTTTGACAGGTTTAAGGCTCTTCATTTTGTGGTATTAAATGAAATTTTGGTGCTATTTTTACATGCTAATTTTGAATTGCATGCAATTTTTGGGACTTACTTGCACAGCTGAAAGATCCTGAAATTCTTTATTTATTTTATGTATTAGATTTTGCAATTGTGAATGGACCGTTTTTTTGCATAACAATGCTAACATGTTATAAGTAGAACTGCACTATTATTAATTTCTTGTTAGGTTTCAGCATTATCTGTACTGTTGTGTTGTTTTTAATGAATCTTAATCGGTGGAAGATTCTGGAATCATTGAGACTGGAAAATTAGTAAGAGTGCTAACAACACACCTTCTAACACACTCTTCCCAACACACTCTATCTAATTGGTTGAAATTCAAATGGATCCCACTAAATCATGTAGGCCCCACATAAATTTGGTGGGACCCATTTGAAATTCAAACCAATTAAAAAGAGTGTGTTGAAAAGAGTGTGTTAAATGGTGTGTTGCTAGCATAATTCTAGTCCAAAATAAGTTATTGATAGGATATATGTGACACTTGGTTATCCAATAAGTTACATATTCTGTGTTAGCCTTTAGTTTCTTTATTTTTGTGCTTGAATAATTATTGCTAGTATAGGATATCCAATAGGCTACATATGTTTTAGTCTTTAGGATCTTTATGTTGTTTTTATAATTTTATGAACTTTGGATTGTGCTCAATCTATAATGTTTTACAGATTGACGAGCAATTACAAAGGGAGATTATAAATCACAGGTCCTCGAAGCATCCAAATACCATTAGATTTAAAGAGGTACATATTTTTGGCTTCAATCAAATGAGTATAAACTCATAGACTTTAGCGTCATTATGCCTTCTGTTTTATCTGAGAATGTACCATGCCAGTGCTGCAATTTTCTTTGAACTTGTGCTTGCTCTGTCGTTAGTAAACTGAAAATCAGGAATGGAAGTGGTGTCATCTATTGTTCTTGTGATCTTCAGACCTAACCCAACCTCCATATTAGCAGTTGATCCTTAATATTTCTTTAAACATATATTGTGGCAAGCATTTTTTGGAGTATCCTAATGCAGTTTTGTAGCCCTAAGAACACAACTGTGCAAGTAAACCTTTTGTTTTTTCATGCAATCTGCTTCTTGTCGTGTTTCACTTTTAATCATTATTTGCATTGCTTTGAAGTCATTATGATTCAGAGCTGTTATTGGTGTTTAATCATTCTATGCATTGTTATTTGGTTGCTTGAGAACTTGATAATGCATCCTTTAATACTTGTCTTAGCTTGAATATTAACATTTTTCTGTTTCTATCTGCTGCTTCTATCACAAAAACTATAGGCTTAATGTATCTGCTGGTTTGTGATTTGGTCCAAAAAAATATTGTAATTCTAAATGGGTCGGATCTTAATAATATGTTCACTTTTACTTTGATTGCTATATTTAGAGTCTGTTAACTTAAAATTGGATCAACCGGTGGCTTGCCTTTTAATATGCTATAAACATGAATATTGACACAACTATCTTCATTTATGTGAATGTTATTGTTGGAGCTATTTGGATTGTTAATATCACTACTATAAAATTGTCATCATTACAAATGAGGTGTGTTATGGAAATCCTTAAAAAAAATTGTAGCATGTCTGGTCAAGAGGTAAGTCAAGAAAAGACTAGTGTACTTTTTTCTAAAAATGTGGCTGGAACCATGTGTGACAGACTGGTCCATATGTCTGGTTTTTCGCTAAACTTTGAATCTTGGTAAATATCTTGGAGTGCCTCTCACCGGGTGATCCCCGAAGAAGTCAGATTTCCAATACATCGTTGACCAAGTTAGTTCGAAACTTGCAGTGTGGCAGGCTAATCACTTGTCCTTTGTGGGTAGGGTGGCGTTGGTGAAAAGCGTTATTGAGGCGATCCCTATTTATCCTATGATGACAAATAAAATTCCTAAGAATTGTATTGATGAAATTCAAAAAATGCAACGGAATTTTATTTGGGGAGACACGGAGAATGGAAGAAAATATTATGCCGTTGGTTGGGAGATGATGACTATGCCAAAATACTTGGGAGGTCTTGGTTTGAGAAGATTCGATACTATGAATGAAGCTTGTCTTCTCAAACTAGGATGGCAACTTTATTCCGGAGCGAAGGAGTTCTGGTGTGAGGTCATGCGAGGAAAATACAGTAGTAGTAATTTGAGGGAGTTTGTGCAAGTTCGAGCGTCTGATTCTAGTCTTTGGAAGGCGCTTGTAAAGCTGTCACCTAATCTTCAGAACTTCGGATTATGAAGTGTTGGGAATGGCAGAAGCATCGATGCGTGGAATTGCTGCTGGATTGATACTGGTTTGCGAATTACAGATCAGAATGTGATCATTCCAGACGAGTTTATTGGTGCGAAAGTAGGTGATTTGTTGGATTCGAATGGCAATTGGAACTGGCAGCAGCTGTATCAGTGGCTGCTGAATTCTGTTGTGCAGAAATTAGCTGCTATATTACCTCCAAATGATGAGAATGGTCTAGATGAACAACTGGGAGTTGGAGCTAAAGCGGACAGGTTTTCAGTGGCGGAAATGTATGCGTTACTGTGTAATTTCGAAGAGGAAAGGAGTGACATGTTTTGGTCAAAAGTCTGGAAATTAAATGCGCCATAGTTAGACACTTTATTTGGATAGCTACTCATGACAGATTGCTTACCAATGTGAATAAGGATAAGATGGGATTAGGCCATGCTATGTGTCTTTATTGCCGCGATATTGAGGAAACTACAATACAAGTTCTCAGGGACTGTCCTCTTGTCATGAATATTTGGTTAAATGCAGTTCCTTTAGAGGCACGTACTAGATTTTTCAATGTAGCGTTACAGGATTGGATTAAGTTCAATATTAATTACAATGGTATTTGGAACAATGGGGTTAGATGGAATGAGTTTTGGGCAACGACGTGTCATTGTGTTTGGATGTGGCACAAGGAAATACATGATGATAATTTTCATAGACCACACAATCCAATGCAACATGTCTTGAAAATTACTCATGATTACTACATATCTGAGAAAGCTAATTAGTCTATTTTTCATAGAGATAGAGTTCTTCATCATGTTGGTTGGAAGAATACATAGCATAGATTCTTAAATTCTGAAGACTTAATTTATTGAAAATATGTTATTACTGCAGCAGCCAGTAACATTGTATAAAAATAGGTGATCAATCCGAGACAGCAGATCTGTTTGCTTCTCTTCCACAAGTTGTCCAGAAAACAACTACTACTATGTTACCACCTAGTGCTAGAGGCAGTTAAAACCAATCTTCTGTTTGGAACAGCTTCATGTTAGATCCTTCACATTGATGAATTAATCTTATTTGATTTGTATATGACTTCAAAGTTCAAACACTGTATTATTACCTTAGATTGGCATGTGTTACGGTGAGAGACATTAATAAGTTTATCACCATTAGAGACTATATTTGATTGTTTTATTAGGAATTCCGCAGGAAATTACGGTGGACTTTCCCCATATTGTTTCTCTTCAACTCTTCCGTCACCTAATTTATCTCTATCTCTTCTTTTTTGTATTATTATTATTTTGCATTTTCTTTATCCTCTTACACTTGATTTTGCTTGATGTAGAGGGACAAGTGAAGGAGAAGATCCTGATCTGACGACACTAGCGACAGTGACGAGAGAGGTAGAGGAAGAGTCTGTGATTGGAACGGATGAGGTTCAAGCTCGCCGAACTAGAGAAAGACTTGGCCTTCCACTAAGACAACAAAATCTCCAATCTAGCAAATGTTTGGCATTAGAAAAGATTCATCAATATCTTTTTCGAACACGAGTTTGCTGATTTTGGAATTTGAATTCAAGTAGCTGATTACAAGATCAACAAGCTCGCCTTTTTTCCAAGAGTCATGTTGTGCTGGGATTGTAGGAATTTAAAAGGGATAATTTGTATTTAATTTTTTTATGATCAGAAATTGAAAGTTGTGCAATCACATGCACTGTAACTGAACAATCCATCTCTCTTTGTATTTAATGAAAAAGATGATGAAGATAAGGAAGGTTTTTCTGCATTACTTCTTTCAAATGCTAATATTAGGATAATACATTCAAAAGAAACATGATTAAAATAGTTAATATTAGGTTTTTCTGCATTTCTATTTCACATTTTGAGATCAGTACTAATGATTAAAATAGTTAGATCCACAAGCCACTAGGTGGGGAGGGGTTTGGGTATGTATGAGGTATAGTTAGATCAATACTAACTAAAGATAGGCATTAACATAGATTGAGGCAAAAAGCGACAAAATCATCATGTAAAAATGGAGATGGGAAATCTGCACTCTAAACACAAATAGTGCGGAGCAGCGTTGAAACTCTAAAAGAGATATTCAACACATATATTCTTAAAATATTAGCAATAATGTACCTTGAACATTGAATCCCTATATTTGAAATCTCTCGACTGCCTTAAGTGACATGTAAGCAAATTCTACTGAGAATGCACGAGAATGCTCCGTGGAAATCTTGTAATGTATATTATAGAGATGTAAAAATTAATAGGAATAGTTACGACTAATTAATTGATCAGCCTGATATATATACATATGAGATTTAGATTAAATGCAGTCACTGCTTCGTATAGTTGGCTGCAGTCACCTCATCAGATCGTCTAATTAAGATCTAACGGTTCCTGTTTAAAGACAATTTTAGATTTTTAAAATATGAAATTTTTAACATCAAATCAAGTCTGTTTAAAGACATTCCAAATCAGGATGCAGATCCGGTTGCGACTCGGGAGCGTATTTCAGCATAGTTTGCCGAGTACTTGGACCGTGTGTTGACTCCAAAGCAAAGAGGGGTTGCTGCTATGTATCCTTGGTACACTACGCCTGGAAACATGAGTTGGTATTTCAGGATATCACATCCATACATGATGCCTCTGTCGCCAGGAGATCCACCAAGGGCGTGTGAGCTGGAGGCCATTGTACAGGAGGAAGCTGAGGAGGAAGGGCCCCTTGCCTCAAGTCTGACAGATAAAATCAATAGGATGAGGCGGATTGCAGAAGATTTGTTGGCCAGTGGAGAGTTACCGGAGGGATCACGTGCCCGTAGAGATGTGCAGGAAATTTGGGATGTTGGAAATTATGCACGACAGTACCAGAGGAGGGGTGGTCGACATGCGACTTAGTAGTTTTAGTTTTAGTTTTTGTTCTGTTTGGATAATTTTATATTTTGGTTTGGATAATTTTGAATTTTGTAATGAATATCTTTTGTCTATTTTTTGGATAATTACAATTATTTTGTTCGGATAATTTTATATTACATGTAATATATGTCGATGAAACGAAAACACAAAATAAGCCCAAAAAGGACTTGTTATGGTTACAGATTCATCCGCTATACTGCTTCTGGTTCTAACTCCACATACATCCGCTACTTATGTAAATGATGTGTAATAGAGGGCATTTGATACATCCATTACTTAAGTAACGGAGGTACTGCGTAGGGTGTCTGCTATATGAGTAGCGGATGTATGTGTATCAGAAAAAATTAACACAGATTCAATTCAATCAAGCAAGCAAGCAAAAATTAAAATGAACACATAGTTTTCTTTTATTAAAACATTAGACAAGAAAATTACATCAATTTAAATAGTACTCCAAAATCTCAATTGCTAATTAAATAAATAAATTAACACTAAGAAACAAAAGGACGACAAAGATCGACATGTGAACGATTATCTACTGATTTGTTGACAGTTTCCGCAAATTTTGACTTCGGTCGTACTGGTAGCATTGGATCGACTACCATATTTCAACGAATCACCATTGAATCCTTCGACTAATCATACCATAATCATGTATTACGACACACGGAAAGGTCCTCCGTCAATTAACATACCACATCCAACACACAAAAATAACAAAAACTAAACAAACTAAAACAAGAAAAAGAAGCAGAAGAAGTGAACAAGGGAGAAGTTTGAGACCTTACCTTCCGAAAGTGTATATTTATAGCCAATTTGGCCTCACAGGTGACCTATTAGAATTAGCCACTTAACAGACCTTTGATTGATGCAGTAATAACTGACCACCAACGGGTCCGCCACTTAAGTAGTGGATGTTGGTGCTGAAATTTCTCAAAAATTATTCATTTTACAACGTCCCCTACTTAAGTAAGGAAATGGTAAAATGGAAAATGCGTAGGACGCGTGAATAACCAGTAGGATGACAAAAGTAAAAAAGTCCGTACAAAGGGGTATGATTGTAATTTAAATTTATTTATTACAGTACTAAAAAGGTGAAAATCTCAATCTTCCTTCGTCGCCGACCGGCCTCCCTCACATTTTCCTTCGTCTTCCTTGAACCACCTTAGCATAGGAATGGTGGGAACATCCCTTTCTCTCTCCTTGAACCTCACTACATATATATTTGATAGAACTTTTTCCCACCTTTTTCTCAGTGTAAAACCCTCTCGTCTCTTCTCTAGAATTGAGAATGATGATGATGTCCAGTGCATGTTGTAGAACACTAATCCATAACCACTTTCTGTTATCCCGCTCCCCTCAACCAACTGCCCTTCAATTTCAACCACCATCTTCTCTACGGCTCCCTCCTATTCGCTCTCCTCCCTTCAACCAATTGCGCTTCCGTCATTCTCCTCTCTCTGCTTTCTCCCACGACGGTGGTTCCGGCGGTACTGGTGGAATTGGTGGTGATGGTGGATGGAATTCCGGTGACAATGAATCCGATGATGGATTGGGAAAATGGTCCTTCTTATCATGGTAAAATAAAAATAGTTTTTTTATTTAATCAAATTATTATTTTGTTGCTTAATTTAGTTCAGTTAGTTAGTTAGGGTGTGTTTGGACTATGGAAGAGTATCTGCAATGATATAGGCTGTGTTTTGATAAACAACTTAATTATTTTTTTACGGCAACTTATTTGCAGCAAAATTTGAGGATCCTTAACATTTTTACATTCATACTTGTTTTTCGTTCTTTTCATGTGTTGAGGACTGGGTGATTGATGTTCAAGGTGTTATATGAGATGTATGATTGTGGTTTTGTTGATAGAACTCTATGTTGAGCTTTTGTTTTACTTTATTCTTTATTGTTTTCAGCATTATTGCAAACAAGTTAGAGCCTATGAATGCTTTACCATCACCTGTTTGGTTGGTGTTTGGATTTTATTGCATTGTTGTCCGTGGTCAACAACTTCTCCAAGATTGTCTTCAACAACTTCTCCAAGAATTTATTCAGCTCTACTGGTAATAATAAATAACCTTAGTTTGGATATGTGTTTTCGCTTTTTCTTTCTTTGCAGGATGGCTGGGAAGATGATAAATGTTGTCATGAATGCCAATAAAACTTAGTCAAAGTAGTACAGATTTGTTATGATACTGATAAACCTTTGTCTTAATTTCACACAACAGTTTAAAAAAAGAGAGGAGAATTGCAGCTACTCCAGAGTTCCTTCACTAAGCAAAGTACGAAGAGAGTAGATAAATTGAAAAAGGATAATTGTAGAATGTTTTGCCGTTTACATCTGTATTGCTGTTATAGTCTTTTCAACCTCGAAACTTTATGAAATACATAATCCCTATTGGTTTAACTGAAGAACTTTTTTGAATAGTTTGACCCTTGGTTAGGACTAATAAGCTTCATATGTTGAGATCTTATAATCTAAAACTTGGACTCAAAATTCAGAGTTGTCTTTTCCATGATATGGTAATGGTCCATATGAAAATCTTGTTGAAAATGATCATATTTCTTGGCCGAGATAAATTTTGCAGTAGGCTCTAGTGAAACTGTGGTTACTGGAACTCCTTCAAACAAGACCTGTCCAACTGCTTAAGCTTGGCTTGATTTAATCGGAATTCTCCCCCTTGTTGACCTTTAGTGGTTCATAGTCTGAACTTCAAACTGAGGCTCAAAAGACTGAGCTAAATCCATAATAGATAATATAATTTGTTATTATTTTACAAATTCATTATTTGTTTTTTGATAGGAAAATGTTCGTAGCTCAGTTGTTAATGTTATTATTTGTCTTCTTCGTCAGGGTTTGAACCCTAGTCCTTTAACTCCTCTAACCCTTAGCTCAAATTCATCTAATATAAAATGCTCTTATTTGACTTAATTATTCAAGATTATGTTATCTATAACAATTATTAGATGTATAAAACACTTAATGATGTTATTATGACATTCTTGCAGCTTGATAGCGATCCTTCCAGCCTTTGCCGAAGTTTTTATTAAATTTTACATCGGGTTCTTCGCTCTTTTCTGCATCCACGCAATAATAGCATTAGCTTATGCTTTAAGAATCAGGGAAGGTGCTTCAGAAGATGATATCAGGTCACTTCCTATGTATAGGTTTAGTCAGTCAAATGTAATGGTTATGGTTGATGACAACAAGAAGCAATTTGTTAAAACAAGAACCGGTTCATACAATCAAAGCCATATCGGTGAACTATCTCTTCATCCAGATGATTCTGTAAGTATAAACTGTGTCTTCTTTTAGCTCTAATTCCATAATTATTTAGTTTTAATATCATTTTTGTGTGTTGTTGCAACTTGTAAATAACTGTATGTATGGATTGGATCTGTATATGGTTGAACTAGATGGATAATGGATTGAGGAATTGTCGCAATCCTCAAGTATTCCTTGATTTGTTTGTTTTCATTATATTCATAGAGGCGGCAGTTTGCAGATTTTCGTCTCACCCGTGCAATTTCATCGGTTGTTTGAAGGAGAGTATAAAATTCTTACCCTAGGAATTAGTTCTAATTAATCACATCCATTAATTATTATTAAAATTAATGGTTAATATTTGGAGTAAGTCCTTAGACTTACTCTTAGAGTCAACGGATCCCTCCTCATATTCATATCCAGAAAGTACTATCCTCGTTCATTATACTTCAGCAATTTTTTGAAGAGGGGGTGAATGCGAATGTGTAATGACCTGAAAATTGTTTCCCGTGATTCTTTTTCTGCATGTCATACAGTCGAGAGACACATTAGATTGAATAGGCAAATCTTGTCCTTGAAATTGTAACCACCGGTTAATTTCAACCCTGACTTTTACGAATTAGCAATTTCGTCTCTGAAACTGTAACAGAACAATCAAAACAGTCCCTCTATTTAGCTGAATCATTAGACAGCATCACACGGTGCATTGAGCGAAGATATGACACAAATTTGACTGTATAGTTTTGTTCCGCAAAAGCCTAAGAATTACTTTTTATTTCCTAAATTTTAAAGTGAAAGTAACTCCTTGGCTTTTACATCAAAATTATAACAATTGCATCCCGGAGACGTGGCATTGATGTGAAGTCCACATGGACTGCCACATCTTCATTTAACCACCACCACCACTCATAGCCAAATTAGGGATGTCAATTTGCATCCATCAGAGCGGATCCCGCGGGAATTGCCCCGTTCGGAGATCCGAAAACGGAGATTTTTTTCCCGTGGGGACGGGAATGGAGGCAAAAATTCCCCCGCAGGCATTTCAGGGCGGGGATCGGGATGAAGCATCTGTCCCCGCGGATTTCCCGAATTCGTCCATATAAACATAACTATCTATTATTATTATTATTATTATTTTGATAATTTATTATTATTAAATGAATTATAAGATATTTGGTTATAAATTTTTGTATGATTATGCATATGTTGCTATACATTATGGAATATTTTGCCTATTAGTTTTTGTATGATTATTAGTAGTCAAATGCTATTGCATTGTTTTTTGGTTATGAAATGCATTGTGTTGTTTTGATCATTAAAAAAAGAAAGATGTAAAATATTTGTTTTTTTTAATAAAAAAGGAAAAAATAACGTCATACTACTATCATAATTTTGTCCAAAAAATATAGAAATTTTGTAATATTCGATCTTTGTGGATATCGTGGGGATCAGTGGGGATGGGGAAAAATATTCCTCCGCGGGGACGGGGTTGGAGGCAAAAATTCCCCCGCATACACTTCGGGGCGGGGAATGGGGAAGCTTCCTCCTCACATTCCCCGCCCCGTTGACATCCGTAATCCAAATCCTTCTAACGCGATGTAGCAATTGGTTAGGTGGTGTTCCGGTCTTTGGCATCACCACCTTCAAACCCTGCGGTGACTGTTCTTGGGTTGTCCTCAACCTTGCGCCGTCATGGTACCTCCGCTGCCGGCACTTGGTCGTCTATTCTATGGGTTTGTGAAAGTGTTGTTGTGGATCCACAAATTTGAGTTCACGCTCTCACTTCTTGGATCCCTGATGTTTCTAGATTTTCTGAAGTCTGCAGGTTTCAAGGGTTTGGGTTCTGTGTTAGTGCCGCTTATTATCCGAAGCAGTCCTTGTGACTGATTTTTCGGACTAATTTGATACTCATGACTAGTAATGTCTTCTTTGTCCCCTGATATTTTGATGCTCTTTGCTTAGCGGAAAAAAAAAAGTGCCACGTTATGCTGTCTAACGGCTAAACTTTATATAGGGACCATTCATAATGAAACCACTGAAATTGAGATAACTACTTAAAGTTAAACTAACCATTTCTGATTTTGCTGTAGGAATGTTGTATCTGCCTATGTCCATATGTTGAAGGAACAGAACTGTATCGGCTTCCCTGTACCCACCATTTCCATTGTGCATGCATCAGCCGTTGGCTTCGGACAAAAGCAACTTGCCCGCTATGCAAATTTAATATAAAGACTTCCCGTCACTGAGGTGTAGTATCCGCTTGACAGTGGAGAGAACCAAAACATTTGCTAATCTTCTGGGTGGATCTACAGCCTGGCCGCCCGGGCTTTGGTAAAAAAAATTTGGTATATTAGGGGTTAGTTTAGGGCAAAATTGAGATTTTTAGGGGTTACTTTAAAGTAAAACTGATATTGTTTAGTGCAAAACTGATATTTTGCCAGACTTTATAAATTTTCTGACTCCGCGGCTAAGTGTTGGTATATATGTAGAAAAAGGAAATGCCTCACACCCTTTCGTTAGGATTTTAGTTTTCATGAAGGTCATTTAACTTTTAAATATTCTTATGTTTATGATGGGGTATTTGTATATATTGGAGGCCAGTTGTGAGGGTCTCCCCCATAATTTGTACTTATAAGGCAATTATAAAAACAATTTTCTGTACAGCAGTGGTTATTTTTTTAGTTTTACAAAAACAATACGGAGAATAGTGTCTGGAGGCACTAGTTAATTTTTCTTAAGTTTTTTATTTTGTTAGTAATCCTATTATCGAGAATGTTACTCTTTGCAATCCTATTATAAAGAATATTTCTCTTACAAATGTGTTTGTTAAATTCTGCGGTGTGTTTGATGTGCTAAAAAAAAAAAAAGACATGACATGACAATTTTAGCTGTAAGTTATTTAAAATACCAAAATATTTTGTCTACTAAATACCGTACAAAATAAAACTTGTACAACACTTTAAACATTGTCATATGTTGCTCTCGCCCGTAATGTTCTGTCTATTACTATTTATATTTTTGCAGATCAAAAAGACCCTTGATATTACTAAGGAAACTTTTTTTTAAAACTTTATTTAGTTTAAAAATATAAAATAAAAATAAGAATAATAGGGACAATTATGACTATAATTGTATTTTATTTTTGAAAATAAAATGTTGTAAAATTTTGTATAGAACGAATAATATAAAATATAAAATATTTTTTTATAAGAAGTATAAAAATATTATATTATATGTTTTTCCAGAGTTAAATATATTTTTGATCCTCTAAATATATCAAATTTTATTTTTAGTCTAAAAAAAATTCTTCAAGGCCTCGAAATTTTTAATTTTAGTCATTTTTTTTAAAAGTTCGTGTATCAATCCAATTGACTTGTTTTTAAAAAACACATCATTATTAAGATTTTAAAATACAATTAGTTAATAATTGATCCACTTAATTATCAAAAATAAAAGAATTGATTTAGTCTTTAATTTTTGTTAATTTATCTATAGTTTCAAATAGTTAAATAATGAAATTAATAATATTTTAAGGCCTTAATAATGATATTTCTTTTTTAAAAAAATCATTAAAAACATAATATGTGAACTTTTGAAAAACAAAAAAGAAGATATCTGAACCGGGTGTAAATATAAATGATGTATTTAGCAAAAACCCAAACATTATTTGATGATCCATACAACGGCCTAATAGCAACGGTCCAATACATATGCAAAGGTCAAACTCAACTTCTCATAAAGGCGAGACATTGAGGTCGAGACGTCTACCCATTATGCGAGACATGGTCAAAAGGGCGAGAGACCCACGATCCCATGATCTCACGATCCTTCACTATAACTGCTATTTTCTCCACGATTTATCCCATTTATCTCCACCTTCCGTACGACTAGGAGCATGATTTAGAAGAAACCATTATATTCAAACCACGTTTCCCATAATCACCTTGCAAATAGGCATGTGATCAAATGTATAGAAGGAACGTGGGATTCACCAACGAAGAAAAAGGGCGGAAAGAACTCTCTCTCCCTGTGTACCCTATAAATACTTGTAACATTGATGAAAAAGAGGACGGACAACGAAGGAATTTTTTATAATAGCTTGATTATCTTATTTCATTGACGGTCCAATTTATTTAGTGATTATACCCCCTTATTTGATCACCAGAACATTTTGGCGCCCACCGTGGGGCTGCGGTAAAACGATTCCCAGCCTACCACTTAGAGAAAAAGCAAAATTGCAAGCAAAGATCAAACCATGGCTGCTAACCATGGAACTGTTGAGGTCAAAACCGTTTTGATGTATGTTTTAATAACAATAAACCTTATGAAATAAATGTTAAGTTTTATGAATGGTGATCTACTGATGTTTGCACTTGAGTTTTTGTTGAAAGATATATAATGACAAACATGGACAAGCTAGAGGCCACTCACATCAACAAGTGCATTTTATATACTCAAACAATGAAAGAATTAGAGTAGCATCAGATAATCACAACAACAATATCACAAACTTCATGGTTTATGGTCTTCCTCATCACCACAAGGTTTACAACAAGTATTGAATATTCAAGGAAGGATTTGAGGATTATAGTCAAAGAATCAAGATGGAAAAACTTGCATCACAAGCTACACAAGAATATGTTTGATATTATGTGACCAAGCGTACAATGAGTTTTTGTGTTACATACTTTGAGGATTTACTACTACAATCAACGTCAAAAAGGAATGATGCATACACTAAGGATCTTCAAAAGATGAGAAAGGTTGAGAAAGATTTTCCATGAGTTTTCAAAGGACCTTATGCACAAGGCATAAAAGTTTTAATCATTCTCCTAAAGGATAATTCTCATTATGGATACACTCATGCCTCCACTAATGAATCTTAAAGATACTCAATGAACAAGTAATAATGTATGAAAACATCAAGAGGAATTGTGGGATGTTTTGCTGCAAGAAGATTTCAAATTTGATTGATCAAGATCATGTGTCTCACTCCTTGAGAAAGTCTTGAATGTTGTTTCAAGAATGTTCTGCAGTTCGTGCTTCATTCTCCACAAGAACAAGCGTCAAAGCAAAATCACTTATTTATTTTAAGTCAACCATGTACAAGACAAAGAAGCACTTTTCTCTTGGGCTTAACTCACAAGATCTCTACAGTTATTGAAGAACATTTAAGGCATGGAATATTTGGATGAGTAGTGTAGTTACCACATTTTCCAAGTTCAAGGATTAAGCATTTGCACATGATCAAATATCCAAAGAAACATTCTCACATATTACTTGGACTGATTATTCATGAACCATTGAGAAATAGACAGCACTACATGTCTATACTTTGACTTGTACTTGCACTGAATAAAGAAAGAACGATCTCCTATGAAGTCTCACCTTCTCTGTCGCGGTGATTTTTGGATATCGAGTTATTAATTAACTTAGAATCGCAATTTAATATTCCACCACCGATCTTTAATTTATCCGAGGGAAAGGGAAAAAGTTCGAAAAAACCCTATTTTTTTAGAGAACAAGGTTCGGGGGTTGGTTATACGAAGGGAAGGTACTAGCACCCTAAGTATCTATAGTACTCTATAGGAACCTCTTGTTTTTATTCTAACTTTGCGCTTAATTTTAATTGCTTGTAAAAAATGTATAAGTGGGAATTAAAGTGATGATTGAGAAAAGTTTAAAGTAAAAAAAAGAAAAATGTTTTTGTTGATTTTATTGATTGGAGAGACAAGTCTCATGCCTACGTACCCGAGGGATCAAACCACCGTAGTTCGGGGTAAAAGTTACGAGTAAATTTGTTTGTTTGATTTTAAAGTTTTGAAAATGGTTTTAAAGACCAAAAGCCAAAAGTGGCAAAATGTGAGTTTGACTGATGTTAGTTTGTGAAAAAAGTCTATATGGTTAAATTGATTGAGATTTGATTAAGAAATAAGACGCGGACACTTGGTTTAAAATCCAAGGTTTGTTGAGAAAATGTTTTGAGTGATAAAAGACACTTGGTTTAAAATCCAAGGTTTATGCATGATTAAAGATGTATGAATGAAGAAAATGCACTTGGTTTAAAATCCAAGGTTTTTAGGCGAGAAAAAGGGGCACTTGGGTTAAAGTCCAAGGTTTTAGCGATAAAAGAAGCCATTGGTTTAAAGTCCAAGACACTTGGTTTAAAATCCAAGTTCGTGATAAAAAAAGACACTTGGGTTAAAATCCAAGGTTTTCACGATAAAAGACGCCGTTGGTTTAAATTCCAAGGCACTTGGTTTAAAATTCAAGTTTCGCGATAAAAAGACTCTTGGGTTAAAATCCAAGGTTTTCACGATAAAAGACGCCGTTGGTTTAAATTCCAAGGCACTTGGTTTAAAATCCAAGTTTCGCGATAAAAAGACTCTTGGGTTAAAATCCAAGGTTTTCGCGATAAAAAGAAACGTTTGGTTTAGAGTCCAAAGTTTGAAAATGTTATGATGACAAAATATTTTTGATGTTTTTGAGAATGAATTGTTTGATATTTTTGAAAGAGGTTTTGACCTCATTTTTGAGAATAAAACGACTAATTATTTCAAATGGAATGTGGGGTTCCAAATTAATAAAAAAAGGTAGCGCGAATAATAATACTAACGTCGCAATAAGCAAATTAAGCGCGAAGACAATCCGTAATGATATTTTGATCAAAACGGTGCCTTTTCCCTCGGATTTTAAAATTACGCATATGGACGGAATGCGATAAAAAAATAAATATGCATGAGATGCAATTTTTCATTTATGAGTACATTGGCCTAATCACACTCTAAAATTTTGCAAGAAAAATAAATATGAAATGATGCAAGAGAGGGGGTATGCTATGCACTTTTATTTAGAATTTACACTTGGCCTATTTACATCCTAAATTCAAGAACAAAAAATAAACGGCAATTAATAAGTGATAGATACTCAATATTGTGATAATAACGATATTATAAAAATAAAGGTAAAAAAATGATAAATAAATGAATATAATGAAATAATATGGTATGCATGGATAAATAACATAAATAAATAAATACGAAACTAAAAGATGAAAACAAGTCTCGACATCATGCTTTACAAGGCTGAAAAAATAGCTAAAATAGCTATGCCAAAAGCACTTATCTCATAAGCTAAAAATAAAATTAATTAACAAAATAAAAACATGAAATAATATTACCAATATCTAAATATCAAATAAATAGAAAAATAAATAAGCCTCAACATCATGCTTGATTGGCTAAAATAATAGCTAAAATAGCTTATGCCAAAAGCACTTATCTCATAAGCTAAAAAATAAAATAAAATTAAAACAGGGGGGGTGCGAACATTAAAACGAAAATAAAAAGGGGTGTGAATAGCAGGAAAACAGTGGAACCCAGCCCAAAAAAACCCATATCCGTGTAAACAAACAAAAAAAAGGGCAGGATTAGTCCTGGCCGTCTGATAGATCAGACGGCCCTGACCTAAAATTTAAAAGAAAAGATCCAGGCCACTTGATTGAAATCAGAGGCTGAGAAGAGATGGTGTATGGTGTGCTGCAATGGTCATGCGCACACCGGATCGGGTTGGGGGTATAAATACCCCAAACCCTAAAAAAAATCACAATTTTTACAATCTTCTTCTCTCTTCCTTCTTCTCCGCCGCGGCGGCTCTTTCTTTCTCACCCTCTCTGGTTTTTTCTCTCTTGATCTCTCTTAACTTCCAATCCTTTCAAAAAGTTCAACATCAACTATACATAAACCTATCTCCCTAAACCAAATCCGAACTCGAAATAATAAAACAAACAACAACAATCCGGATCGAAAAAAAGAAAAGGGATAGAAGTTCAACCCTTGGTGTTTTAAAATCTGTTCGAAACTCTTCTTCCTCTTTCTTCGTTTTTTGATTCTGTTTTCAGTTTGAATGTGTGATGATTTCTGGGTTTCTGTTGTTTGTTTTGAACCGGATTCGGTTTGGATTTGGCTTGGACGGTTTGATTTTGGATTTGATGAATTCTGGGTTTTGTGCTGTTTGTGATTGTGATTCGGTTTGGGTTTTGTGGAAGATTTGAGAAAGGTTTTTGGGTTTTTGGTTTATGATTTGTGATGAAGATGATGATTCTGTGATGAAGGTTTGAGTTCTGGATTTTTGTTTTGAGGATGATGATTCTGGTTTAGTGTTTTTGATTTTTCCTTTTCTGTTTGTGATCTCTGCGGCTGAGGCTGATGAATCCCTCTCTGATTTTATGCTTCTGATATATACTCCAAGCTAGGGTTTGAAAAAACTCAAAAGAGGGAACAAAAATCTGAATTGGGACAAATAAGTACCATGCTTTTTTGCTTTCTGCAGAGAAGAAGAAGTTGACTTTGGACACCTTTTTTCTGATTTTTTTTAATTAAAATAAAAACAGAATAAAATAAATAATAAAATGTAATAATAATATAATAAAAATAATAATAAAAACGAAAAAATAAAAAAGGACAAAAGAAATGGAAAAAGAAATTAAAATTATCATAATAATAATAATAATAAAAATAAATGAATAAATACATAAAAGAACAAAAAAAATGAGGTATTTTAAAATACCTCTCTGCCGAAATTTCGTCAGAAATGACAAAGAGGGCAAGAAGGTTTTAAACGCCGAACAAAATTGATCGGTCAAAAAATGGGGTATGACATTCTCCAAGGAAGCTTGTACTTGCAATATTACTTTATGAGACATCAAGTACAGTCTATAGTTGCTGTTCTTATCCACTACAGCTGTCCATTTCGTGCTTCAGCTCCTCTTCATCAAAATGAAGAAGTTCAGTCATACACAGTTCCTGGAGATCGATCTCAGACCAATGTTGGAAAGAGAATGTACTTGTTTGGAAAGATGCTAGCTCACTCACAGCTGTTCAAAACGTACTTAAAAGTTGCTCAACGGATTTACTTGTTAACTAAGCATCAGACAACTATCTACAACTCATTGCAAGCACATTATTTGTACTTCTTTGTTGAAGAAAGCTGAAGAACTTCTGGAGAACGTTCTCAGACCAACCAGAAAGATAAAGTTTCTTCACAAAAGCTCATGAGCTGTCAAATACAAAGCAACTAGCCATTGGTTTCAAACCTCAACGGATATACTTGGTGAAAAAGTAAGAAAGGACCATTTACAACTCACTGCAAGCTAATCATACACGCTCCTTTATCATAGAAGTTGAAGAACACCCTGGAGAACAATCTCAGAACGTTCTGACAACATACTTATCCTTCAACAACTGTCATGAGCTGTCATTTAAAGTGTTATAACAGCTAGTTTCTGATTCAAACCGATATACTTCGTGGCCAAGATTCCCAGATCAAGCTTCAACTATAAATAGAGGTCTTTGGAAACATTGAAGAGCAAGAGTTCAAGCTACAAATCATCAATCACATGTCTTTCTCTACAAGTCATGGAACTCTTCTTTCATCACTCACACTCAAGATCTTCATTCTCATCATACCTCTGAGTTTACTGAGTGTTTTCTATTTGCTTCTCAAACAACCCTTTGAGTTTCTACAAGCAAATATATCAAGATACCACTTTTCACATAACCCACTTTTTAAGTGGTTGTATCTTTGTCTCTTTATTTTACCTCTCTCATTCAGATCTGTAATATCAATATCTAGGATCAGAATATCCATTGAGTGTGTTGAGAGTTTTCATCCATTTTCAAAGCTTCTCAAAATTGTATTGAGTGAATAGGCTTTGATAACCAATCTTCCATCATTGTAACCTTGGCTCAAGTTAGTACGTAACTACTAATTGAGTGACACCTTCATAGTCAGTGTGACTTAGGTAGATTAAGCTTGTAGGGCTTAGAAGATTTTTGGTCTTGGATCTAGATCAAAAGGAAGTGTAACTTGAGATCATTAGCATCTCTTAGTGGACAATCTCACAGGCGCGTGGGGACTGGACTAGCCTAAGGTTTTGGGTGAACCAGGATAAATTATTTGTGTGCTTTCTCTTCCCTTTACTCTTATTTAATTTACGCATACACAGATCACACAAATCACACAAATCACAAGTTATCGTTTATATTTACTGTCAGAGAGTGTTGGGAGAACGTTCTCCAGTCTGCACTATATTTTGAATACTTGATATAACTAACAATCTGGTTTATAGCAGAGAACATTCTCAGAACAAGCTCTTCTATAATTCACTAACATTTATCCAAGTATACACTTGAGATCTATTTTGTAGAGTGTAGGATTAAATTTTTAAAAGGGTCACAATCCAAACCCTCCTTTCTTGTGACTATTTCTTCCACTTCAGGAACACCTTCACAACAAACCGCAATGGAAGAGATCAGAAGTTTGCAAAGGAAAGTAACCACAATGGAGAAGGAACATACTGAACAAAACGTGGATTCTGATGATGATAGCCTCGTTGAGTCTCAGCCCCTTCGTCAATCACTCTAGGATTCCAAAGTCCCAGATAATTTCAAATCACCTCACCTACCAACCTTTGATGGTAAGACAGACCCTATGGAGCACTTGATGGGTGTTGGAACTCAAACTGCCATCATTGGGGCACCATAACATCTAAGGTGCAAACTCCTTTCAGGGACTTTGAAAGATGCTGCGTTACGTTGGTATATGAACCTACCCAATAACTCCATTGAAAGTTATGCTGACTTTCACAAGAAGTTCATACACCAATTCTCTGGAACCAAACACATCAAAGTCACGGCGACCAGTTTATTCACAATTTGCCACAATTACGCTGAAACTCTTCGAGAATACCTCGCTCGGTTCAGCAAAGCAACGATTACCGTGTCAAATCCAAATCAGGAGATGTTCGTTGCAGCTTTCCACAATGGGTTGAAGACTGGACACTTTAATGAGTCTCTAGCACAAAAGCCCGCTACCTCAATGCAGGAAGTCGTCAAAAGGGCCAGCTGTTACATCAAGGGCGAGGAAAGCAACGTGGAAAAACGTTCCAGAGACGCCAAAGAAAAAGACTCGAGAAACAACAGCAGCAAAGGGCAAAATTCATAACCTCAGCGCAACTGGAAAAATAGTGATACCTACAAACAAGGATATCGTGCTAAACCCTACTACCCTCCTAATGTTGGTGGGGGAAGATGTTACCCTCAGCACAGGCGGTATGCAGCAGATAGGGAGTACACGCCGCTAAACAAAGCCAGAGTGCATGTATTGCACGAAATTCTACAAGAAGGCCTAACGCCTTTACCTCCTCCCAGAATGAACAATATTGTCATGGGCCCAAACTCTGAGGCGTGGTGTGCTTATCACAAATGCAAGGGCCACGACACTGAAAGGAGTTTCGGTTAAGGGATTTGATTGAGGATCTAATCAGAAGCGGACATCTAAGGAAATTCCTAGAAGACGCCGCCAAGGGGCAAATCGCCCTCCCAAACAAATTCCCTACCAACAGAAAGGCGAAGGCAATGGAGGAAACAAAGGAGAAAAACACCGGGTAGCAGTCAACACAATATCTGGAGGATTTGCAGGAGGAGGAGAGTCAAATTCCGCTAGAAAATGCTACATCAGGCGATCTAGGTTTGAGATATGCTCAGTGGTAAATTCAACTTTTCCCCACACCCCTGAAATCTCGTTAAACTCGGAGGATGGATTAGACGTTGTTCTCCATGATGACGACCCGTTGGTGATACAAGTTCAGATTTTGAATTGCAATGTCAAAAGAGTTCTTATTGATTCAGGGAGCTCCGCAGACATCCTATATTGGGACGCATACAAGGCGATGCGTCTATCCGACGAACAGCTGAACCCCTACTATGGCACGTTAGTGGGATTTGCAGGCGAACAAGTAGACGTCATGGGTCACATCACCTTATTCACTACCTTTGGCGAGAAGGAGAACGCCAAAACAATTAAGGTTAGATATCTGGTGGTCAAAACGCCTTTCACTTCATACAATATTATCATTGGCAGACCAACGTTCAACATACTAGGCGCAGTTATGTCTACCTTGTACTTGTCAATCAAGTACCCTCTGAGTAACGGTAAGATATGAGTGGTTAAAGGAGACCAAACATTGGCGAGAAAGTGCTATGAGTCCAGCTTAAAAATCAGGCACAAACCATCCAGGCCCACCTCGCCCCCAGACAACGGAGAGCGAACCAGTGGGATAAATATGGTCAGCGTCACAAATTTGGACCCTAGAGAAGAGTTCCAAGACAGAAGAGTCAGCCCAATTGAAGACTTCGAACAGGTCCAAATTGGTGAGCAGCCGCACCAAACGACCAATGTCGGAACAAGCCTCCAACCAGAGGAAAAAGAGAGAATCATCACAATACTACGCAACAACAGAGATTTGTTTGCATGGCAGCCATCTGACATGTCGGGAATCGACGAGAGCATAATCACGCACAAATTATCTATCTCGTCCACCAACAAACTTGTGGTCCAACAAAAAAGGAAAGTTGAAGAAGAGCGAATAACATCCATCACAGAAGAGGTGGCTAAATTGAAAGAGGCAGGATTCATAGAAGAAATCAAGTATCCCACTTGGTTAGCAAACGTAGTAATGGTGAAAAAAGCAAATGGCAAGTGGCAAATAAGGATGCTCAAATCCAATCCAATCCAAATAAAAACTGCAAACCGATCCAAAAAAACCGAAAATCGCAAAAAACCTAATATTTTTTGATGTGTTTGGATGTCCTTTTGTGAAAACCGCTGGATCGGATCGGATTTCGGATTGATTTTTCAAAACCGATCAAAACTGAACTAAACCGAATACACATATATTAATACTTATTTATCTTTTTATTAGTATGAATATATATTGCATTAACCTATTTTTTGTTCCTTTTAAATTTTATTATACTATTTGTTAGTTTAATTTAATTTATTTTTTAATTTTTGATATGTTTCAAAATATAATTGATAATTGTCATTCTAAAATATTAATTTTTAATATGTTATATGTTATATTTTACATCAAACTTAACATTTATTTTGTAAAAAAAATCAAAATATTATTTTATAGTGTTTTTTATAATATTAATATTTAATAAAAAAATTTACAATTTATAATTTGGATATCCAAAAACCGATCCAAATTAAACCGCATAAAATTGGATCGGATTGGATTGGATTTTTTTTATTTGTCATCCAAAACCGAACCAAACCGCAAATAAATTTATTTTTGGATCGGATGAGTTTTTGTCTCAAAGCCGATCCAAACCGAACCGCGAGCACCTCTAGGGGCGAATGTGTGTGGATTTTACGGACCTGAACAAGGCCTGTCCCAAGGATCCGTATCCACTGCCAAACATCGTTAGGTTAATTGATGGAGCATCAGGTTACAAAATGTTGAGCTTCATGGATGCTTACTCCAGCTACAACCAAATCAAGATGCATCCCATGGACGCACAACACACAACTTTCATGTCTAACACTTATAATTATTCTTACAATGTTATGCTCTTCGGCCTGAAGAACGCGGGAGCCACTTATCAACGAATGATGGATAGAGTGTTCGTGGAGCAAATAGGGAAAAATCTGGAGGTTTACATCGATGACATGGTAGTCAAAACGGAGAAAGAAGGCGAGCATGATAAGGATTTGGATGACATTCTGAAATCAGTCAGAAAGTACAACATGCGGCTTAATCCGGCCAAATGTTCTTTTGGAGTTCAGGCTGATAAATATCTGAGTTTTTTACTCACACATAGAGGGATATAGGCGAATCCAGACAAATGCCAAACCATCATCAACATGAGGAGCCCTACCTCCGTTAAAGATGTACAACAACTAACAGGGCGAATAGCAGCGCTATCCAGATTTGTGTCTTGTTCAGGCGAGAAGGCGTGTCATTTCTTTGCCACATTAAGGAAAAGCGAGAGGTTCACTTGGAGCCCCCAGTGTGAGGAGGCATTTCAAAAACTAAAGGTATTCTTAGCCTCACATCCCATCCTTACTCGCCCTGAACAGGGCAAAACATTATACCTTTATTTGGCAGTATTTGAGAAGGCACTCAGCTCGGCGCTGGTGCAAGAGATATGAGGAGAAGAGAAACCTATCTACTTTGTGAGTAGAACACGGAGAGGAGCGGAAACGAGATATCAGAAGAATGAACGGCTATGTTTAGCAGTAGTAATCATAGCTCGGAAGCTGAGACAATACTTTCAGAGCCACCAAGTGGTAGTGAATACCGACTACCCCCTCAAAAACGTGCTGCAAAAACCAGATCTAGCTGGAAGAATGGTAGCATGGTTGGTTGAACTATCAGAGTTTGACATCACGTACATACCCAGAGGGGCGATCAAATCTCAAGCCTTGGCAGATTTTGTACTAGAATTAACAGATCCTCCAAGTGAAAACGAAGCCCAGCCATGGACTTTCCCTGTGGATGGTTCATCTAACTTGAGAGGAAGTGGAGTAGGTGTAGTATTGGAAGGACCAGAAGGAGTGCTCATCGAACAATCACTGAGATTCACCTTCAAGGCGAGTAACAACCAGGCGGAATATGAAACGCTGATAGCCGGAATGAAATTGGCTGAGGAAATGGAAGTACAAGAGCTCAAGGTACATAGCGACTCACAGCTGGTCGCCAATCAAATTTCAGGAGAATTTCAGACCAAAGATCCCCAACTCGCCAAATACCTGGAGAAAGTCAAGGGAATGGTGAAACACTTCACCATGTTTGAGTTAACATATGTACCCAGGGAACAAAACGCAAGGGCAGACTTACTAGAAAAGCTCGCCAGTATAAAGAAGCTAGGTAATCATCGCACTGTCATTCAACAAACTTTAAAATCACCAAACATAAACGAAGTGGAAGTAGGAATGGTGGTAGAATAGGAGGACCGACGAAGCCCTATAATCAGATATTTACAAAGGGATGTCCTCCCCCTGGAAAAAGATGAGGCGACAAAGATAAGAAAAATGGCGGCGTGGTACACAATGGTAGGAGACAAGCTGTACAAGAGAAGATTTTCAGCGTCCATGCTTCTATGCGTAAGTGATACGGAGGCATGCATAATTCTGAACGAGATACATGAAGGCTCATGTGGAAGCCATATTGGATCTAGATCGCTGGCAGGAAAGGTAATGAGGGCTGGTTTTTACTTGCCCAACCTGCATGACAACGCAGCCAGGCACGTAAGGACCTGTGATAAATGCCAGCGCTACTCAAACCTGCATCACACCTCAGGCGAACCGTTAAAATCAGTTTTATCTCCCTGGCCGTTCTATATGTGGGGAGTGGACATCCTAGGACCCTTTCCCATATCCTCGACCCAAGCAAAGTGGATCGTTGTGGCAGTTGATTATTTCACCAAGTGGGTAGAAACAGAACCAGTATCAGGTATATCAGCACACCAGGTAATAAAATTCTACTGGAAGAAAATTATTTGCAGGTTTGGCTTGCCCAAATACATTGTCTCAGACAATGGCACGCAGTTCGCCAGCGAAAAAGTGGTGGAATACTGCAGAGGGAAAGGAATCCAAAACACGTTTATCTCTGTGGAACATCCCCAAGACAATGGGCAGGCAGAGTCAGCCAACAAAGTCATCCTAACAGCCCTAAAGAGAAGGAAACTCAATGCAAGAAAGCTGGGTGGAACACCTCCCTGAAATATTGTGGTCGTATCACACAACGCCACAATCCTCAACAGGGGAGCCGCCCTTTACCATGGTTTATGGATCAGATGCTATGATCCCAGTAGAAATACAACCTTCAACCTGGAGGAGAGATACTTTAACTATGCAGGAGAACAACGCCACATTAGAAGAAAGTTTGGATATACTTCCAGAATTAAGGGAGAAGGCTCACTTCAGGGAATTTTATACCAAGCAAAGAGCCGCAAGAAAATACAACACCAGAGTCATCCCGAGAAAACTTAAAGAGGACGATCTGGTTCTAAAGAGACCATGGGTAGAGATAAAGGAGGGAAGATGGCAGCAAACTGGGAAGAACCATTCAAGGTCTAAGAAGCTTTCGAAGGAGGAGCTTACAGGCTATAAACTATGGAAGGCGAGATCATGCCCAGAACGTGGACCATCGCCAACCTAAGATTCTATTACAGCTGAAGCAAAGGGTTTGTGAGTGAGCTCGCCAAGACGAGCTCACGTTTATGTTTGATTTCTGACACATTAGGATATATGAGCTACATCTCTATTATATGTATTTTAAATATCTTATGTATACTAAAATCAAAGAAGGTGATGAATAAAGAACAGTGGGACACTCTTTTCTCTTGCAATTGCAAGAGTTTTATTAAGGCCCACCGTTTTCAGAAAGATTATAGTGTGTTATTTATGAGTTTTCAGCAAAATCGGAAAAATGGATCAACGCTGTGTAAGTCTAAGACATCGGTCACAATATATATATATATATATGCAAACACCGTCATGTAAGTCTAAGGCTTTGGCGAGTGAATTATTAATGCCGTCATGTAATTCTAAGGCTTTGACGAGCAATGTTACTAGCACCGTCATGTAAGTCTAAGGCTTTGTCGAGTGAATTATTAATGTCGTCATGTAAGTCTAAGGCTTTGACGAGCAATGTTACTAGCACCGTCATGTAAGTCTAAGGCTTTGGTGAGTGATTTATTAAAGGCCGTCATGTAAGTCTAAGGCTTTGGCGAGCTAAATTTACAGGTGAGCAAAAACGACGTCACCCAGAATTTATTCAAAAGAAAATCAAAAGGCAAGCCCCCAAAGAGGTAGTGCATCGCCATTGAAGAAAGATACTTCTATTTTATTTTTTTTAATCGTCATCCAAGTATTAAAAATATAACTTTACGTGTTTAATTGCGCAAAAAGCATGGAATATCAAGAAAAATAAACATGCAAGACAGAAATAAAGCCAAAATATTTTATTCATTGAATATGACTTATCATCATTACATAACAATTTTTTCATTCTACAAAGATCTGAAAACATAAATAAGATGTCATTACAATGAACCTAAACTTAGAAAATAAAAAACGACAAATCAATGGAAGGTCGTAGTGAGGAAGACCGATAATGATGGCTCCTCCACAAGGGGGTTCTAACGAGTAGAACATTTCTCCTTGTTACAAGGGGAATTCTTCTCGTTCCCCGGAGTTAGCTTGGAATCCGCCATTAGTTGGGAGTTTTCTTGATCTGAATCCCAGGATTCATCTTCAGGACGATAAGTCCTTAAATATTCAACATAATCTGAATCGGCCTCGTCAGATTCAGAGCTTTCTATCTCCACGATCTGACGTTTAAGTTTCTTGGAATTTTTAATTATGGAAGAAGTTTTCTTGGAAGATTTGGGTTTAGAAGAAAGGAGTTTGGAGGAATTAACTCTAGGGCTTTTACGTATGGGAGCACTACTGTGTTTCTTGGAAGATTTTTCCATGATTTCTAAAGAATGAGAGAAGAAAAATAACAAAGGTGGTTAAGTGTGGAGATTTAGGAAAAGGATTGCCTCCTTTTATAGAAGTCTCAAAACCCTAAAAGGGATAAGTTCAAGCGCGCGTTCATAGGAAAAATAGTAACTACGTTTGACTGGACTATTTTGGGAAATGTGTTCAGGTGCGTTTTTCAAGGGACCGGGGGAGATTAGAAGCAAAATTAATTGCAAAACCGTTATAAACTATGAAGAGACAAACATAAACGCCTTAAACCAATAAACACACATTTAATTAGCAGTAAAGCAGTTGGCGAGAAGAAAATAGATGATAACATAATTAATTAAAAAAGACAAGTGTCATGAATCCGTCATCATATTGGCTCGCCACCTCCAGTTCCAAGCTTTCCACCCGAGCAGTAAGAGCGTCTAGCTTCTAGGATACCTCGTCCCGCCTAGAAGTGGCCTCGTCCTTCTCTTTGGTCGCCACAACCAGTTTTTCCTCCAAGGACTTGATCTTTCCCTTCAGAGAGACCACCTCATCATCCTTGACCTTCACAGCCACCTTCACCGTTTCCTCCTGCCCAGCCTTCACCGCTGTCAAGTCCTCTTCAAACTTGCTCTTGGCAGCAGCATACTCTTTTTCTAAAGAGCTCAAACTCGTATCAGCCGATTCCATTTTGTTCCTAGCATCAATGGAATTAAACTCCTGGCAAGTGGAAAGGTAGTAGTTGAGCATGACACCCTGAACATGGTGATCCATGGCCGCCTGCCTGAGGTCCTCAAAGTCGAGGTCAGAGAGAGAGGAGGTGCGAGCATACTTTTGGAAACTTTCATTAATCACGGAAAAAGAATCGAAATCCTTAGTCCAGAGACTTGCAAAGAGGTTACTCTTCTTTCCCTTCTTCAGCTTGGGGTTGGACGGGCAGAAATGGATGAAAGGTCATTTCCCCTGTTTGTCAAGATTGGAGCCGCCCTCGCCCGAGTTGAGAGACATTAAACCTCTACTCCTCGGCATCCTTTTGTTCTTCAGAGGCTCGTCATCAACCTCAAACTCTTCCTCCTCAGCGTTGGTGATTTTCTTCTTCTTCGGAATCTCAAAAGAAATCTGGGAGGACTCCTCTTGATTCTTCCTCTTGGTGCCATTAACACCAACCTCTTCAACCACCAGCTGAGCCATAACATCGGTACTAGCTGCTTCAGCCTTTTGAGCCCTCGCCTTCATAACCAAGGCCGCCCTTTGTTGAGCCGAGAGAGTAGGCATTGAAGCTACAAAAACCAAAGCCGAGATTAGTAAGTATAGAGATAAAAAATCAAAATGATAACAACATAATAGAAAACAAAATCACTTACACATATATTCCCCAAGAGATTGAGGTTTATGTTCCCTAGTGATGAGCTCGCTAGAACTCATTACATTAAACCTACTGAGGAATGCTACTGCATCCCGCTCATATTCATTAAGGGTCTTCGCCTGAGTTCCCTTGATGAGGCGAGGGGCTGAAGACCAGTAAAAAGGGAACAAAGGATTCCTAGAAGCGTCAAACATAAGCTCTGGACACCCTTCCCCACAACGGAACCGGACAAAAGTGTCCCTATAATTCTTAAAATTGGAAGCATATAAAGAGAATCACACTTTGTTGGGCTGACTACTAATGGAAACAAGAGAATGGGGAGAGACATTTTTGACATGGAAAAAACAAAAAATCCCAGTAGTGGGAACTATATCTAGACCTTCACAGGCGATTTGAAAGGCTTTCAAAAACGCCCAGCTATTTGGATGAAGTTGACAGGGGGCGACATTCATCACCCTCAAAATTTGACACTCAAAAGAATTGAAAGGAAGCCAAAGATTTAGGGTTTGAAGGACGTGGGTCTACATATAGAAATAGTGGGGTTCACGTTCGTTGACAGTAGTCACGAACTATCCCTCCGCGACGGGATCACTATAACGCGGTTCTCGCCGCCTTCACCAGATAACCTAATAACCTTCCTAAATGTTGACACAAATTCGTCGGAAGTAAACCTAGAAGAAATTTCCATGGATGTCGAAATTGTTGCAACGGAGTCTGCAACAATTAAAGAGCGATTGTTAGGGTTCTTAGAACTAAACTCAGACGGAGAAATAATAACACAATCGCTATCATTTCCACTACCATCGCTATCACTACTAGACTCAGAATTACTAGGACTATAAGGAAACCCGAACATTTCTTCATAATAACCGTTGATATTTAGGGTTCCGTCGGCCCTAGTATAATGGGCACGAACTTTGCGTTCCCAATCGGAACCCACAGGATGAATCACTAAGGGGTAATCTTTCGCACCCTCAAGTTCACGCAAAAGAAGCATTATCGAAGTAAAATTAAACGTACTGAGAACGAAAGGAATAAAAAAAGAAAATACCTTGAGAGATTAACGGTTGAGAAGCAGGAAAAATGGAGAGGATAGAACATGAGTAGGTTACGGTGAAATCTAAACGAAGAAAAGGAGAATACTAAGTCTGGGTTGAATGTGAAAGATTACGAGAGATAGGAAGTTGGAAAAAGTGTTGAAGAAGAGAAGGTAAAGTTTTTATAGGCAAAAAACTGTCAATGAGGTGGAAACGCTCAGTTATCCGTTGGTTAAACTCACATCTCGAAACGCGTGTCAGTTGTCAATTTGAAATTCAAACGGAAGAAGAAACGTTTGATACCTCGTCTATGGCGTGATATAATATTGCCTAGATATATTATAAAATCTTCTCGCCTTATGGCGTGACATCTTATCCGCCCATAAGAGGCGAAATATATTATATTTTGTTATTTTATTTGTCATTTGCTTACGAATATGCAAGCAGGAATTTTAAAGAAAGAAATCCATTTCATTACTTCAAAATGCAAAGTACAAAAAGGAAAAACACGAAAGGGAAATTACTGAAAAGGAAACAACAATTGAAACTACATCAAAGCAAGGGAAATATATCTAAACATCAGGAGCAACATCCAAAGCCATGGTCTGCATATCCTCCAGGGGACGTTTGTACTTCTTAGATGTCGCCAAGTCATCATTGATCTTCTTGAGACTCTCTCCTAGAGTTTTTGTCTTGACCTCTAGGCGAGCAAGTTCACGACGCTTAAGCAGCAAAGCAGAAATTTGATTTTTGTTACTCACACGAAGTTCCTCTTTCTTCTTGGCCAAAACCTTCAGCTCATCTTCTAAGACCTTCATGGCTTCATGCGATGCGTCAATGCCTCTTCCTCAGTAAAAGCTAAGTTTAGGAGTTCCTCAAGAACTCTCATGCTCTCTTTCAGACGCCAAGTCTTGTCAAACAAGTCAGAAACTAACTCTTGATGAAGGTGGTGAGCATCCTCAACAGATTCGATAAAAGCTCCATCATCCGCCAAGCTATCCTTGAGGAACATAACCCTCTCAAGGAAGCGCAGCTCAACATTAGTCAGCCTCCAAGAAGCTGATCTAAGCTCTTCAGCAAAATCAGAGAAATCGTCAGCCTGCTCAATTAAATCCTCTATGTCATGGCGGAGCAAACCTTTCAAAGCCTTGATGACTCTGACCACAGGGGCTTCAAGGACGGAAGCTGGGGAATTCATGATTATAGCAAAGTAAAGAATTGGGAAAACGTTTGGTGTGATGAAAACAATTCAATGATCTCCTATTTATAACATCCACTAGTAGCAGAAGAAGGTGCATCATGTGATGCATACAAGTCCGAAAAGTTCGCCATGAACAACAGCGGTTACCAACGAAAATTTCGCCCATTATCACCACTGAGCCTCGTACTTGAGGGGTTGTGGACCAGGTGTAAATGTAAAGGTGTATTTAGCAAAAATCCAAACATTATTTGATGATCAATACAACGGCCCAATACATATGCAAAGGTCAAGCCCAACTTCTCATAAAGGCGAGACATTGAGGGCGAGACGTGTACCCCTTATGGCGAGACATGGTCAAAAGGGCGAGAGGCCCACGATCCCATGATCTCACGATCCTGCACTGTAACTTCTATTTTCTCCATGATTTATCCCATTTATCTCCACCTTCCGTATGACTAGGAGCATGATTTAGAAGAAACCATTATATTCAAACCATGTTTCCCATAATCAACTTGCAAATAAGCATGTGATCAAATGTATAGAAGGAACGTGAGATTGACCAACGAAGAAAAAGGGCGGGAAGAACTCTCTCTTTCTGTGTACCCTATAAATACTTATAACATTGATGAAAAAGAGGACGAACAACGAAGAAATTTTTTATAATAACTTGATTATCTTATTTCATTGACGGTCCAATTATTTACCGTTTATATCCCCTTATTTATTCACCAGAACAAAATCAAAATTGGAAACTAAAAATTTAACAGATTAAAATTCTAAGAATTTTTTTAGAGATACTGAAATTTAATATTTAAAAAGACTAAAAACATATTTAACGAATATTATACTTATTATATTTTTCTAACACCACTTTCCCAAAATTGTTTACATAACAACACAAATGAACACCAAAAAAAAATGTTGGATCAACTTTTTCCCACTTTTTCATAGAATAATTACAATTTACAAGTAATTTATAAGTACTTTTTCCCACTTTTTCTCCGGGAATAAAACAACTTTTCCCCAAAATCGTTTTTGTTTGAGAAATGAAGATGATATCATAAAGTCATAAACCCCTGAAAGTATACCAAAAAAAAAAAAACATAAAACTTGTAAAACCCTCTCTCTAGAAACGAAGAAAATGATGTCCAGTGCATGTTGTAATGCACTAACCCATAACCACCTTCTGTTATCCCGCTCTGTCACCCTTTCCCCTCAACCCACTGCCCTTCAATTTCAATCACCATCTTCTCTTCTGCTCCCTCCTATCCGCTCTCCACCTCCCTTCAACCAATTACGCTTCCGTCATTCTCGTTTCTCTGCTTTATCTGATGATGGTTCCGGCGGTACCGGTGGAATTGGCGGTGGCTCTGGTGGATGGAATTCCGGTGACAATGAATCTGATGATGGAGGGGGAAAATGGTCCTTCTTGTCATGGTAAAATAAAGATTTTTTTTTTCTTTTCTTTAATTTAGTTCAGAATTTTCAGATAGTTAGTTAGGGTGTGTTTGGACTTTGGAACAGTATCTGCAATGATTTAGGCTGTGTTTGGATAAACAACTTATTTGCAGCTTATAACACAAGTGCTTATTTCTTTTGAGCTTATGCAAATAAATAAGCTTTTATGCAATATTATAAGCTTGTCAAGGTAGTCTATGAGAAAACAGCTTATAAAGATGCAATTTTTATTAGTGAAAACTTTTGAATCAACATAAAACTTTATTTATTTTCATAAGCTAAAAAATAAGCCAAATCCAAATGGGCCCATAAGCTATTTTTATAGCATCACATAAAATAAAATTGTTTTTGTATATGTGCTATAAGCTGTTTTCATAAGCTATCTTAGAGAACTTATAAAAATAAGTTAAAAAAAAACTCATGAAAATTGTCATAAGGTGATTTTATAAGTTCTATCAAACAATCTCACAAAACTTATGTTAGTAGACAGGCTCAAATAAGTCCATCCACACAACCTCACAACTTAGATATTAGCACTGATATGATCAACAAGTAACTGTAATTTGCAACACCTTTTGAATCCGTGATAAATGTTAGTAATTGTAATTTGCAATGGTATACAAGTAAAAGCATTAACAGTAATACTGTTTTATTTTTGTGTAACACATATTGCATGGTGTCCGTGATAAGTGACATAAGGGAGGAGATTGTCTCCATTGACATTTCTCTCCCATTAAATCTAAACCATTGATTTTGTTTTTTTACATGTGTTTAATCATGACCAAATAAAATGAAGGGTAGATATCACCATTGGATTTTCTCCAGTGAGATATCCATGGGAGACAATCCTCTCCCGTGACATAACTAGTTCTAAGTATACATTTTTCATAAACCTTTTTAAAGCATTTGAAATAATTTTTAATGTTATGAGTTGTCCTTCGTTTTAGTGCGCAGACAAGGCTTGATTTGGTTATCTGTTCATTGAACCTGCTTTCAGAAATGTAACATGACTTTACTACAGGTATTTGGCTCTTCTCGCAAAATACCCTGTTGCTGTAAAGGCTTTAACATCTGCGATTTTAACTCTAATTGGAGATTTGATTTGCCAGGTATTACAGTTGCTGTCTGACTTCTCTTTCAATTTTTTGTCAAATGTTGTGCATTGTGTGTTGGATTTTCATGAATGTTTCATGATGTATGATAATGTCAATCTTCTTTGTCAATCTTGACACATCATATCATTTGAATTGTTTTAGTGAATAGATAATGTCAATATTATTTAATTTACTTTTTAAACTATTGTGTGTCTCTGCATTCATTTACATTTGCATATATGAAGATTTGAAATTTACTCTTTTTACTTTCCGCAGCTTGTGATAGACAAAGTGCAGACACCGGACTTGAAGAGGACATTCCTCTTTACCCTGCTTGGTGTCGTGCTAGTTGGTCCTACATTGCATTTCTGGTAATACCCTAGAATCTACGTTGGTATTCCTGAATGTTAGTTCTATTTAGAGTCTATTGATTTTTTATAATGGTTTAAACAATATTAATTATAAGAAATATCAATGCCTATAATAATACACGTGGTTATGTGATAAGTTATAATCCTTGTGCTGTTCTTTTGTTGCAACAACATTGCATATATTTTTATTCTTTCCCCCGTTGAATATTTTTGGAGTCGGATGATTAATTTATGTATGATATTCTTGGTGCGAAGTTTAAAACACTTCCTGCATATACTTAGCTCAGTCACTAGAGTGTTGATGAATTCAGGCAATTGTCAATCCAGTGTTGTTCTTGACATTTACTTTGAATTTATAGGTATTTGTATCTGAGTAAATTGGTTACACTTTCCGGAACATCAGGTGCACTTTTGCGGCTTGTAATTGATCAGGTAGGGCCCTTCTGTTCGTCCCTTGACCTTGACCCAAGTACTGTAACAGTGATAGTGCCACTTCATATCGATCATTATTTGTATGCTGCTTGTTTGATATTCTAATTTTGAGTGATGAAATATGATTACAGTTCATATTTGCTCCCATATTCATTGGAGTTTTCTTATCCTCATTGGTGACACTAGAGGGAAGGCCATCACAAGCTGTACCTAAGCTTAAACAGGTGACATTTAATAGATTTATTTGACTTGTATCTGCCTGTAAAAGATTATAATTAATGGTATTTTGTTGTTATGTTTAATAGTGCTTACTCATCCAGAAATTTCATTTTGCAGGAGTGGTTTTCTGCTGTTCTAGCAAACTGGCAATTATGGATACCTTTTCAATTTCTCAACTTCAGATTTGTTCCGCAACAATTTCAGGTTAGACTGTCAGACAGGATACTGTATATTCAAATTTGGAAATTTGACTTGACTGTATGCATAATCTGTTCATCACTCTGAAACTTATTTTTTTGGGGGGGGGGTTAATATAGAATATAGCGGCTAATTTTCATTCTTAAACCTCATTTGAGCTTACTGGATCTCTCAATATAAACTATAGTCAATTGCTTATAATGGAATATGAATTTTTTTAAAGAGGAATATTCTATTGAAGTGTCAATAGACACACACACAAACACAACTTCTGTTTCCTTAGCGTAATAAGTACTAACAGTTGGAAACAAGGAAGGCATTTTCTATTATTTCTTCATCTTGCATCATATGACTCATATCATACTTGGGAGTTGGATCTTTGGGATGTAACTGTGAAATTTGGACGACCGTTTGTCATTTTATATATGGGCAATGGGGCATCACAAGAGTACTCAGTTCATTGTGTTGTTTTTTTATTCAAACGGAACAAGCACATGCATTTATACTTTATTACGTGGACTCAGATAATTGTTCCTGATTTTTCGAAGTTCGTTGAGAAGATTTCGGATGCATGAAATGGAACTATGGTTATGCTTACTTTATTTGTTTTCTATGTTGACGGTATACATTTACCCTGCACACGATATTAAGACAACCACTTGGCATTGTCCAAGCGGTATGGGGTATCACAGGGGTTCTCAGTTCATCATTTCATTTATTTATTTTTATTCAAACCAAACATGTACATGCTTTAATACTTCAGGTGTACTTAGATAATTGCTCCTGATCTTGAATTGAATAATTCACTGAAAAGTTCTCAAATGTCTGAAATGGAGGTATATATATTATGGTTATGCTAGGTGACAGTTGCAGAAGGATTTTTTCCCTTTAACTTGCATTTTTCTATATTTCATTGACCTTATCATCTATAGTTTTCTTCAATGTTCTATGATTTACCTCCTCCATTTTCTGAATGCTGACGAGTTTAAATACATGTAAATAATTTCAGGTCCTTGCTGCTAATGTTGTTTCTTTGGTGTGGAATGTTATTCTCTCATTTAAAGCGCACAAAGAAGTTCTTCAAAAATAGGTAACTGTATTTTCTTTAAATGAAGAACACCCAATTTTAACTTGTTCTTTTACCTCTAGGAATTCAAGTGTATATAAGCAATAGGCAAAAAGGAAAAAGATTTCCTTCTGTTAGCAGAATGAATTAGGCGCTATTAACCAATGGTCTTGGGCTCATTATCTATGTTGTTTTTGGGACTATGTGTCATCATGGGAATGTTTATGTCTTCAGTGAAAGAGTCAAGAACAAATGGGTTGAGGAGAATAGAGTTGTTGTTATCAATTGGATTAGAATCCATGGGGATTTCACTCTCTCTAGCTCAATTGTTATGAGCATTTTATATGCAGGAACCGGTGTTTAAACCCCGGACACTCCACTTATTCATCTTTAAAAGGTGGATTTTCTAGGCACTAGGCTACCTAACCGGAAAAAATAGATTTTCACATTAATATTCAATCTCTTACAATACAAAGCAAACTATAATATGTTTTGAAAACAAACAAGATGATCAATACACCAAATCAGAAAAAAGACAAGGAAAATTGGCGACCTGACCGACAACTAAACCAAGTCCAAGAAATTACCTTAATGTTGTCCAACAATGAAGAGGCATTAGGTATAACCCCATTGAAAACCACGTCATTTCTAAGCTTCCATATGCACCAAGTAGTTGCTAGCCAAATCAAATGTATAAGACGGTTACCTTTTTTTTTTATTTAACCATGTTCCCAAAGCATAAAAAATGATTCCATCCTTCCAATCTTGACAGAAAGCTCTGGCCAATCCATCTAAATACGTCTTCTCATACACTTTTAATAAAAGAGCAGCGGAAAAAGAGAAGGGAGTAATCTTCACTAATCAGAAAGCAAAAAATACAAGGAAGATTGTGTGAGTTGAGAAAAATACCTCTGTGATTTAGAGCTATCCTCGTAGGTAACTTTTGTAATAATAATCTCCTACCAAAAACATTTACCTTAGAAGGAACATCATTCTTCCAAAGCTTCTGAACGGAGTCCTAAAAAGCTACAGAAATGAACAATTAGGAACCATCTTAGCTTAACCCTTCCTTCTGGATGACTTAATCTATTATGCCATATACGAATCTTGTTTTAATCTGATGTCCAGCCGCTGAGTATACATATGCTTTATAGTTATAAGATACCGTGGAGCTTTTCCTATGAGCACCTCCAAACATATTTGTGTTACATATGACGATACTGTTTTTGTATTTTTAATAATCTTTCTGTTTTATAGCTTAGCTAATAAATCTCATCATTGTTGGACAATATTAATGTGATGTATGCCCATTGATCATTCTTCGTAATTTTTCAGGCTAGGAACTTGGGAGTAGCTGCATGAGCTGTATTTAAGTATGTTTTTATGTTATGGTAATTTAGGTGAACATGAAAACTAGCTGTTGTATAAACTTGCATGTAGAATTTACATGCACTTCCGGGGTTAAAATCTTCCTCCCTGCTGTGCTCCCGTAGATGCTACATCATTCAGAGATAAACAAATTCAAACGGAAAATCATTTTTGAAAGTAAAGTTTTATATCTCTATTTTTTGTATGATTATGAATTTGAGTTTGCATTTCCAATTTCATGACTACCACCTTAATTCCTCTAGAATCTAGATGAGTAGTTAACCCTGCCCTCATTTTACACAGTAAAGTAAACAAATAAATCAAATGTTGTTGTTATATTATATGCACTTGCATATAAATCATAAATTTGTTGGAATGTTAACCGTTGGTTTATTCATCAAAGTTTGGAATGTTTTCGTTCGGCAGCAAAAGCCGGAGGGTTCTATTTGAGAGAGATGCAGCAGTAGATACATAAAAGTTTGGAATGTCTTAAAAAATATTTAATAATGTGACATGTACTTGGTGGTGGGATCATTATCTATTTTTTGCGTCTATTTCTCTCTAAATGGTGTTGTGGATCATAACTTGACATGTCTTCCATAGCTTGCTTGAATGCTGGAATCTATGAACTAGATTTACTTCTCCTTCTTTTAGTCACATTAAGCCTGAGGGTAATTTAATTGACTGTCCATTCTCTTGCTGGATGTTTGTTACTGAGGGGTGTGAATAGGAGAAAATATTCTCCTTTTGATTCCTGTCTCTTGCTGATTTGGGCTATGTTGGGCCTTGATATTTTTTTTATAATATCAGTTTTTATTACAAAAAAATAATATTGAGATGACTTTATTTTTTAAGGTGAATTGTACATTTTAGAGGATCTTTTCCATTAATTAGATAAAAAATTATAGGATCATACTTAATCAAGCACCAGTTCAGAATCATACCATAAAGTCATGGATACACAGAACAATAGCAACTAGCACATAGTCGCAAAACCCAGCAGTGTTGTGTCAACACAGACTAAGGAAAGAAAGAAGAGAGACTAGCACAGAGTAAAATTAAAAAGACTCCCACAATTAAGTGAAAAAGCTGGCATGATCGAGGGTCTCTAAAATAGGAGGATTTAGATTTTCTACATTCAATTTTTTTTAGTGTTTTTAACCTCAAGTTGTGTGTTTTAAACAGTCATGTTGCAAACCCACTTGCGAACCTGACAATGCATAAATATTTTCCTGGAGCGGCAGAGTTGCTCGATCTTACGATGTCACAGCTCTGCACGACTGTTTGCAACAATGTCCATCCATTTAAGATTTTTAGCCTACACAAAATGCTCAAGGATAGCAACATTGGCTAATTGAACAATACTACTTGGATCGTGATTCAGACTACCATGTCAAGAGCTACATAGTGAAGCTTCTAAAAATCACAATCACAATGGATGAGTTCTAAACACGCCGTGGTGGTTTCCCACCGCTCAACCAAACAATACAAGTGTTTTTGGTCGTACAATTGTGAAACTTAGCTCTTAATGAGTTGATTTCATAAAATTGATTTTGATTAGAAGTGAGTGAAATATAGAATAGTTTATCTATAAATTCATTCATATAAATGTGATTGAATACTTTATATTTTTATTTTATATACAACTAATTTTATAGGAGTCAAATTTGAAATTAGATGGTTTGAATCAATCACTTCACGCCCATCTCATTTTTTCACCACCATAATTCAGTTTGCTGGTCCCTCTAACCTAATTAATTTGGGGTTAGGGAATCGAACCGTGATCCTCCGTATCTTTTTTTTAATGGCAAATATTAATACTATAACTGTAATATTGTTTGTTTGTATAGTAAATTGAACATTAATTACATTAGGGAGCCTCATTTAATAATTTGTAAAGGGGTAAAGTGTTGGGGGTAGAAAAACCATGTTGATGTGTTTTTTTTTTTTTTGCTTTATCTCTTTTGTCCCCTTTTGTATCACAAATCAAAAGATGCATTGGGATACAGCCTGCCTAATATGGATAAAGACTTGGTGGGATCAAGGAAGACAATATCATATCATAACAGATTAATTGCACGGTTTCTAAAGAATCTAATCTACCTTTTCTTTCCCTAGCATACGTGTACACGGTTACACTTGTTTTTTTATCAAAGAAATAGTACTATCTTTATTAAAGAAATACTTCTATCATCATAATGTTTTCTGATCATATGCATGTAGGAAAAAGTTTACTTGAGATAATTACTTTAGTTTATTAATATCTTTTACTAATATGGAAGTTTAATTAGTACTGTATTCCACTATTTTGTACTAGTAATTATATACTAATAATAGTTTTCTGAATTTCCTTAGCTTTGCACACGCATGCAGGAAGAAATTTTTTCATCATTTGATAGGGAACAAACTGATGATAAAAAAAAAGCAGGTGAATGTTTGATAAAATTAAAAACTCCTGTCATACTTTAATTATAGGATCTTAATGTGTGATAAAACTTTTCTTTATAACTTTTTTGGATCTTATTGTTTTTAAATGTAGAACTTGAAATTTTTGCAATGTATTATCTCAAAAGCATTCCTTTCACCGATCGTTAGTTGGTTCAGTGGTGATTGGCGCTGAACTTGGTAGGGAGGACCACGGTTCGATCCCGCAACTGTGATCGGGAGGGGGCTGAAACCACTTGATGCCAAAACTGACCCCCGAACCAGATTAAACTGGTGGTGAAAAAAAAAAAAAAAAGCATTCCTTTCAATATTCAATTATATTTTTACAAGTTCTTTTTGACTAATTTTTACAAGTTTGTCATCCACTTGATCTGTAGGAAAATATACAATGATGTGAATATGTTTTTGCACACTTAATTTGAAAACTTGTTAGGCAACTCATGTCAGAAGGCTTAATTTAAGGTTTTGGTTAACCTGATATGATATAATGATTCTTGTAGTGCATAGTACACAAGTTTCTAATAACATTATAACGGATATGAATTTTATAAAAATTTTGTTAGATTGAAAGATTATAACAAGTTTTTTTCTTAAAAATGCCTTATAATTAACGATGAAAGTAATATGATACTTGTCTTTACTATACGGTTATGCTAACATGTGACCTTAAAACACATGACAAGAGTGCTTCAAATATTAATAATTACATTTTGACTTTTAAATATTGAAATACACAATTTTCTATATAAAATTTCCAATTTCCAATACTCAATTAAGGTGGATTGCGTCAATACTAGTACTAATATATACTAGTCAAACTCTAGCACTTATTTTAGAATAAGATTCACAGAATTCACGAAATGACCACTTACATAAATAATATTTAGTCAAACTCTGATATTTATTAAGATTTTGACCGCATTTTAAGGATCACATTTTTAAAATATCAATCTTTTATAATTTTTTTAATAAATAATTAAAAATATCAATTGTTAAAATTCTACATTAGCATATCAACTAAATCGCTTAACGGGAGATATGATTTAGTAGCACACTTTGCTTTAACACCAGTATTACGAAATGCTGAAGCAAGCATGAGGTCAGAGAAAAGATAAGGGTAATATTGTCAATATCCATCAACGAAGAGACAAAAGATCTGTTCAAAACTTCAAGTATCACAGACAGACAAGTTTGACAATATCCTTAAAAGTCGTAGGACACGTCAACGATTGCTAGCTTACAAAGCTACGTACAACTACTTTGGTCAACAAGTAACAACCTTCTCCACTCTTTCCCTATGCTTAGATTAGATTCTCTCTAATCCAACCTTAATCTAATCAAATTAATCCTATCTCAAATTTAATACTCCCTTCGTCCTAAAATAAGTGACATATTTTTGACTTAGAGTACTATTCCTATGATTTACTTTGACTATATTTTTCAATTAATATATATATGCAAATATTAGCATATGAGATGTTGTTTTATTTATCTCGATGAGTATTTTCAAAATATATAATTTTTATAATTTTTAATAAAATATAATTTAAGATATTAACAATTAAAATTGTATATTGGCAAACGTGACAGTGGTCAACTAGGCTAGTTATTTTGGGACGGAGTGCTAAAATTTGTTTTGTTTGAATAATAGTATTATCTCTTTCTTTGTGCTAATTAACCATGGTTTTCCTTATTTTCAAAAACGTTTGCACATTGTTTTTCCATTGTTTTATTACATTTACAGGTCAATGCTCATCGATAGGGCTGAAAATGAGTCGAGTCGAGTCGAACTTGCTTAAGCTCGGCTTGACTCATTTATTTAACGAGCTTAATTTTCAACTTAAATTAGACTCATTTGGTTCATGAACCAAGTTCAACAAGTTAATTATTGAATCGAATAGAGTCTCGAACTATTTTCGAGTTGGTTCGGTTCATTTCCACCCCTACTCATCAATTAGTTAGAGTGATAAGAGATTTCTTTTTTTAATTAATTTATCTAATTCCCATATTAGAATATTACATTCTGAGTTTAACTCAGTTGGTAGAAATATCGCATAATATATACTACCGTGGTTGAGTTTATATTTCAGTTACCTTAAAGGTAAATTTTTTAGCCACAATGTTACTTAACCAATTTTTTTTTTCTTTTCATATTTCAATTATATAGTAAAAAGTTACACTTGAAATATATATTAATAAAATTCTAATATATATTTCTTCATATAATGATCATATATATATGGAAATTTCAAATTATATATGGTTGACATGGACTATAATTAATTAAACTTATGGTTCAATATTTTCAATTGAATTATATAATATTTAAATTAAGACTATAGTTGGCTCACTACATAACTGACTTGTTTTTAACAACCGGTCAAACTTAAATAGTTTTTAAAACATTAGTAATTTATTATTTAAGTTGAATAAAAAATAAAGTAGTCTCATTTACCAAAAAAAAATAAAAAATAAAGTACTCTCTCACTCTCATTCTAGAAGCTTGCCCTACTAAAGGTTGTTTGAATTGGTTGCTAGCGATCTTTTGACCAAATTAAGAATAATAGAATCCTTGAATAAACAAAACATTCAACTGATCGATCATGTGTCATTTATATCAACCATTAGTTGACATAAATTTAAAACAAGTTGTTTTATACTCTATCCACCATAAAATATAAATAAAATTCACCGATTATTAGTTAGTTCAGTGGTGATTGACGCTAAATTGGTGGAGAAGATTATAGTTTGATTTTCGCAACTACAATTAGAAGAGCGCTAAAACCACTTAATACCACAGAACTGACTTTCGATCTAGATTAACTGATCTCGTGGACCAAATACCGATGATAAAAAAAATATAAACAAAATCCATCTTTCTTTTAGATAGCTATATTAGTTATGTAATAAATTATTTTTTTAAAAAAAATTGTACTTATTTTATCGCGGATGGAGTATACTATAACATGAAAATACGTATAAATTTTATATTTTCAATAACTGTTTACATAATTCAATCACATTTTCAATAAGTCATTAGGTTCAATCTAGTGGTAAGAAATTTAAGTAATATACATGATGTCTTAGGTTCGATCTTCATTGCCAACATTGTAAATCACATTTTTAGTAAAGAAATATTCTTGATAATTAAATCACATTACGTGAACAAGAATATTTTAGTCTTGAAAATAAGAGGGAGAAACATGAAGACAGAATGGTTTTGTTGTTTTATAACGTGGACCATGTATGTATGTATTATTCTCCAAGCAAGCAGTGTCACAGTTATCAATCAATGAAGCAGCACCGTCTGTTGACTCCGTTAGTATGAATGCGGACGGTGTCAGTTAGTTACTGAAAGTGAGATCTATGTTGTGTTTCTGTGTTCATATCTTGCCATTGAGCTACTAGTAATTAAAATTTTATTTAGAAAAATGTTAGTACTAATTGTCTTTTTAGATCATTTGTTAAATAATTAAATATATGATGAAAACAATTGAGTTTGAGCTATACATCAACCTAAATTGAGTTATTTGTGACTTTTAATCGAGTCCAGTTTAAATTAATTATTTTTTGGTGAATCCAAGATAAATTTTAATCTGATCATGAGTTAATTTTTGTTGAATTGAGTTGAATTTAATTCAATTTCGTTGAGTTTTAAACTCCACAAAACCAACAAAATCAACGAAAACACAGAAATTCATCCACAATATAAATATTAACGAATACCATATAGTATCTCATAGGCAAATTTAATTTGTTCGCAAGTAAACGAGCTGAGTAGGAGCACAATTTAATATCAAACACATGATTTTTTTTATTAATCCTAAATATTAATTAAGCTCAAATTTAGGTAAATATAATATCTTCTTATTAATGTTTTTTATTAATAATTTAAAATTTAAGCGATATTTTTTGAGGTTTTTACTAATATTGGTTTTTCAAAAATCGAAAGAAAATTTATAGTGGACTATCCTAAATTTGATGGACTAGTCCGACCTCAACCTATTTTATATGGACTAAAGCAGATTGCATTTAAATTTTCAAGAAGAGTGCAAGAGAATTTAGGGTAGAACTAGAACACACTTTTTACAAACTCATGCTAAAATATCGACTAATCAATCAACCCATCAAGTCTAATCCATTTTACCATTTATATACATGAGTAAACTATAATACACAGTGGAGTGGAATCTAATGTATTTGGTCTATATTGTGGACAAAATACATTAGATTCTTAATGAATTTAAAAAATAAATTTTCTCTTATATTTTAGACCGAAAGAAGTAATAGGTATCTGAGGAAGTAACAAATATGAACACAATTGTTCTCATAATAGATATCGAAAGGAGTAACAAATTAATAAGTCTTTTTTTTCCTTTCTATTTTCTTTTGATCATGATGATTATGTAATCAATCATGCAACTTCAATTGTATCATTACAAATAGGACCTAATGTGTCGTGCTTTTTTTTTTTTTTTGGTGATTTAATGGGTCGTGCTTTATTATGCTAATAGTAATGGAAAAGTACTCATCATCAAAAGAATAATAAAAAAAGTACCTTAGGCCAAATTAATTACATCTTGTTTTAATATAGGATCGTATAATAATACTAATATTTCCATATCTTATCTTATCTACCCTAAACCTACTAATAAACTCCTAATCAAAAAATTGGCACGATTAGAGCAAATAATTTTGGAAAAGAAAGAAAGGAATAACGTATAAGGGGGTGTTTCCTATCTTCATACACGACTTTAATTTACTTCTTTCCCTTTCCAATCTTCCCTTCTCCCACATTGGACGAAAAACATTTTTTATGTAATAAATTGATCTCTTTGTGGGGCACAAAGGCATCTCTATCTTCTTTTTCATCCAAATGTAGCTTTCATATGCTTACGTTATTGCATCCGTCACCTCTTTTTCTTATATTATTGGTGCTTCTTTCTTTCTTTCCTTACCAATTATTTTGATCTCTTTGAAATTTAGTACTCATAAAGTGTTCTATGCATACGTGGAGGCTTTTATTTTTGGCTTTAAATAATCAAATATAAATTAATTTATTTTGAATTTCATTTTTTAGCTAATTATTTATATAAGTTCAAATATATTCAAAATCATGTTTAACAAAAAAAATGAGTCTATATAGACCGATTAGAGTTATGATATCTCTTGAGTAATCTGATTTTAGTTAAGTTCATTTATTTTAAAAAAAATTCTAGCCATACACCTTTTTCCTTTATTTTCTCTCTTTCTAGAACCCCTACTTATTCAATCTTTCACTTTCAAGTTTCATCTAGATATATATAAAAAATATATTTTCTATATTTATATTCTTAGTGGATTGACACTTGGCATTCTTCTTAAAGGAAATTATCTACGTTGTCCACAATTAATTAATAGAAAATAGACTTAGTTAGATATACATGTCATCAAGACTCAAGTTAGACCCTTCTCTTACCTAACACAATTACATGTATTGTTGTTACCATTATTAATCCTTTTAATTTGACTTGAGTAAAACACTACATGCTTGAGATATTTAAATTAATGATAGTTGATGATAAAAATATTTTTAATATATGTTAAATTTAATTAATTACAATTAAAATAAAAAGCACCCACGCATAGTAGACTTGGTCGTTTTTAGATTTCTATGCAAAACATATTATATAATAAGATCAACATGTACTAGATATGTAAATGCTTTAGAACCTAATAACAAGGTCACATGGTCACATGGGTATGTTTGTTGAAGAAAATTGCAACTAGTCAAATGTAGTACAGTGACTTGATGCTTAAGCAGCTTAATTTCATTCTCTTAATATAGTTAATAACTTAATATTTCCTTTCTAAAAAAATTAATTAATTTTTTTTTTATTTCATTTAAAAAAATTATAGAGTATGGAAGAAAGAAAAGAAAGAGTCAAAGCGGTAATGAAACGGATAGGTTGCTGATTTTAGTGGTTTTAGTTAGTGGGAATGAGCAATGTCACTTACAAGTGACAACAAACAAGTAAAATTATTATTTAATTTGTTTCTAGTATATATTTAGAAATTTGGGTTATTTAAATTGATTTTGACTAAAGATTTTGGTGATATGAAAGCTATAGAAATATTGTTTAAGCAGAAATGGATACGGCTGTCAAATGCACACATAAATTGTAAAATTTAAAACAAATCTTGCTTAACAGTTACGCTCATGTTTAGCTAGTTTAGGCACTCTTTAAATAGAGTAGTTAGAAATAATCTGTTTACATTTCAAATTTTAATGGAAATGGTTTTTTTTTTTCTTTTAAATTTATATAACAAAAATTAAAATAAAGTCAAAATTGTTTACATAAGTTATTTTAAAGAACTTATAAGATTAAGTTTGTTTTTTTTTTTTGACGAAAACTTATAAGATTAAGTTGAAAGCACGGTTTATAAAAATGTCATAATTTATTTTCATAAGTTTTCAACGACATCACAAATATTATTTTGTTTTGAAGTAGACTTCACAAATATTTGTACCAATAAATAAGCGTGATTCAAATTTTACTCAGTAATTTATTATCGGTTTCCTATTTAATTTGTCATGATATATCACATATATCACCATTTTAACTCAAGATGTATTAGTTATTATATAAATGAAGTAATGTATGTAACATTGTCATTGTAAAAACAAAAAAGAGTAATGTAACATAATAGGGGTTGATCCTCTCTAATCTTTGTTATTATTTTTATAGTTTTCAATAAGTTTTCCGAAAAAGAGAAGAAAAAACTCATTTTAGACATATGTGGGATGAATTTGGGAAGTAATAAAAGTGACGAAGAATTTCTCTTGAATATTTTTAACGGTAAAAGTAAATTCATTAATGGCTTAAATATGAAAATAGTCCCTGCAATTACACCTTGTTTTGATTTTGGTCCTTGTAAAATAAAAAGTTTGATTTTAGTCCCTGCAAAATTTCAAATTTTTTAAAAAAGTCCTTGAGGTGAATTTTTTGCTTATATGTCAAATTGTTGATGATTTGGCAGATGCTGAGTAGGATTTGTTGATAACATGGATATTTACGTGTAATTTGTATTTAACTTTTAAATTGAAAATTACATTTTTCAGAAAAAACAAAATAAATTGAAAAATAAAAAGTTAATAAAATAGAAGAAGGTCTCAGCCTTCTCAACTCCTTCAACAAAATCACCAACAACAAGGAAAAATAAGTGAAAAGGTTGCTTGTCCTACACAGTGATCCACCACCGGCAACACAAACCCATCTTGGAAACATGATTATTAATTTCATATTTGAAGCAAAATGATTTGTATAAAAAATTAGGGCTTTCTAAATATAATGTTGAAATTTAAGTATGCTACGATTTTGTTTCGTGTGCGTGAGTTTGTTGCGTTGATCTTTTATAATCTGTCCCTTCTCTAAAAAAATTGGGGATGAAAACTTCAAACCTTAAAAAATTAATGGTGGAGGTTGTTTTTGGTGGTGGTTATGGTGTTGAAGATTTTTCATAGCTGTGATGCACGGGTACTCCGTTTGAGGAAAAGTACCGGTACCGGGTACGTACCCGTACCAGTACTGGGTACATATCCGTACCTTAATTTATGTCCATACACATGTATTAGTTTTTCTAAAAATGCCGTACTCCGAACCGGTATCCGTATCGGGTACCGGTACCGTATCCGTATCGGGTACCGGTACCGTACCCGCACCTAGGCAACACAGGTTCATAGGGTGAGATTTCTTCATGTGATGAACAAGGGGTCTTGCGGCAGCAGAAGCCATTTCTGGTGGGAAAAATTGGAGAAACAGAAGCTACGATTCTGTTTTTAATATATTAACATTTTATTTTTCAATTTATTTTGTTTTTTCTAAAAATTGATAAATGTAATTTTCAATTTAAAAGTTAAATGAAAATTACATGTAAATATCCACGTCATCAACCAATCCTACTCATCATCTGCCAAATCATCAATAATTTGACATGTCAGCAAAAATTTCACCTCAGGGACCTTTTTAAAATTTTTGAAATTTTGCAGGGATTGAAATCAAACTTTTTACTTTACAGGGACCAAAATCAAAACAATGCGTAATTGCAGGGATCGTTTTCATATTTAAGCCTTCATTAATTGAGAGCAAATTTTATAAGGATTTACTAAAGTCTTTGAAACATCTCTGACAAATGAAAAGGAAACAACTAATCATAAAACATAATGGGATTAATAAACTTCTCATATAAGGATTGTTTAGAAAAATTTAAATTTAATTTCCGATAGAAACAATTATTAGTTATATTTTATTTAACTCGCCGCCGAACTCTAAATTACTTAGCTCATTCCTACGCGATTAACCACCACCCACCCACCCATTAAAACATAAAGTCTAACAATATATAATCATTAGTAGTCAAAGAGTGACTGAAGCCAAATTGGTGCTATTTAGCCAACATCTAGAAACAAACTGGTTATTAAGTGAAAATTGTTTTGGATTTTTAGATTGGTGATGAATATTAATATATATTGATCAATTTTAACAAGTATAGTTAGGAAGTCAAAATATAACAATAATCAATTATAAGTTAAGGAACAAAAATTCAATTTAGTTAAAATTAAACCATCTAAGTGCTTTTCACAATCTGCTAAGATTTGAGGGAGAGAACCGGTCATAGAATTGCAGCTGCAAACTGAAATAACAACAAAAATACTACTTGTACTAGTAATAGTAATACCACCACCAACCATACTAATCAATCAAGCCAAACCCACAGAAATGGAAAGAAAACAAAGTACTAGTAATAATTTCCGTATTCATTTCAAACTTACACACCAAGCCTCCTTTCAACACCAAACAAAGACCAAGTCTTCTCTTTTTCATTTCACTAAATACGGAGTACTTTCTACTTAGACTAGTCAACGCTAAACATGTTTCACACGCTAACTGCACTGCACATACCATGATGCTTAATTTCCATTATGCTCAATGTATGTAACACATAAACTTCAAAATGCATTTTGATTAGATTAATTCATAAACTAAAACAAAGATACTACAACATTGTTTATAGTAGTACTTAATAGTAATAATTAAAGGAACTATGTAACATAAATTACACAGAAAAATCAAAAAACAAAAGAAAAAGGAAATTCATTCTACATCATCCATTTTTCCATATCCTTGTTTTTCCTTTCCCCAAATTTACAATCATAATCATAATATCCTAACTAATACTACTACCCCAATTATCCAACCCCAAATCCACGATAAGGGCAAAAAAGGAAAAAGTGAAAAAAAGGAGAATCTCGTCATTTCAATTCTTCTCACATTACTTTCCACGATGATTCCAGAGTTGGAAAACAACTTGAGAAAGTTTCAAAATCTAAACCTCCAGCAGAACCAAAACCACTTTCATCAATGGGCTGACCAAATGAAACTGGGCCCAGACCAGACATTTCAGGCCCATTAGAGTTGTTATTACCCACCACTGTTTGTTGTTGTTGTTGTTGTCGATGATGATCTAGCAAAAAAGCTGACGTGTCAAGCGTCGGTAAACAACCTACACCGCTCGACGAAAACCTCCCTCCTCCGGTAACACCCATCGCCCTAAGCGGCTCCGGCTTTACCACCGACGCCATTGAAACATTCGAACCAGCACCGAATCTCACACCAGTAACCTGCTGTACCATCTGCCTGAAATTCGCGGGGTCCGCCGTGATAAACGTCGTCTGAGACCGCTTTGAAGCACGCGACTTACGTTTCGAGATCTTTCCGGCTGCTACACGTTGACGCTTTGGAGCGGAATCGTCAGAGCCGGAAAGACTCGAAACGGTTGGAGTAACAGTGGCGGTGGTGGTGACAGAGGAGTCTTTTAAAAACGGAGAGAGTGTATCCTCCGGTGCGGCGGCGGAGAGTGATTTCTGAAGAGCTTTTGTTATTATATCGGTGTCGCGAGTTATGTAATCAGGTAGCCACGTGTCACCCATGGCTGAGCGAAACATCCATGGTTCAATGCTGGCTAAATTTTCTGATGATGCCATAGTTAGCAAGGAAAATTATTTACTAGTATTATTATTCAAAACGGTGCGTTTTGATAACACTAGAGTTATAGTAGAGTCTGTTAGTTATAACTGTGTGAGAGAAAAAGAGAGAGAGAGAGATGGAAGGAATGGGGGAGGAAGAAGAAGGAAGGGGATAGAGGAAGATAAATAAGGGCGGTGGAGGGTATTTTGGGGAAATGAGGAAAAAGGAAGAGAGAGAAAGAAACCGCGTTGTTCGGGATATGAGAAGACACGCGTCATCATGTCCGTACGTTTGTGTGAGGTAAGCTGATGTTGATGCTGAAATTGGCGGACTCTAAATTTTAATTTAATACAACTATGGTTTTCTTAAATCAAATCAAATTAACGTAACGGCTTTGTTTGCTTTGCTTGGTTTTGTTTACGGAAATGATAAAATTTACTCAATAAATAGTAAACAATTAATTGATTAAATAAGCAATTTAATGTCCCATAAGTCCTAGCTTAACTGGTAAAAATGTCAAAATTGTTAGGCCGGATGTCGTAACCTGGGTTCGAATCCGGGATCTCACAATTATTTGTGAGTTTAATTTCAGTAGATTACCACTTCTTCTAAAACCAAAAAAAAATAAATAAGCAATTTAATTTTTGAATTTTTATCTATCGATCAATTTCGTTTTTCAATTTATCGAAATAGTCGAAATACTCTTTAATTTGTGAAAGTTATAGTAGTATAAAAATAGTAAGTCTCTAAGCAATTGATTGAAAGATAATTTAGAGAAGAAAAACGGTAACATGTAACCTAAGAGCAAATGTTAAGAATACACTTGTGCATTATACCTTTTAAATATTAATGTACAAGTGTATTTTTAACAACTTTAACATGTGTCATTAGGATACATGTAAGGGCACATGTTAACATGATCTGAGACTTTGTCATAATTTATGGATGCAATTGATTGAAGCGAACCCTCTTAAAAAAAATTAAGTGAAGTGAACCTCAAAAATTAAGAGTTAGATCCCGAGGTAAGTAAAATATGACTATTAATTATTTTTAAATACAATACATACAAATTTCTATTTTTAGATACCTTAACATGTGACCTTAGGGTGCATGTAAGGGCACATGTTAACATGACCATTTAGAGACTAAATATATATAACTTGTCATAATTTATGGATGCAATTGATTAATGTGAATCCTCTTAAAAAAAATTGATTGAAGTAAATCTCAGAAATTAAGAGTTCGATCCCGAGATAAATAAAATATGATTAGTAATTGTTTTTACTAGGAATCGAATTTGGATTCTCCCGAACAATTCATAATATGAAGAGCTCATTAACTACTTGAACGTAGCTAATATCTTGATTAACTTATTTACTCTATTTAAATTAAGCAGAATTAGGGTAAAAAAATAAATTAAGTTAAAAAAAATCGTTTACAAATTGTATATTTAACTTTTAAAAAGTGTCATTAAAACACATGTTAACAAAATCCTTAATTTTAAATTAAAAATTAATTTATATGTAAATACAACTTAATTGGTAGCATAAATACATTTATTTTTATTTTTTATAGGAATGCAAGGTTGTATTCTTACTTTTTCCACATAAGTCTAGTTAATAACCTAGCTGGATAGGAAATTTGAAAAAATAGACTAATTTTTATCTTTGATGGTGTGAAACTCTTTACGCATGTATCTAATTAAACATAGGGCCATGCTAAACAATATTCTCGGGGCACTTGTTAAACATACCAGAAAAGAAAATAAAGGATAAAATTAATATTGAAAAAACAACTTTTTATACTTTTAAGGTATTGAATACACACATTTCAACTCAAAATTTCCAAGTTATTAGAATGAATGTGGATCTTCTGCTGCTTTTTTTTTTGTTTTTTTCTCTTGTGCCCTCTATGACGTCCATCTTATTTCTTCATCTTGATCAGTCACAACTTATTACATTTGCGATGTTACTGGAAAAGTACAAAACAAGGCTAAGTTACCGGAAAAATTGTGCCACTGTCCAACTACATAACATTGCCACACGGATAAATTACCAGAAAAATCGCGGCACATTTTAGTCTGTTACAAACATTGCCACACGGATAAAATTCAAATCTTGGCGCGATGGGCCTACATAGTGGTGCGATTTATGCGTGTTTTTGAAGTCTATATAAGGAGACTTATTCCACAGACTCTACGAAAACGGATTTTAGAGACAAAGACTACAATCAACACTTCAAGAGACCAGAGAACACAATTTTTATAATTGGAAACATATTTTTTATGGTTGCTATTCATCGTGAATTCATGTATAACTCTCAAAACTCTTATGTTATGTCAGTTATTATTATGAGTAGCTAAATTCTTTAGGTTAGGTTGAGTAGATGAATTTTTCTGGAAACTATTTGAACCATGCAATTTGTAGAGGATCATTTGATGCAATTTAATTCTTAATATTTATTTAGTTATCTCTGTGTTTAATACTTTTCATAGTAGACATATAGTAGACATATTTGTGAATTGATTTTATCTAATGAATTAACCATAACATTTGGAACTAGAAGTGAGATAATTGCTCAATTAAGTAGTGGATTTAGACACATTGAAACTTTGATTGTGACACTTAGAATTAATGTACTTTAATGCTTTCAATAATTGGTTGAAAAAGTTGAAGTTGAGCATCTTATAAGTGAAATGACTCATAAATCTAATGTCTTAAAATTTTGAGTGAAGATGTGGTGTTAAAAGATATTTGTGTGGTTGTTTAAGGCTAACATGTTGATCCAACCCAGTGAGGCTCCTCCTCTCGGCCCAATAGTAGTATCATAATCTGATTTTGGGGAGAAATAAGTGAGTGATGATGGTTCGCGGACACGAAAAGACACACTTAAGGGAAGATGTTGAGATCTATCATGCATGAGTTAAACCCACATTAATTGGAAGAGTTAAAGTTGAACAATCTTCATTATCTCTCCTAGCACTTTTACACTAAATGAAAGTGAATGTAAGTGAATTTATGATTTTTGAATGTAGAGAATCCAAATTCAATGAGATGACACATAAACTCAATATCCAATGTATTGAGTAAATCCGGTGAAACTCCTTCTTTTGCCCCCAACAACATATTTAGCGGCAAACACCTTAGATCACAAATCCTCATTATCCACGAGAAGTCTCGATTATTATTTTCCCAATAGCGATACTTTAAACCCCCTCACCCTCTCATCATCTAAACCCCCACAATCATGACTAAGATACATATTTATTATTTTTATTTACAGTGCATTAGTGTGTGTATATATATATATATATATATGTATTTTATATAAAAAATAATGATTGAGTTAATTCAGTCAGTTTAAAACAACTGGGGGTATGCACGTCCACTAAATTATTTATTTTGTTACAAAGCCATCTGAACAATTGAATTTCTTCCAATAAAAATGTTATGTTATACTAGTAAGTTTTATAAAGATCTTTATAGTAATTTTGAAGGTGAGTGCATGTGCATTGTATAGAAGAGTACGTATGATGTGTTTTTTGGATGGTGCAAACCTCTGATGCACGGGTACTCCATTTGAGGGAGAGTATCGGTACCGAGTATGTACCCGTATCAGTACGTGTACATATTCGTACCTTAATTTATGCTCGTATATGTATATTAATTTTTCTAAAAATGTCATATCCCATACGGGTACCCGCACCTAGGCAACATAGGTGCAAACAATCAAGGGTATGAAATCAAAATGGATGACAGCAATAGCATCCGTTTATTTATGAATCTTGTTCAGTAGCATAGTGAGGATTAGTGAGTGAAAAACTGAGTGAATATGGTAAGAGAGAGAAGTTGGTGAGGTGAGCTGTATTATGGTACCGTATAACCGTACGTACTGAAGACTGTTGACTATTGACTGTTGAGATTGCTTCAACTTTGACTGTCAAGCAAGCCGCGTTGTCTGTCTTCCTTTCCTTCACGCGTAAACTTGCTTCCCAATCTCTATTATTTACTGTACTTGTACGTAGTTTTTTTAAGTTCAAGCAGTAGATCATTTTTTACCCAATCATGAAGAGTAACTAAATATGGAGTATTTGATTAACACAAAATTTACACACTGAGAAACATCATCATATCATATAGATTTATGTGGGTCACTTATTTACATAGCTACCGGAGAACAAAACAAAAACAGAAGCCAATATAAACACTTTTGGGAAGCACTCATTTTGGATCCACGGATACACTTATGATTTCTATCTTATTGTTTGGTAGGTAGCTAACTAGCTGTTTTTTAACGTAGTTGATATATATGCATTGGCTTGACCTATTGATGTATATGTCTTATTCTTACTTACCACATATTGGAGAAGGTTACATAATTTATTTCTTATTAATTGAGTTTGGAATTATTCAACTAGACAAGAAATGGTTGATTAATTTCTTAATTGGGTTGAATCAATACTAACAATGGTGTAATTTTTTCAGTGATATCACAACCATCTATTTTATAATGCTACATGTGAAGAATAAAAAGCGACGATGCACACCGGAGACTCTCCGGTAAAATGCCACTGGAAAGGATCCGTTTCACAACTATCAACCTTTTCGCCAGTATACTTAGTTTGGTTGATTCAGATATGTGAATATTGAATTGTAGTAATCTTAGAAATTTCACTACTAGAGACTACATAGAATATTTGATCTTGTCAAATAAGAAAACGAAATTAATTTCACATTCTATATGTTTTGTGGTTCATTGTTGATCATTTGTTGTAAGCATGCTTCCCATGAATGATATCAAAACATTACACAAAGGAATTCAAAGTAGTTTTTGAGTACCATACAAGCTAGTTACAAACATTCTTTGAGTAGATAAATCGAATGATAGAGGAATAAGCCTCAAGATAATGCTTTTGGGCCAAAAGGCTGTTCTTGTGTTTTGAGATTTTCATATTCCATCTATAAAAGTAATGATAGAGGAAGTTAGAATGAAAGACACCATAATTAAAATCATAATATAGGGATAATGCAATACAATCTTGCTGATGAAAAGATCAAGTGTCAAAGATAACTACTTCATAGAAAAAATGTATGTATAGGTCTGTAATTTATTTAGAAGAGACATCATTCATATCAACAAAAATGTGCCGAAAAGCATTCTAAGAATGCTTACTCCCATGGTGCTTAAAGGGTGAGTTTCTTTGTCAAATTGTTGATTAATAGTATCTCATAGATGAAAAATTAACTAACCTCAAGGGGTTCACTTAGTGTAGCATGAGAGTTTGTATTCAAACAAGTTGCGGACTCGAACTCTCATTAGTTCCGGTAGGGTGTGACACGAATCACTTCGTGCAAGTTTCAAGCAAAGAACTGCATGTGTATAAGATAAGCATAAAGTATCAATTCTCTTTAATAGTCATTAAAATCATTAGTATGTCTTAGAATATGTAAAGGGCTAGTTTGAATTTGAACACACACCAAGAAAAGGAAAAGGTTGAGAGATACTTGAAAGGATTACCAACCTAGAGAAAAGTTGGTGGGTTGAAGTGGGGAAAAATTGGATGAAATTGGATGCCATGTTTTGTTTGTTGCAACACCTTTAAAATTCTTGAATGTCATTTACTTTCTGAATGGATTGAATGACTGCAAAAAGAGAGATCAAAATGCAGTCATAACAATTGATATATGTGATTTCAAGGTAAAATAACTCTGACTATTTATGACATATTCTTAGTGATTAATGACACTAATGAGATGATTAAGTTTCATTAAAAACATTGAGAAGTAAAGAGAAGAGTATAAGAACGTGAACAATTTGCATCGCTCCTAATTCCTAATTGATTGTTAGTCATAAAAAATAAAACGAATGTCAAACAAACTTCATATCTAATGCACAATATCATGAAATGGACAAGTACACCAGATTATTGCCGCCAAGTATATATTATGGCATTTACTTTTTGAATCCATAACAAGCTAAAACAGCCTAAAAAGATGTTCAAAGCGAGTATGTATTATCGATTATATTGCTTCCAAAATTCATATCTAATAATTCATACCTCATATATGTCGTCGTAGTATCACCTCATTCAAATCTTCATATTTGTCAAATTCATTTCCATCCACAAATAAAAACGAAAGATCTGGTGTGTATAAGATTCCATCATACCAAAATGTCTTCATCTTTGGACAGTCTTTAATGTATATGAAACAAAATTCTGGCATCTCAATATAGCAAGGAAAACAGCTATGACTGAAACATTTGAGGCTAGGAAGATTGAATAGTTCCATTGAGTACAATTTTGGGAATTTAATCTTCTTCTGTTGTACACAATTAATAGGATTGCAATTATTTCCAATGATCTCTTTCATCTTCTCGCAATTATACACACGGAGATAGTTCAAATTTGGAAGGCTTGTGACAACGCCAACATCCGGGAGCACATATTCCAAATCATTGCACCGCATGATGATTATCCCACGTAAGTTCTCAAACCCTAAAATTTTATCATAATTTTTCCAAATGTGCTTCAATTTTGGAAGAGAAGACAATTGTAAACTTTCTAGTTCACACTGCAACATGCTCTGATTTGATTCAAATATCTCTTCTATGTACTCACATTCTTTGACCGCGAGTTTCTTCACATGTGAGAATAAATCCATCATGTTCGATGGGATGCAAGTCAGTAGCTTGTGACAGTTTACAATGACAAGTTTTGTTACTCTTTTGATGTAGCCAAGAAGCTCTTCATCGACAATATCTCTAAATGTCTCCAATTTTTGCAACTCCACCTACACAACAACATAAAATTGGTGTAGTTAGTTTAAATATAATGTTCGAGTTGAAAGGCCTTGTGTTTGAGTTTGTACCTACCTTGTATTTCTCTGAGTTATGGAGATAATATATTATCAAATTAAGATCTCCAAATGTGTGTATATCCATCGTATCCCAACATAGTATATGAAGGTTGGGTGTGTTTATGATAACATTTCCATAGGGAAAGGTTCCCATATTTGGACATTCTTCAATTGGTAAGAGCCTGATATCGTAGTTGTACACTCCTGAACAAAAACACTTGAGCTTTGGTACTTCACAAAACTCTAATTCCTTTAATTCTGGAAAAGAAATTTGAACCTGATCGCTATTATTGAATTTCCTATCCTCTTCAACAGTGAATAAAGGGATATTATAGTCATAATCTCCTGAACAAACACATTCCAGCTTAGGAAGTTCAAGAAGTCTCAATTCCTCCAACTTGGGAAATAATGTCTTGACTTTGTTGCCTCCTTCTATATATTCTTCTTCCTTTGTTATTATCTCCTCCATCATTTCACATTTCTCAACAAATATATTTTGAAGCTGCACAAGGCTTCTAGCCATAGAGTGGGAGAACAAACTCTTCAAATTTTGGCAATCAAAAACTGTAATTGATGTTAGATTCTTGAAGCTTATGACCTTAGTGATACTGTGGTTCCATACGCGACTTAATCTTGGCAACCTATACAATGTCATCTCTTGTAGCTGATAATGTGTGGTGGCATCCCTTTTTTTGTAACTGATTCAAACACCTCAACCAATGCACCACAATTATTTACATTGAGTTTTCTCACATGTTGAAGTATTTCTATCTCACTGAATGATACAAGCATTGATAATCTATGAAATTCTGTGATATTCATTACTTTTTCTTTGACTAAGTATTCAAACATGCCTTTATCACATAGCTCCTTCAAGTTCAACATCTCAGATCTTTGTAAAGCCACCTACAAAATATTCATTTAATTATCTCCCAAATGTACCTGCTATATTATTAAATTTATGAATATAAGTTATATATATATATATATATATATACACACACGAGACATACAAATGCTTTAAATAGTTGTAAAGTGACATTTAAGTCATTCTTGTGTATGAAGTTGCTGGTGAGTGATCCAATCACTATGTTGACATCCTTAAGCTTAGGTGTACTAGAAAATCCTTGTGAAAATACTTCCATATTGGGACAATCTTTGATGTCCAATTTCTGCAGTAATGGAAAATCAAGATTATAGGAACCTTGGAAGAAGGCCTTAAGGTCCGGAAGCTTTGCAAGAAGTAGATGTTGCAATCTAGGGAAGACGATCTTTTCTCCATTTGCTTCTGATTCTTTTTGAGATACTATCTCATATATGTTTTTGCATTCCAATATGTGTAACTTCTCTAGATGCTTAAGACTTGTCATGGATGAAAATGATAACAAGGCACTTATTTTGTCAAAGCCCCCCATGCTTAGTGATTTTAAGTTTGAAAACAAGTAGTTGTCTATAACAAGACACTTATGCAAATTACACTTGTTTATAGAAAGTTCTTGAAGAAGAGGTGCCGACCCAAACTCTATATTGGTTTTCCTTTCCGAAGTGGAAGAAGTCTGATCATGTAATAAAATACACAAGTTATAGCTAGGAAATATAACAAAAATGAAATATTTGAATATTGGTGAGATGAACACGTACCTTATTGATTTTTTTATTTGTGTTGTTTTGACGGATCAATTTAGAACACAACGGTGTACATCCAAAGTGTGAATTAGAAGATTTTGAATTGTTTCCTTCAAAATTGCTAAAACCAGTGTCCACAATGTTTGAATAAGATACAACAGGATGATTGTTGTGCATTGTAGTTATCAAAAACAATATATCTAGCTTTGGACAATCATCAATTACCAAGTCTCTTAAGGATGGAAATTGTATCTCATAAGAGTTTGTACACGTGCGTGCAATACTTGGGAGTCCTGAAAGTCTTAAGGAATATAATTTTTCAAATGAGATAACATTTACTTTTTCTTTATTGTTGTGATCACGTTCTTCGCCATCTTCATCATCACTCACTAAATACTCCATCAACTTACAAAAGCGTATCTCCAATTTCTCAATATTGGTGATTGCTCTAATAATAGCTGGATCAAATACATGTCTCAAAGAGTGACAACTTGATATTGTCAAGGATTTCAAATTTTGAAAACCTTGATCACAATGCATAGCTTTACTCCACACATGTGTTAGTTGATCAAGTGAAGCTATCTTGATTTCTTTCAAATTAGGAAATACTTGGCCATCTAAATGTGAACATTGTTGTGTGTCAAACACCACATTAATGGAAGAACATTTTTCTACAGAGATTGTTTCCAATTTTGGGAATTGTTGCATCCAATCAGATGAAAACAATTTCTCATTCTTCATTGATAATGACGTATAGCTACCTGATTCTGAATGAGGAACAAATGATAGCACACCTTCCTCGACTTTGGTTAGTTCAGATTCAGAAGATCTCTTTCTTTTTACCTGTGCAATACAATTCACTATTACATGACCGATATGCTAATCAAATATGCATGCTTAATTTAATTACACACAAACATTTAACCAAGTGTGAATTTTGGATATAAATATTACCTAAAAACTATGTATTGAAATATAGATAGTTTAAAACATAAGTCTAGTAGTAATGCATATTTAGTTACATTCTAATGAACTAACTATGCATTTCAATAATAATAATAATAATAATAGCCACAACAACAATCACTAAAAAAACATAGATTACTTACTTGATTGAGCTCTTTCAAATTGATAGCTTTTTTAAACCCAATAAATATTGGGAGGTATTTTAACTCCAATTCCACCAAACATGAGAACTCAATCATCAATCCATTGACCTGAGGGTGATTAGATGTATAACACATCTCTTTAAAATTCTGAAGATTTTTCAAAGACAACGACTGAATGTGACAAACCATTATTGTAAACAATACAGTCTATCAGATACTCCAAATCAAGACATGAATCAACCCTTAAATCTTTCAAGTATGGACTTGGACAATCACGTAATAAATGGCTCATAATATTTTTCAAGCTTTTCACTTTTCTTATTGCAAGGATTTCACATTTCTTAATCAATTGTGAGATCATCAATATGCTATTAACAGATTGATAATCAATAGCACTAACTTGCAATAAATTTGACTCCAAATACGCAGAGCGTTGCAAATAAGTATAAGGATCCACATAAATCCAAAACTTTTGCAGGTTGTATAAGTCCAAATCATTGAATAAAACTTCAGTTCCTCTAACTTTCATCTCAACAACTTTTAGTTGATGAGATATCTTTTTCAACTCATTGATCGCAACATCATTTTTCTTCCAAGGAAAATTGTCCATCCTCAAGTAAAGTTCTTCCAACCGAGACAATCTTATCAAGACATTAGCAGAAATGACATTAAGATCATTGCAATTTGTCAAATCCAATAATCTTAGACCACCTAAATTTCCAATTTCAATTGGGAGTTCTTTAATATTAGAGTGTGCAAAGCTTAGGACTTCTAGGTGTATAAGTTCCTTACCAATTATAGATATATCTCCAACATCACAATATTCTACTTGAAGCGTATGCAGGCTAATTGAAGCTTGGGAAAAAGTTGAAAGTTTTGGCATGTTCAAATTTTGCATAGACAAAACTTTAAGTGATTTCATGCCTTAAAAGAAATGCACAGGCCATTGATTTGGTTCCTTTCTTTTTGATCGCAGTTGTAGAAGTTGAAGTGTAGGACAGTCTAAGTTGCTTTCTAACCCTATTGTCTCATCCATGATAAGTGATATTGCATTGATGTCATTCAATCTCTCTTCTTTGAGCCTTTTCATGTCATATTCCACCATAAACCGGTGATCTGTTTTATATGCAACTAAGATGACAACATCACGTACAATATCGTGCATCTTCACACAACCTGGCACATCGCTATTTAACAACAAGCAACACCTCTTTAGATCGTTCACCAAACCATGTACTCGATTTCTTGCTTTTAAAGGATCACTAGCAACTTTGAACAACCCCAAGCCCATTGCATGACGTAATAAACTTTCAATAGGTATATCAAAGTCTTCCGGAAACAAGCCACAAAGCATAAGGAACTTCTTGTGTTCTGTGCTATCCAAAAATTTGAAACTAAGCTCAATGCGTGAGTAAACAAATTTGTGAACATCTGAGTAGGAAGATGATTGACAATTTTTCAATTGTTCAAATGCATCCTCCCATGTTGTAAGATTTTTCTCATTCTGGAGCATTTTTCCAATAATTACAATAGCAAGAGGTAACCCTCCACATTCCCTTGATACTTGTCTCGCTATTGGATAAATGTCAGGTTCATATACAACATCTCCCGTAATTTCTTGAAATAAATACCACGCTTCATTCTCAAGCAAAACAGAAACATGAAAACTCACTTGGCTTCCCATCTTTTGACACTCCTTTTCATTTCGTGATGTGAATAATATTTTACTACATTTTTGATTATCTCGAGATGGAAGTCCTACCAAATCAAAATTAAGCTCACTCCACACATCATCGAGCACAACTAGGACTTTAGTATTTCCATCATCATCAATTTCCTTCATTCTTTGAATTATTTCTCTGCCTCTTCCTTCCACACTTTCACTTTTCAAACTCAAGCCTAAACAATCAGCAACTTGACTTTGGATATTCTTGTAATCAGGATTTTGGGATACCACTGCCATCACAACTTTATCAAATAACTTCTTTTCTACAATTTTGATGAGTTCTTTCACAAGTGTGGTTTTCCCCACTCCACCCATTCCACATATGCTTATCCTTTTGAACTTCTCATCCTTCAGTTTCTCAATGACTTCTTTTATAATTGTTTTCCTAGACTCCAAGCTCTTAATATCTTCGGTAAAGGTAGATCCAAGAGTTGGTGGAGCTTTATAGTAGGATATGAGCTGAAATTCTTTTTTTTCCTCTTTCAACTTTGTAATATATTCAATGCCTTTAGCAGCCTGTTTTCCCAAAGAGTAATTATTTATCAAATTTGGACATTTTCCACCAAAACATTTACCGTTCTTCTTAACTACATCTTCTTCGAAACTTTGCAAGACATTTTCAAAAGCTGCCACGTTGTAGAGCCACTGTTGTATGTTTGGATCAAATCCTTCTCTATTCATTCTTTTTATGTCCACCCAGGCTTGTAGTGCTTCTTTAACACCCTCCAACTTATTGTGTTCTTCCTTCAAGTTGGCAATAATTTTTTTGTGGTGGATCACATATTCAAACTGCTTCACCGTAGACTCCAGTGCCAATTCTCCAAGTTTTGAGATAGCTTCTTTTGACAGCTCAGTAAGAAACTCCATGTTTCTTTGCCTTAAGTAGTGGAAGTTCTTTAAATTATGAAAGGAGAAACAAACAAGGTAGAGAACAATGTGTTAGATCTAATATATTTTTAGATAAAAGTAAATACTATATATTATAAGTAGGCATTTTACTTAAAGCTCTAACAAGGTCTCTTGTAACAAACATGTTGGGTCACGAGGGGGCAGCCAAGGGATTCACATTGGATTTAAGAACAACTATACAAAGTGAGTAGTTTATGAGTCCTCTTACTTAAACAGTGCTTTATTTTATTTTTTTGATTTTCACCACCAGTATGTGATCCACCGGAGCGCCTAATCTGGTTCGGGGTAAGTTCAATGCGCTTTATTTATCATGAAAAGCTAGAGTACTGTCTAAAAAACTATGCATCATCTAGTTAATCATATTAATTCATGTATTGGTCATGTTAGTGATAATACTGGTTAAAGTCAAGAACCTTCCCTATCTATGAGTTTTGGTGAATCAATTAAGCAGCTATAATGCATGTGTATAGCATAAACCAAAGGAAGGGTTTAAATCATTCAAAACATGATTGCAATATATTACATAAGGACACACAGACAGAACCACAACATCCAAAGAATGAATGAATGCATTTATAATTTATTTATTTACTACATACCAAGGTAGCAGCATTAGAAGAATTTGAGGCAGAAACTCATCTAACTGAGTCTCAATTTCACAAAAATGTTTCGAGATCGGCACTTACGGTGGCGATTGTACTCTATGGTGGCTTCGGTGAGAAAACTCGGCAAAAGAAGGGTCACAAAACCCTTGTGTTGTTTGTTACCATAAAAACCCATTTCCGTGTTTGTGGCGATAGAAATGGCAAAAAAAGAAAAACCCAAAACTAAAAACCGGTGAACCATTGGAGTCGGAGGGAGCGAGATGAAGGGATGCATGGTCTACTACTTGCAATGTCAGGTTAACAACCAAACACTCAAAAGATTGGCTTATATAGATAGTGGTTGAACAAACCAGATGACTTATGATCGAGATCCTTTCAAAGAGTTAATTACTACTTCTATTTTCAAAGTTAGAATTGGAAATGAAGCAAAAATTGGAGTAAGAGACATTGGAACAATAGCAATTAAGAGGTTTGAAACAAATTTTTTATGTGTTCCTAAAATTAATCAAAATCTTTTAAGTGTTAGTTAGTTGTCGGAGAAAGGCTACAAAGTGATATTTGAGCACAAAAGTTGTGTGAGTAAAGATCAAAATAATAAAGATGTGATCACATCTCATATAAAAGGCAAGAGATATATTTTACATTTGATGAAGAATGAGCATATTGTGGAAGAATAGGGTTGAGCATATTGTATAATTCAAAATAACCGTCCATAACCAATTCATAACCATTTATTATAACTGGATATTAAAACCAAATATCATAATCGGTTTTGTTTTTACAAAACCAGTTATAAAACCGGTTATGTCCATAACCACTTTATAACCGGTTTTTGGTTTAATAACTGGTTTTTTTTTTCAAAATCGGTTTTTATGTAAAAATTCCAGTTTTTAAAATGGATTTTTTAAAAATTCAGTTTTCGATTTTGAAATTTTTTTTAGGACAAAAATTATTCGATCTTTCTTTCGGAAAAAATTTTCGATTTTTTTTTCGGAAAAAAATTTCCGCAAAAAAATTTAGTTTTTTTGGAAAAAGTTCCCGATTTTTTCGGAGAAAAAGTTTTGATTTCAGATAAAAACACTTTCGAAGTTTTTTCTGGAAAAAAAAATTTCCGAACTTTTTCCGGAAAAACTTTCGATTTTTCCCGGAGAAAAGTTTCAATTTCAGATAAAAACACTTCCGGAGTTTTTTCCGGAAAAAATTTTCCGATTTTTTCCGTAAATACTTTCGATTTTTTTCGGAAAAAAGTTCCCGATTTCAAATAAAAACACTTTCGGAGTTTTTTCTGGAAAAAAAATTTCCAATCTTTTTCCGGAGAAAAGTTTCGATTTCAAATAAAAACACTTCCGGAGTTTTTTCTGGAAAAAAAAAATCCGATCTTCTTTCCGGAAAAAAGTTTCCGATTTCTGATAAAAATACTTCGGGAGTTTTTTCTGGAAAAAAAAAGTTTCCGATCTTTTTCCGGAAAAAGTTTTGGTTTTTTTTCCGGAAAAAAGTTCCCGATTTTTTCGGGGGAAAAAGTTTCTATTTCAGATAAAAACAATTCTGGAGTTTTTTTTGGAAAAAAAAGTTTCCGATATTTTATTTCGAAATTTTTTTTCGATTTTTTTAAAAAAAAATTGATTTGAATTTTAAGGAATTTGGACATAAAATTTGGTTATGGTCATCCATTGATTGATTATGGATATCCAAATAAAAAAATAATGGATTTGGTTATAAAACCAAAACATAATTAACCGGTTTTTAAAATTGGATATGGATTTGGTTATGGTTAATCCATGATAACCATTTAAAATGAGCCACCCTATCGAAAAGAAAAAAAAATAATTTAAATTCAAAGAAGAATAAAGATGCAAGTAAAAATCACTCAAACGTCATAAAAGGTGCGATGTTTACACCATGTAGTCCCACAAGGTACAAAAAATGAATAACTTCAATGATAGAGAAATTCAACTCAAATTTAGATGCAATCTTATATACGAGAAAGATATTGATAAGAAATACAACCAAAATTAAAAGAAGGATAAATTTCCAAGAAGCTCAAATTGGATGTATAAAAGATTTTCAAGCAAAGCCGAATGTTGAGAATAATATACCTAAATATATTTGTAAGATTTTAAATTTAGATTTACGTATATTTTATGTTTAAAATAACATATCATTAGGATTTATAAATTTATATTTTTGTTTAGAATTTTTAGGATTAATTTGTTATTTAAATATAGAAAAATGTTAAACCATGCTTAGGACACTAATTAAGGAAATTAATAAGGAAATTTTATCTTGAAACTTGTGGGACATATAAGATAAGTTGCAGTCTCAAATTGTCTCTATACCAAGAGCAATAAATTGAACCTCTAATCACCACCTACTTAAGGAGCCTAGCTAAAACTCTTACCACTTGTATCAATTTATTGTTGGTTATTTCGTTTATGTGTTACTAACTTGTCTTTTGTTAATAAACTTATACATGCTTTAGAGAGAGAAAAAGGACTTATTGTCGGTGTTAATAACTCGTATATGCTTTGAGGCTAAGTTTGTTAAGAAGCAAAAAAAATTGGTTGTTCATATTATTGTTAGGGCGGCCAATTCGTAGGCTAATTTCCATAGGTTCGAGATTATTCACTTATATATTGAACATTTAATAGTCAATGAAATACATTAAATTTGTTTGATTAAAAAAAATCAAACTAAATGTGTGGAGGTTGGGGGCGGGGGGGAAATCAAACTAAAAATAATAATCTTCTGACCTCAATTGTACATTTTTGTTACAAGTCCTTTATAATTTTGTCCTTAGTAAATAAGGTTTTACTTAGTTGAAGATTGTGGTTGTGGGTATTAATTGTTTATAAATCAATGGGTAAAATGTATTTTAGTTCTTATAATATGAGCGAATTTGAATTTTAGATTCTAAAAAAACTTTTAATTTGCCTCTATTTTTTTTTTTTGCATGGCAAATTGTTACTCACTCTAGTCTTATATATAAGCAAAATTTCAGAAAAACACACCCTTTAAGAAAGTAGGTTAAGTGCATTGATTGAGGAGAAAAATACTTTATTTTCAATCATACCAATCTTGAAAAGTGTAGAACATTGCATTAATTGGTTGAATCAATATTTAATTTAAGGGCAAATTGGAATAATGATATAAAACATAATGATTGAAGTACATTTTTGCTTATATTTGAGACTTTTAATTTTTTTGTTTTGTTGCTTATATTTGAGACTGAAGGGAGTAGTATATTACATTATATGTTAGTTTTTCTCTTTTGCCAAGACTTGAGTCTTGAACCTCCAACTCCTTTAACCTTTTAGCTCAACTAGTACAACTAGTTGTGCTACCCCTCCCACCCTTTTAATTTGCCTCTATGATTTCAAATAACTTTTGTTTCGGTCCTTAATGTGGCCATGTCACACAAAAACGCTGACAAGGCAAACATATGCTAACTGGACCACTGACACGTGTTTAGAAGGCGCTAGCTTGGCAAATTGCAGGGAGGAAAACTAAAATTCGCTCAAATTACAATTACCAAATTTAAAATCCAAAACTGTGTAAAACACATTCTCCAATTCTTTATCTTCTACCATGTCACCACCACCATTTAAAAACTCTTCTCATTTTCTTCAATCTATCACCCCATAAATTCTTCAATACAAAAAATCTTCTCTTCAAAAGAAATTTTTTGAAAAAAAAAACCTTGTAGTATCATTTTTGAAAAATCTTATAATCTCTTCAACAATTTTTGCTTTATGATAAATTTGGTGTCTCTTTCCCATTTTTATCAAAAAAATTGGAGTTTGTGTCTGTGATAATGTAAAAAATTAGGGTACCATAATATAATCACTGTGTTGATAACACGTGATGAGAAGTGACATAAAGAGATAATTTTGTTTTTTTAACACTAAATATGTAAAGGAAATTAGATAAAATTTAGAAATTAAGATGAAATATATTTTAGAATTGAAAAAAAAATCTTAAGATTGATAGCTTGTAAGTTTTGGTACTTTTCTTCAAATACTCAATATATGTGTGAACTTGTAGGGTTTAAAAATGGTTGATTATTTTGTTGGAATTGTAAATAACATTTTGCAAATTAATTGGTTTTGGACACGTTATAATATCTAATTAAATTAAGGATTTTTGCTAACGGGTGCTCACGGGACACTTTTTAAACATTCCATTGAAAGAAATTTTTTATTCAAAAAGTTAAATACTATAATTTTCAATGCGTTGACTTTATGCATTTCCATAGAAATTCTATAAAAAAGACTTACTATTTAAGATTTTAAAGAGTACCTTGGGGACACTCGTTAGCATTTGCCTAAAATTATTGGACTTTGTTTTAGCTTTTCATGTGTGCCACTATGAATTTAAATTTGGTCGACTTTTTTGAATATCTATCTTGATTTTATTAGGCAATATAGTTTTTATTTCATCGATTTTGATAAATGTTTCTATAGTTTTTATTTATCAAGTAGCCTAATAGTTAAAAACTCCACCTTAAGATGAATAAGTAGGATGACCGGAGTTTGAGCTCCAGCCCCGCATATATAATGTAATGTCTCTGTCGTGCTGAGCTAAGCTCACAATACATGTTTCTATAGTTTTTTTTTTTGTCAAGTGTTTCTATGGTTTTTTTTTCATGGATTTACTTAAATGTTAATTTCTTAAAAGAGATATTATAGGATGAATGAGTTAAATTGAACCGTCATGATTGATCGACTATATAAAAATGATTTATTTTTTAAATTACCACCCACATTTAAATTGAACGTGAATATTTATACAAAAAAAATGGAAAGTAAATATAAATCATATAAAAGACAAGGAAAAATGTTAACACAAGACAAAAATACATAGCAAAGTTATAATAACCAAAATATTTGGAAATACTTACCAGCTCTTCGTGTGAAAGTAAAAATGTACCACTACTTTTGATTGAATAACAAATGTTGACAACTTTCCCAAGAAAAAAATAATATAGTTTAGATTGAGATTATATTAATTTTTGTGTGCAAAAGTGATGACAACCCTCAGAAACTTGTGTTTTTTTACAAGGATATAGCTAAAGGAAGGTGAAGATTGAATGGATAAATTGATGTAAAGAGTGCTAGTGAAGGTAAATTGGAATGCAATGGTCATATATAAGAAGGAATTGCAACATATTGTAGAAGAAAAAATTATACTTTACAAGAAAGAAAAGAAAGAAAAAAAAAACAAGAAGAAAGGAATTTGTTCTTCTCACGTTTGAGGGGGAAAGATGATTCTAATTCAATAGTCACACACTTGAGGAATAAAACTAATACAACTATTATATATGTGAGATGTAAAAATAAGGAATAAAATGATAAAAACATTCTTAAAATATTATTACACTTAAGGTATATATCTTAACGTGTATAACAAAAAAGATCCAAATTTAAATATTCTATGTAATCATTTTTATACATAGTAAAGAAAAGAATACAATTATTTTTCCTTGAATGCTTAACTTAGTAACTTATCTCCATTCTTATATATAAGAATCTTTTGTAAAAGAGTAAATTACACTCTCTCGTCTTTTTGTAATTCTTTTTTTTTCTTTCTTTCATTCTTTCTTTGCAAACAACCATTAACATGTCTTTCTCGTTTCTCATACTTCCAGTGAACCTATCAAAACTTCATAAACACCATCGTAACTGCATCCTTATTATGAGTCCAATGCCGAAACAAACGCCGCCAAACACCTCCACACGCGCCCTCACGCGCCACTTCTTTACCGGCGCATGAGACCACTCGAACCACCGTCACCCGCGCGTGTTGTCTACTCACCGCCCTAGAGGTCTCCGTTTTTTACGATTCTGGTGTCAGTTATCTCTTCTCGGCCTACTCTTTCCGTTGGTGTGTTCAAATAAATTTTCTGAGATAATTAAATTTTAGGTATTTTTTATTATATATATCTTTCGACGCTAATGTTATTTCGTTGCTCGGTTCATTTTTGCTCCAATGGAAGATGTCCAAAACAATCCTCCGCCCCCTCCACCTCCACCACTTCCACCGCCACCTCCGGTTATTTCACCTTTTAATGCGAAGGATTTTGTCATTCAAAAAGGTTAAATGCATGCTCTCATATTTTTCTTCTGCTCCTATATTACAAAATCTTAAGACCCATATGCTTAGTTGTGTTGTTTTTGTTCATGTTCATAAACAATATCGCAACAAGTTGGATCCTCTTGCAGTTAGGTGTATCTTTCTAGGTTATGCACCTAACAAAAAGGGGTACAAATGTTATCATCCTCCGAGTCGTAAATTTTTTGTCTCCAATGATGTTACTTTTCATGAAAATGTGTCGTACTTTACTCGTCCTGAATCTCATGAGGAGAATGTAAATGACTTAGAGTCTGAGTCCGAGTTTCTGGTTTTGGGTCACAGCCTCCCTAGAACACATGTTCATGCACCCACTTATGAACCTGGGTCTATAAGTGTTCCTGATCCTTCAATGTCTTTTGTTTTGGAGGAATCAACACCTTCAGGACCAACTCGGGGGTATCAAAGAAGAAGCAAACATGTCCCGCTCCAACAGCAAACTCAATCGTATGAACCGGTGGTAAGCACTGAAAATGATCATCCTATTGATAATTCTCATATTTCTGATACTTGTGATACTAACCCGAATGATGTACCTCTTGTTTTGAGAAGAGAAAATAGATCATGTCCATCCATATATAGATGTCTGACTTCTAATTTTGTCTCTTATTATAAACAACTCCCACCACAATGAGAAGATCCTATGAAATTATGTTACGATAATAAAGACGGATTTACCAAAAGAGCCATTTAACCAACGCACTTGCATGCTTTGAATGATTGATATCCATTCATCGGCTTGAGGGGAGTGTTGTAAATATATTATTATTAGCTTCTAAGTTAGGCCTATTAGGCATAGCATAGTCTATTTAAACTCTTTAGTGATTGTACTCAAAGAATGATTCTAATATTACACATATTTTATTCATCATTATTTTATTCAAGATGCTTATTCAATTTCTTTCCATAAACAGGACATTCGGTACCTTCTTCAACATTTTCAACTCCTGGAAGAATTTCTTCAAGCCTTTCTGCCTCCAACATGTCAAAGAATGAAGGATACAATTATCATCAATTATTGATCGAAAGAGCAAAGTCAGAACAGACAATAACACCAATTATTAATGAAACAAAGGATCACTTGAACTTAGAACACCAAAGACTTATTTAAGAGAATCAGATATTGAAGCAAAATTAAGAAAACAAAATCAACACATAAGCAAAATGAACGAGAGAAATGACATGGCTAACATATAGCTCATAATAAACCAATAGTCAGCTATCAAGAGATAATAAAATCCAATTAAGTTCATATATAGCTGGTAACGTGGCTCAGGAAACTATGACATAATAATGTTCGGTACACATTGATGGATTCCCTTATGAAGCTTATTTTGATAAAAAAGTTCAAAACATAAATATATAAATAAATCACATAATTTGGCTTCCTAGACCAGGGAAATGTGATCTAATGGAGAATCAAAACTCTCTCCAAATCCTGTGAAAAGTACTTGAGGATATGTTGTAACAACCCAAACTTTTAACAATTAAATAACAAAAACAAGGACTTTATTTCATTAAAAAGCACGAGTAAATTTTTGTCTTTATAAAGAGGAATAACTACATGAGATTACAAGTAATAAAATATCATAAACTCTAAGACTCCTTCCCAAATGTCACAATCAGAGCGGGCTTCTTGAACTCGAAAACCTGTAGATACCAAGCCAAACAACACAAATAGCAAGGGGTGAGAATCTATCCATACAAGGCAACGGTGTATTAACACATAAAAACAAGGAAAACAACATATCATCATTAAGACGATGAAACATATCACAAGTATTAACAAATAAATGCATTAATGTAACAACAAGACACAACAATTTAATTAATAGCTATTTTATTAAATATTCCTCTCGGCATCATTTATTACCCGACATCTTTGTTTACCGGCGTCACATCACTTATATCACGGCATCAGTTTCATCCTGGCATCATTTTTATCACGGCATCATTTTTACATCGGCATAATCATATCATCACCCAATCATACCATTCAAACAAGAATAAATAAATAATATTGATGAGTCAATACCTTATTCAACTTCATTGGATAGCTAGACAATTTTTGGAATAAATTAAATACTCACTAACACGTAATCATAGAATTGAACACAATCACACACATATCAAATATACATAAGAAATCAATTTTAATCCAAATTGAATTATTCTTAAGACTTACGTAGGCAATATCATAACAATGTATAATGATCAAATACAAAATTGCACACCAAACACGTAATATAATTAAAAGATTCATGGAAGAATCAAAACATTCAAAAGAATAGGGAAAAGGAAGAGGGCAAGGTCTCCTCGACTACTCTCATGGTTAACACTAGCTCTGTATGTGAACTCACTCACCCTCTTACCTTTGATTTTTGCAGAGATTTTTCTTCCCTAATGTTGATGATTTCTCTCCTTATTTGTGGCACATCCTAATTCCTCTTTAACCTTCTCTATTTATAATGATTTTTCTTAATCATAAAATTAATGTCTATTTATTACTAATTTATTTGAAAATTTAATTTCCTAAAAGATCTATTATTTTGTTTCAAACAATTAGAATATATCTTTTCAAAATATGTTCCCAAAACATATCTTAACAAATTTTGTTTCTAAAATATATTCCTAAAACATATCTTTAACATAGGTATAATTTAAAACATATTCCAAGTGATGTGACCAAAAATATTTTCAAAACAATAAAATAAAAATATTTCTATTAATTTATTTCTATTTTCTTCTTCTTTATTTTCTCTAATAAGCTAACTATATCTAAAATTCGGGGCGTTACACCTGTCATGTAGCTACAAGTCCAGTGAAAAATATGTACACAAGTTCTTTGATAATCAAACATAATGCAAAGAAACAACCTATATAGTTATGAGTAGGATTACAACAAAACAAAAGAAGCCATAACACTTCCATGAAAGGGTCATAATTTTGTGTAGATGATTGTAGTTGCTCCAGTTATTGAAATTTCTCTCTCTAACCATGCTTTCTTTGTGTAGATGATTGAAGATAGACTCCGAAGGAAATGCTTCCATGAAAGGGTCATAATTTTGCTTTCTCCAAAGCCAGTTCTCTATGTTTCAAGACTTTCAATTTCCATCTATAATAGTAATGATACAGGAATTTAGAGTTTCAAGAATTTTTTATGAAAATCACGTGATCAAATATCAAAGATATATATATATATATATATAGCTACTGAACAAAAGAAAAATATTCTTATCATTATCTCTATCTAATTTGAGCAGAAGACATAATTTGGATCAATGGCTTCTTGTCTTTAATTACAACCATGAGCTACAAAAGAAAATAAATAGACACGACTCTAAAAGTTACTGATATAAAGTAAAATATTCTTGAAAATATAAGCAAAATCATTAGTCTGTCTTAGAATTCGTAAAAGACTAGTATTACATAGCAGAAGAAAAAAAAGAGGAAAGGAAAAGATTGAGACATGAGAGGATTTCCAACCTAGCTAAAGAAAAGATGGCATGTTGTCTTTAGGTGCATCTCACTTTTTGCAGCCAAATAGTTATCAAATTACCGATAAATCACAATTCTTGTCACAAATATTACTTACATGTTGAGGTGCATTGATAATAGCCAGGAGAAAGAGACAAAGACAATTGCAATAATTCATACCTCATTCAAATCTAAATCATAAGCTCAAAATAATTGTACCAAAAGGTCTCTGTATTTATCTAAACTTGTAAGTTTTGGTGTGTATACATTTCCATCATACCAAAAGGTCTTCATCTCTGGGCAGTCTACAATGGTTATCCATTCACATTGTGGCATATCAACATAGCAAGGGAAAGAGCTTTGATGGAAATATTTGAGGCTAGGAAGCTTCTCTAGTACAATTTCTCTCAAATTTGGGAATTTAATTTTAGCCTTCTGTTGTGCACAATTATTCCCAATGATCTCTTTGATCTTCTCGCATTCAAACACCTTAATAAAACTCAAGTTTGGAAGGCTTGTGATCAAGGAAACATCAGGAAGCACATGTACCAAATCATTGCAATGCCCGATGATTATATATTCTAAACACTCGAATCCTAAAATTTGACCATGGTTTTTCCAAATGTGCTTCAGTTTTGGAAGGAAATACAAATTTAGTTCACACAACAACATGCTCTGATTTGATTCAAATATCTCTTGTATGCACTCGCATTCTTCAACTGTGAGATCCTTGACATGCGAGAATAAATCCATCATGTTGGATGGAATGCAATTAATCTTGTGACAGTTTACAATGTCAAGCTTTGTTACTCTTTTGATGTAGCCAAGAAGCTCTTCATTGACATCTCTAAATGTCTCTATGTTTTGCAACTCCACCTGCACAACACACAACATAACATTGATGTAATCTAAATTTAAAATTCATTGAATATTTCCATATAATGTTCGAGTTGGGAGACCTTGTGTTTGAGTATGTACCTACCTTGTATTTCTCAGAATTATGACGATAATATATTGTCAAATTAAGATCTCCAAGTGTGGGTGTATCTAACCCATCCCAATCCCAATCTATTTTATGAAGGTTGGGTGTGTTTACGATAACATTTCCATAAGGAAAGATTCTCATATTTTGACACTCTTGAATTGGCAAGTGTCTGATATCGTAGTTGTACAGTACTCCTGAACAAAAACATTTCAGCTTCGGTACTTCACAAAACACTAATTCCTTTAATTCTGGAAATAAAATTTGAACCGTATCACCATTATTGAATTCCTTATCCTCTTCATCAGTGAATAAAGGGATATCATAGTCAAAATTTCCTGAACAAACACATTCCAATCGAGGAAGATGTTCAAGTCTCAATTCCTCCAACTTAGGAAATAAAGTCTTGACTTTGTTGCCTTCTATATATTCTTCTCCCTTTGTTATTATCTCCTCCATCATTTTACAACTAAAAACTACTAATTTTTGAAGTTGCACAAGGTTTTTGGCCATTGAATAAGAGAGCAAATTCTTCAAATTGTGGCAAAATGAAACATCAATATCTTTTAGATACTGAAAGCTTACAACCTTGGTAATATTGTGTTTCCATATGTGACTCAATTTCGGCAAAGAGTCCAATTCCAACTTCTTTAGTTGATAATGTGTGATATCATCATCCCCATCTTTTGTATCTTCTCCTATTGATGTTGATCCAAACACCTCAACTAGTGAATCACAATTACTTAAACTAAGCTTTCTCACATGTTTAAGCAAATGTATCTCATTATACGGTACAAGCATCAACAATTTATCAAATTCATTGATATCTATTTCAGAGTTTGTGAAGAAGTATCTTTCATTATGTTGTTTGGTCCAATTCAACATCTTTAATCCTTGTGATGCCATCTGTTAAACATTCATTAGTATATTTACAAGAAATATCAAATTATTTTTAGTTGAAAAATTGATGATTGGCTATTTAATTTACTACCTAGATTTCTAATTAATTATTTATTATAGAAACACACATGCACGCGCGCGCACACACATATATATAAAATAGATCATGATGAAGGTAATAATTTATCTATGAACACCTGAGACTTTGAGAGATAAGACTTACCAATGCTTTAAATACTTGTATAACAATGTTGATGTCTTTCTTCTGTGCACAATAGTAGTTGATAGATTTAACCTTTATGGTGAGATCTTCAAGATTAGGTGTATTAGAAAATCCTCTTGAAAACAATTCCATATTGGGACAGTCTCTAATTTCCACGTTTTGAAGTGATGGAAAATCAAGAATAGAGTGACCATTGAAGAAGTCCTTAAGATTAGGTAGATCTATAAGAAGAAGATGTTGCAATTTGGGTATGCTAATCTTATTTGCACAATGTCTTACTTCTGTTTCTTCTTGATGAGATATTATTTCTTCCATGTTTTCACAATGTCTTACTTCTAGCTTCTGAAGATGTTCAAGACTGCTAATGGATGAGTGAGAGAACAATATAGTGATTTTGTTGCATGCTTCTATAATCAAAGAAGTTAAGTTTGGAAAGAAGGACTTGTCAATGAGTGAGTGACATCTTATGCTTTTGCAATCTCCAATAGATTCATCCTACAAAATTAAGAAACATAATTTGGCAAATGCAGTACTACGTACTTATAAGTGGGAGTAATCCACATCTTACAAGTCGGTTTTGTAATGTTGAGTAATACACATGTGATTCTTCACTTACATATATGCCTTCTCTCTTTCCTCTTCTAGCTATTATGGTTTTTAACTTGTCACAGTTTCTGATTTCAATGGTTTTCATATGTGATAGAATGGTGGAATTGCATTCTTCAACAAGAAAAAATAATACATCCAACAAATCACATTTTACTATGCATAAATCTTCTAGACTTGGCATGTGACTTTTTCCTTTCCTGTTCTTCATTTCAAAAACAGACGGTATATGATCATGAATCACTTGTGTTACTAATGCTTCCTGCAAGCACATAAAATATTATAGTAAAATACTTCTCATAATTATTGTGGATAATGTTATTAGTATTATTTAAACATTGTCTCTATTTCAATCTCACATATATAGAAGACTATAGCTATAACGTGGAAAATTAATATATACAACAAGATTACATACCTTACTATTTCTCTTACTTGAGTTTCCTTGATGGATAAATTTGGGTATACATCCAGAAGACCTTGCGTTGTTTCCTTTGGAACTTCGAAAACCAACAACTTTTGTGTTTGTAGAATTCATGGTAATGAAGTTGTCATGGTTTGCATCATTATGGGTTGGTATGAAATATATCTCTAACATAGGACAATTATCAATCTCAAATTTCGTCAATGACGGACATTCTAACAAAAGTGGATCAGAACAAATCCTCACAAGTTTTGGAAGCCGAGAAAGTGATAAATGATGTAATGTATTGAAACTAAGAGTTGTCAGTCCTTTATTACCATATTCCTCATCTATACTCCAAACAACTATATTTTCCATCAACTTACAAGAAGTAACTTCCAATTTCTCAAGATTTGTCATTGCTTTTGCAATATCAGAAGTGAATACATGTATTAAAGAGTCACAATATGAGATTGTTAGAAATCTCAAATTTTGGAAGCCTTTGACACAATTTGGAGCAATACCCCACACATCTTTTAGATTTTTGAGACATGATATCTCAATTTTTGTTAGCTGAGGAAACAACAAATCTTGTACTTGCCCACTAGATTGCAAATATCCTTCCAAGTCAAACATCACCTCCAAAGAATCGCAAAATTTTAACAATATTGTTTCCAATTTTGGAAATTGTTTCATCCAATTAGATGAAAACAACTTGGCATTTGATAATTTTTTACCATTCATTTTGTTTGTAGAATCAGTTCTTTCAGTTGTAACACTCAATTCCTGTAAATGTGTAACAAATATAATTGATAAGTCAGGCACTTCACACAAAGTTTAGCAATGCAAGTAAAAAAAATGCTAAACAATTTTATCTACAGCAAGCGTAGTTCAATAAAATTTGGAAGTTGATAAAATAATTATAATAATAACAATAATAAATACAGTAGTAAATAATAAACAATAAATAATAATAATAATAACTTGTTCAAAAAATAATAACAATATAATAACAAGAACAACAAAAAAAACAAATTAACTTACTTGATTGAGCTCATTCAAATCCATAGCATTGTTTAAGCCAATAAAACTTGGGAGACTTATTAATTCCAATTTCACCAAATATGAGAACATCCTTCCCTTGACTTCATGGTAATCAGGTGTATAACACATCTCTTTCAAATTTGGAAGATTTTTCAAAGACAATGAACAGATTTTTTCAAAATCATTGCAATGAATTGTATAATCTATCAGATACTCCAATTGAGGACATGAATCTACCCTTAAATCTTTCAAGTAAGGGCAATCACTTAACAATTGGCTCCCAATATTTTTCAAGTTTTCCACCTTTCTTATTGCGAGGATTTCAGATTTCTTAATCAGTTGTGAGATCATCAATATGCTCTCAAGAGATTGATAATTCATAGTACTAATTTCCAATAGATTTGACTTCAAATAAGCAGATCGCTGAAAATTAGTATAACGATGCACATAAACCCAAAAATTTTGTAGGTTGTTGAAGTCCAAATCCTTGACTAACATTTCATTTCTCCAAACTTTCATCTCAACAACTTTTAGTTGATGAGATATCCTTTTCAATTCGTTTACAGCTACTTCATTTTTCTTCCAAGGAAAATTTTCCATCATGAAGTAAAGTTCTTCCAACTGAGACAATCTTATAAAGACATTATCAGAAATGACATTAAGGTCATTGCAATTTGTCAAATCCAATAATCTTAGAAACTTTAGGTTTCCCATTTCAATTGGTAGTTCTTTAACATTAGTGTGCGCAAAACTCAAGACTTCTAGGTGTATAACTTCCTTACCAATTATAGATATATCTCCAACATCACAATGTTCTAATTGCAACGTGTGGAGATTTACCGAGGCTAGGGATAAAGATGGAATTTTTGGAATGCACAAATTTTGCATGGAGAAAACTTTAAGTACACTCATTCCTTGGAAGAAAAGTTCGGGCCAAATGATTGGTTCTTTACTTTTGGACCTTACTTGTAAAAGTTTAAGTGTCGGACACTCTAAGCCATTTTCTAACTCTTTTGTATCATCCAAGATTAGTGATATTGCATTGATGTTGTTCAATTTCTCTTCTTTTAGACTCTTAATGTTGTATTGCACCATATATTTATCTTGTGCATTTTTAAATGCTACTGATATAACAACATGACGCACAATATCATGCAACTTCACACACCCTGGCACATTGCTGTCCAACAACAAGAACTTTCTCTTTAGATCGTCCACCAATGTATGCACTCGATTTCTTGCTTTCCATGATACACTGATATCTTTAAACAACCCCAAGCCATTTGCATGATGCAATAAACTTTCAATAGGAATGTCAAAGTCTTCTGGATACAATCCACAAAGCATAAGGAAGTGCTTGTGTTCTCTACTGTCCAAGAACTTCAAACTAAGCTCAATACGGGAGTAGACAATTTTTTCAACATCCATTAAGGAAGACAATTGTCTTAGTGCCTCTTCCCATGCATACTTCTCTTCATTGCTTAGTGCTCTTCCAATAGTCACAATTGCAAGGGGCAAGCCACCACATTCATTTGCAACATCTCTTGCTATTGGATTGATATCAGGTCTATCCACAATTTCTCCTGCCATCTCTCGGAATAGATACCAAGTCTCATCCTTTTGCAACACAGAGACTGGAAAACTCACTTTGCATCCCATATTTTTGCACACAATTTCTTCCCGTGATGTGAACAATATTTTGCAATGTTTATGGTGTTCTGGATTTGGAAGTCCAATACGCTCAAAATCAAGAAAGTCCCAAACATCATCTAGCACAATTAGAACCCTTTTACCTTCACTCAATCTCTCCAGTAATTGCATTGCTCTTGCTTTCTCGGTGTCCTTTCTCATTTTCATACTCAAACCCTCAGCAATTTGAATTTGAATCTTCTCATAATTTATATCTTGGGATACATCCACCATCGCAACTTCATCAAATAGCTTACTTTTTTCTATTATTTTGATGAGTTCTTTCACCATTGTGCTTTTTCCCACCCCGCCCATCCCACAAATGCTGATCATTTTGACTTGATCTTCCTTGAGTTTCTCTATGACCTCTGATATAATTTTTTCCCTAGACAATAGGCTCTTAATTTTTTTTGTGAAGGTAGATCCAAGTGTTAATTGAACTTTGGGGTAAGATATATCTTTAAATTTGTTTGGTTCCTCCTTCAGGCTTGTAATATATTCTATACTTTTAGAGGCTTGCTTTCCTAGTGAGTAATTATATGTTAAATCTGAACATTGTCCACCAAAACATTTTTTGTTCTTTTTAGCAGAGATCCATTTTTGACACTCATTTTCAACAGTTGTCACATTAGAGAGCCATTTTTGCACGATAGGGTAAATTTCATACCCCTTCTTAAGTTCAATCTCCACTCTTGCTTGCATTGCATGTTTTATCATTTTCAAGTTTTCAAGTTCTTCTTCCAAATTTGTTATAATTTTTTTGTGTTGTGTCAAATATTTAAAATTCTTCATGGTTGACTCCACAGCCAATTCTCCCAATATTGTGACAGCTTCTTTTCCCAATTCAGTAAGACAATCCATCTTCCATTTTGTGAAATAAATGTGTCATTAATTGAAAAATAGTTTATTACACATCTTACTATAGATAACAAGATGCATATACGTAAAAGTCAAAACCTTAAATTGAATTTCCTTTTTGTTAAAAAGTAGAACAGATGATTTCATCTTCTACGAAAAGTGACTTCATTTCTTATTTTATCTTTAGAATGAGATCAAAATTTTGTATAAGGAATAAATAAATTAATATTGAAGAAAAGGAAGATATTTCATTTACCTTCACGTGTTGTTCTTATTACTTTCTTGACTTGAGACAAGAACTTTAACTTTCCTGTAAAAAGAAACAACAAACGAGTGGTCTTTGTGGATTAAGATAAGAATAAGAGAAAAGAAGAACAAAATGAGAGAGAAAGGAAGAAAATAATGTAAGGTGAAGTGTATCTTGTGAAATGGGTAAATATAGTGAAATTTGAGGGGGAAAAATAAAGTATAAAATAAATCTGACTGTGATAGACGAATATGGTTATATGGCACTGCTTGATAAAAAGCAATAACCATTAGGAGTAAACCTTGTTTCTTTGAAGTTCTTCTTTGGTAAAGGAAGATTTTGAAAGTGACAGAAACTATCCAAACACACTTTCAACTTTGTCTTTTTCAAGTGTATTTTTCTGACAAAACATTTGCAGTTAAAAGAGTGATGCTTATAGGATAATAGATTGTTATAAAAAAATGCATTAACAAAACTTAATAAAAGCTGATTATTAGACAATATGTAATTGAATAAATTAGGTGAAAATGTCTGTATAATTAATAGGTGTCCTGAAACTTACTAGCAAGCCTACTCCAACTATATATTCATCAAAAACTCAACTCTATTTATACAAATCAATTTCAACAAATGGATAAACTTGTACATTACATTTCATTCTATTATTAAAATAAAATATTAAAAAAATGTTTTCTTAATTTTGGTAAATGCTTCATAGATATTAGCTAATATTGATTCTTAATTACTTCTAATTAGAGGTGGAAATAGGCTAGGCCGAGCTAGGCTTTGCCAAGTTTGAACCTGACCTGTCAAAAAATTAAAGGCCTGAGCCTGGCCTGTGCCCTATCATAGACTTATTTTTTAGGCCTGAGTCTGGCCTTTTGAAAGTCTGACATAGCCTATTAGCCTGTTTAAAAGTCTATTTCACATAAACATATTTAAATAAATAATTATATTTAATTTTAAATATACTAATGAACAAATAAATCAATGAGATTAAACTTCTTTTTGATATTCAACATGATATTTTGGAGAATTTGACTATATATGGCATCATATTTCGATTTTAGTTTATATATGTGAAAAATTAATGTGGATTAATAAACTTGAATTACTGAAAAGGTTAATAGATTTAAGCTCCGTTTGGCCCGGCTTTTTTTAGCTTTAAATTCTCTTTTTAATCAAAAGTTAGGCCAAACACATTTTTAACAAAGTTCTTAACCGTAAAAAGCAGATTTTTTCAATGTGCAAAATTGGATTAAATGAGCTTCTAGAAAAAGAGGTTGAAAAAATAAATCCAGAGCTTTTTTTGTAATGATCCCGCTTCGAATCCCACTTAAGGCTCTTTTTATTATTATTTTTTTCATTTTTTAGGTTGTTTTCATTTAAATATTATTAGTTGTTATTATCTTTTTTAAAAGTTTTTATTTTTGGTACAAATCTTTTTAAAAAAAAATATATTTTACTAAACAAATTTTAGATTAAAGATAACTTTGAAGTTAAAAAAAACAATAATTACCAAACAACTTTTGCTCTGTTTTTTAAAGTTCTTATTTTCACTTTTAGTTTTCAATCAGCTTCTAAGAGCTAAAAAAGCCGGGGCAAACGGACCCTTATAATTTAATCAAAGTACAAATTTTAATATATAATAACAATAGATGTAAAAATATTATTCATATTTACTTAAATAGGCCGGCCTACTAGGCTAAATAGGCTTTTTTATTGGCCTGAAGTCTGACCTTTTTAGCTAAATAGGCCTATAAAAAAGCCTTGGCCTGCTCTATTTAAAGAAATAGGCTGACCTGTCCTGAGCCTATGTAGGTTAGGCCATAGACTTATGTAGGTCGGTCTGAACTCTTTCCACCTCTACTTCTAATTCTAATAGAATCATGTACAAAGACAACCCAATACAACAAAATAACACCCCTGATGCACTAACAAAATAACCATCCAATGAAAATCTCTATGGCCACTCAACAAAATTTCCAACTAAAAAAGCTTTTGTAGATTTAATTTAATAGTCAATGAAAAATAGTTGTCTGCGGATTTTCCTAAATAAAATTAGTAGGAAAATATATACATGTTTTTAGTTAAAAATAGTTCCTCAATTTTCAATGGTAAATCCGTAGGAAACCAAATGTAGTGTTTCTTGTAGATTTTCTAACAAACAAATTCGTAGGAAACTTTTTTAAAATATATTTCTTATTTCCAACATATTTACGTTGTTGTTTCCCACAGAAATCATAATTATTTCCTACGGATTTACCTTTGAAATATTCCGCATAAAACAATTTTAATACAAAAATATAATGTTTCTCGTAGATTTTCCTACAAACAAATCCATAGGATATCTTCAAAATATTTTTGAAGGTAAACTGAGGTGAAATAAATTAATATTGAAGAAAAGGAAGATATTTCATTTACCTTGACGTGTTGTTCTTATTACTTTCTTGACTTGAAACAAGAACTTTAACTATCCTGTAAAAAGAAACAGCAAATGACTGGTCAGTGTGGATTAAGATGAGAATAAGAGAAAAGAAGAACAAAATGAGAGATAAAGGAAGAAAATAATGTAAGGTGAAGTGTATCTTGTGAAATGGGTAAATATAATTTAACTTATGTTGGAAGAAATAATTTAACTTTATTAAAAAAAGGAAAGAATTTGTTCACATTACCACTACTAGAAATTTGTTTATTTCCTGCGGAGTTTCCTGCGGAAAACAAACCGCAGGTATTCCCAAGAATTTTCCTGCGGATTTTGTTACTCAGACCAGTTTCCTGCGAATGTATTTGTTTCAGGAGAATCCGCAGGTATACCCAAGGTTTTTCCTGCGGTTTTTTCCACTTAGAACAATGTCCTGCAGATTCTTTTGTTTCAGGAAATTCCGCAGGTATTTTCAGTTTCCTGCGAAATTTTAGTCTAAATTCGCAGGAAATTCCGCAGGAAAACAGCAAATTTCTAGTAGTGTACATTTGAGTAGAAATAAAAATTCTGAATACATTCAGTAACACACAAGCATGCATTCTTCATGAATACAAAAACAAACCAAAGCATGCGTTTTCAAAATTTCAAGTTTTTACGAATATATTAAATCAAATTGATGATGACAGCGTCATTATTACTTAGCTAATGAAAATACTTAAAGGTATATCTTTAAGTCAAGAAAAGTATATGAAATAACAAAAGAAAAGAATACAAGTGAGAGAGAACTAATATATTTTTTCAACTATATAGAGGTGTTCGCGGTGCGGTTTGATTCGGTTTTGAGCATAAAAGTCATCCTAACCGCGAGAAAAAATGCATGCGGTTCGGTTTGGCTCGGTTGATTTTTAAAAAGTCATCAAACCAAACCAATGCGGTTAGAATCGGTTCGGTGGCGGCGGTTTATTGCGATATAAAAAATATGGCGATATTACCAACTTTTTACAAAATAAACATAGGAAATTTTAATTTATTCATTGTTTACATAATATAATATACATATACGGAAATTGCATATACATAAAAACTTATTTTTAATACCAATAGTATAGTTTTGGATCGTGTTAAATGATATGTTTTGACAGCCTACTATTTTATGGACTCAATTTGGGTTGAACTTGCTAAGTTGAACTAGGTAATAGGATGATTGATACTAGTTGATAGAGTTAAGTTAAGTATTGTGGTTTGGTTCGGTTTTCTAAAACGAAAACTGCAAACCAAACCGAACCGTACGGTTTAAAAGAAAAATGATCCGTGCAGTTTAAATTAAACTAAATGCGATTTTTTGCGGTTTCGGTTTGAATTGGTTCGGTTTGCGGTTTTACTTTTGGATTGATTCGGATACGATCACCCCTAGCCTTTATCGCATCTTAGTTAAAAAATTAAGTTTATTTAGTAAAAAAAACAATCAATACAATAAAAAAATACCAAAAATCATTAAATAAAGACATTTTTAAAAGAGTCTTGATATATATAAAGTAGTGGATAGATAATATAAAATAATTAATGATGGCTCAAAGGGCCAATCCTTGAATGAATAGTTTCTTTGTTTAAAAAAAAAGGGTCAATTCACCCTACCGCTAATGCGCCAAAAACATTGTGGAGGTTGAAATTTTCACCCATATTATTTTATGGCTGGTTGGGGGGCTACTCCGTCAATTTTTAGTAAAAATTTATTAATTATAAAAATAAAACGACAATGTAAAAAAAATCAAATTAAAGAATATTTTATGTAGTATCTGTCTATTGAGTCTAAATAATTATCATTAGAAAATTTATAATACATCATAAAATATCTAGTATAAGTCAATAAGACAACAAAAATAAAATAACAATGAGTTCATTAATTCAAAAAATATTACTAGAAACATGAGCTTAAAATCATAAAACAAGAGTAATTTAATTAAAAGATTTTTTTTCTCTATGAGCCAAATATAAATATAACAGGAAATTAAAATTTGGTTGCGACTTAAACATAAAAAAGGTGGTAACAAAAAAAAATTATTACTATTAGGCCTGACGGATCAATCTGTCCCGTTACGGCCCCATTTTTCTAACGGGTTAGGTAGAGCAGACGAATTACTAGTGACGAGTTCAAAATTTCAACCCACCCTGTCAAAAATAACGGGATGAATGGTTGACCCAACAGATCGATTCCATTTTTTCGATCCTTAAATTGATTAGAATCCACCCCTCCCATGTCACCCCATCTAACGATAGATATCGTCCGATAATATTTTCTTTAGCATGAGCAATGTTGAAAGCAAAGAGCAATCATCTAAATATTATATTCAGAATTACCAACATTATGGTGGTTAGCGATTATCTTTAAGGAGTGCAGACATGCTTAGTTTGGGTTAATTAAAGGTTGCAAGGCTCGTTGATAAAATTTATATATTTTAATTATTTCAAAATCATCAATCAAATACAAGACTTTATGTATCTTTAATTTTTCCTATATTTTTTTTATTCATATATTTTTAAACCTCAAAATTTAAAGTCTGTCTTTTTATCAATAGATTAAAATAAAATTGTTTCAGAGTCTGTCTTTCTAAGTGTGTTTAACACAACACTCACAAAAATGAAGTAAATAGAAAAAATAATAGGAAATACTTACCGGGCCTCAATGAAAGCAAAAATACACTTAGATTTTGACTGAGTATATAACAGATGTTGATAAGCGTCCTCAAGAGCAATTAATGTAATAACTGCGGTGAAGAATTTTCAATTAGGTTGGAATGATAATATAATGGTTATAGGATTCCTCTACCAACAAAGGAGCAACTTATGTTCGAAGAAAGAATTTAACTTTATCAAAAGAGAAGGAAAAATAAAAGAATTTATTCTCATTACATTTGAGAAGAAATAAATATTCTGAATACATTTAATAACACACAAGCATGCATTCTTCATGTATACATCAGCATGCATTCAGAAGCTCAAGTTAATACAAATACATTAAATCCTTATTACTTAGCTGATGAAAATACTCAAGGTATATCTTTAAGTCAAAAAAAGTATATGAAATAGCAAAAGAAAAGAATAAAAGCGTGGAATTGGCCATAGCTATCAAACATTATCTAAGATTCAGTGTGAATAAAAAGACCGCCTAGTTGTATAATGTGGATTCAAAGATGTTATAGAATAACATTTTGGGTAGAACTCTTGGATTTACAAGCTACTCGAACTTTTTAGGCCATGAATAAGCCGAACCATAACACGAAAACCGGTTTTACCTTTACCCATTTCTTAATTAAACCAACATAGGGTGCTATTAATAAGCAATATAAATAGTTGATTGACAATTATGAGTTATGACTGTCATTCTTGGCATTAAACATGAACTTTAGAGCAAAAGTCTAGTTTTTCTTCTAATTTCGCAAGTGCAATTATAACACCCCATAATACATTGTCTAGAATATATTATAGCACACATAATTAAGTACCGAGTACATTAAGTTTACAAATACATAGGGTGTTGATTAAGCACACGCAGGTGCTGAAATACAATATATTACTACACGGCGGATAGAAAGTACTGAAACATAATAAACTAAACATCCTAGACACGAACATAAACAAACTATCTACTACGCAGCTTGCTTGCCACGATCACCCTGTGTACCTGAAACATGAACGGGGGTAAGACTACTAAGTCTCGTGGATTTTACTACCCACCTAGCGGTGACTACACCGGGGTAACCTGCACGTCAGTCCTCACGCAATAATCAGCGCATCACAAATATGTGTATATAACAAATAATATGGTGTAACACAAATAATTATCTGAGTTTATTTTAGCTATGCAAGGACACTCTGAGGTGAGCCGGTCTCAGAGAGCCTCACACTCCTTCGTACCAATCTTCGTGATCATAACGCACTATGGTACGGAGCCTCTGGCATCACAGTTGTTATTAAACATATTGCTACGGATTCCTAGAATCCCTGTAGTGGTGTACAGAAGACAATCCACTTGCTCTCTCGACTGACATGTATAATAGCTAAAGTTTCAACATCTACCAATGTATCCCAATCCCGGGAAAACTAACTTAGTTCATAACCTAAGTTAAATGATATTATTTCCCTAAACGTGCAATCAACATATTATTATCATTACCATATATTACCAATGGATTATAGACTAGGGAGGATAAGAGTTTAAAACCAAATTGAGTTTCAAAAACTAAAACAGATGGCTGAAATCCTGTCATGTTCGCTTAGCGATGGCTGGCGACCACTAGCGAACCAAGTCAGAAGGTTCTGGCCAGCTAGCGAGCGCCAGCGACCAAAACCTGCAAACCCAGTTGCACGTTCGCCAGCTGCTCGCTTAGCGAGCAACACGGGATTTCTGCTCTGTTCTGCAGAAATCAATGAAAAACCAGAAAAATTCCCAAGTCCAATACAACACCAGTCCAGCCATTAATAATATAATGTAACAACAATCAATATGGAGAGGGTTTTAGGAGTTTAAACTCCTCTCATACACATAATCTAAATTCCCTAAATCCTATGTTATCATGCATTGTTTGAATTTGGGGGAATTTCTAGCTAAATAACCTAAGAACCCACCTTTGATTGAGCTTGGATTCTTTGCTAAAACTTGAATGCAGGTTTGTATTGCTAGCCTCAATTCCTCCTTGAGCTGCAGCCTCCAATTCCACTCCCTAAATCACCCAATATCAAATGAGCATGTTTTCCAACACATGCAATTCCAAGAACAGAATGTTGAGTTCTTTGAGAGGGAATATAGAACACGAATTTGAAAGGAATTTGAGAAAGGATTCAAGGAATTACTTACCACTAGAGATTATTACTACCTAAGGAACAAGATCATCCATTTGCATGCTTGGAAATTGAATGATTTTGTGAGTAATTTAGAGAGTTGAGAGAGAGGTTTGTATGTGTTGTTTGTTTGCTTAACACGAGAGAGAGAGAAGAGCTTGGAGAGAATGTGATTGTTCAGCCAAGAATGAGAGTAACAATGGAGAAGGTAGTGGTTTTGTGAGTCATGGTCCTATAATGGGCACATGTCCACAATGACCATGTCCTTTTCTAATTAAAACAGCACACACTCACACTAGGTACTAGTACTACTACACCTCATAAATCTCACAACTTAACACTAGCTCTAGACATGTGATGAATTAAGAAAATACTCTTATTAGGATATAATACTAGCAAAAGAAATTGGGAATATTACAATCTACTGCCCTTAAAGAAATTTCGTCCGCGAAATTGAAATATACCTGAGAAAATATAAGGATAGTTTTTCATCATCTCGGATTCCAACTCCCACGTGAACTCGCCATCCGGTGATTGAGACCATTCCACTTTGACTGTCGGGATTTTCTTGCTCCGAAGAGTTTTAACATCACGGTCCACAATCCGAATAGGATCAGGCTGGTAAGTTAGGTCTGGTTGCAAATCAATGTTTTCTAATTCCACCGGCACGAACGGGTCAGGAATGAACTTTCTGAGTTGAGACACATGGAACACGTCATGCATCCTGGACATAGATGGGGGCAAAGCTAACTGATAAGCCACAGGACCAACTCGTTTAAGGATTTGATATGGCCCAATGTACCTAGGAGCAAGCTTCTTTGTTTTGAACACACCGCGCAAACCCAGCTTAGGCGTTACGCGTAAGAATACATGATCACCTTCATCAAACTCTATTGGTCTCCTTCCGTGATCGGCATAACTCTTTTGTCTACTCTGTGCAACTCTCATATGTTCTCTAACCGACTTAATCTTCAAAGTAGTCTCTTGGATGATATCAGGTCCTAACACTCCTTTATCACATACTTCAGTCCAACATAAAGGGGTCCTACATTTCCTTCCATACAATGCCTCATATGGAGTCATACCGATACTAGCATGGTAACTGTTATTATAAGCAAATTCTACAAGATGCAAGTGTTTGCTCCAATTACCACCATCCTTTAAAACACAAGCTCGAAGCATATCTTCAAGAGTTTGAATAGTTCGCTCAGATTGACCATCCGTTTGCGGATGAATAGAAGTACTCATTCTAAGCCGTGTTCCCATTGCCATTTGGAAAGCACGCCAAAAATGAGAGGTAAAGGTTGGATCTCTATCTGACACTATACTCAACGGAACTCCATGAAACTTAACAATCTCTTCTAGGAATATTTCAGCATACCGCGAAGCCTTATAAGTCGACTTTACTGCAATGAAATGTGCCGACTTTATTAATCGATCAACAATAACCTAGATGGAATCTTCTCCTTTCTGATTACGGGGTAAACCACTTACAAAGTCCATGGTAATATGCTCCCATTTCCACTCGGGTAGTTCTAAAGGTTGTAAAAGACCGGTTGGTTTCTGATGCTCAATCTTAACTTGCTGACACACAATACACCTCGATACAAACTCTGCGATCTCAGTTTTCATATTAGGCCACCAATAGTTCTTCTTCAGGTCATGATACATCTTGGTGGAACCGGGGTGAATTGAAAATTCACTCTTATGTGCCTCTTCTAAAATTAACCTTTTCAAATCCGCATCATTCGGTACACAAACTCTATCTCCAAACTGAATTACACCGTCATCTGCTACAGTGAACTCAGGTTTTCCTATCCTTCTCTGTAAATCCATATCCTTCTCTTGTGCACTACCTATGGTGGAACGCAAATCACATGTCAATTCGATTCTATTCAGCTTGACTCCACCCTTCCGGTAAGTGACACTCAAATTCATATCTCTGAATTTCTCATACAACCCACATTGATGCATTAAAATCTCCGATGCATACAACGCTTTTCTACTCAAGGCATCAGCTACCACATTCGCCTTTCCTGGATGGTAATTCAATTCAAAGTCGAAATCTTTCAAGTATTCCATCCATCTCCGTTGTCTCATGTTCAACTCTTTCTGATCAAACAAATATCTCAAACTTTTATGATCACTGTACAATGCAAACTGCACACCGTACAAGTGATGTCTCCAGATTTTCAAAGCAAAGATGATGGCTGCAAGTTCGAGATCATGGGTAGGATAATTCTCTTCATGAGGTTTCAACTGTCGTGATGCGTAAGCTACTACCGCGCCTTCTTGCATAAGTACGCATCCGAGTCCTTTATTAGAAGCATCACAATATACTACATACTTCTTATCAGGATTAGGAATTACTAACACAGGAGCACTGGTCAACTTTTGTTTTAACAAGTTAAAACTATTCTCGCATAACTCGTCCCAAACAAACGCAGCTCCTTTTCTAGTCAACCGGGTTAAAGGTAGCGCTATCTCCGAAAATCCCAAAATGAATCTTCGATAATAACCTGCTAAACCAAGGAAACTTCTTACTTCTGAAACAGCTCTAGGCCTTTCCCAATTAAGCACCGCTTCTACTTTGGATGGATCAACAGATACACCGCCTTGTGATATTACATGACCCAGAAACTTAACTTCGGAAAGCCAAAACTCACACTTACTGAATTTGGCATAAAGTTGCTTTTCTCTCAGAATATTAAGAACAATCCTCATATGCTCTGCATGCTCTTGAGGATCCTTAGAGTAGATCAGAATATCATCAATGAAAATACCACAAACTTATCAAGATAAGGCTGAAAGATTCTGTTCATGTAATCCATGAATACTGCTGGAGCATTGGTCAGACCAAACGGCATAACCAAAAATTCATAATGACCATAACGAGTCCTGAAAGCAGTTTTTGACACGTCAGAGGTCCTGATACGAATCTGATGATACCCGGATCTAAGATCAATCTTGGAAAAAATAGTAGCTCCTCTGAGTTGATCTAACAGATCGTCAATACGAGGTAGTGGATACTTGTTCTTGATAGTAACTTTATTGAGCTGACGATAGTCAATACACAACCGCATTGTACCGTCCTTCTTTTTCACTAACAGAACCGGAGCACCCCAAGGTGAGACACTCGAGCGAATAAAATGCTTTTGTAATAACTCTTCAAGTTGAGATTTCAATTCTCGGAGTTCAAGAGGGGACATTCTATATGGTGCAACAGAAATAGGCTGAGATCCTGGGACAAGATCAATTGAAAACTCAATTTCTCTTTCTGGTGGTAAACTATTTATCTCTTCTGGAAACACATCTAGATATTCCCTGACAATCGGAATATCATTGGGGCTTAAACTGGACTCTGGACTAATAGTGAACATAATACTGAAACATTTGTTCTCTGCACCGAGATACTGGATTAACTGATGAGTATTTTGCAGCAGAGCAGTCAGGGCTCTATTCTCTGCATTAAGATCAATAGGAACATATAGATTCTTTTCAGCACAGCCTATGTACACGGTGTTGGCAGAGAGCCAATCCATGCCTAGTACTATGTCCATGTCTTTCAATGGTAAACAGATTAGATCAACATGATAGATTTTTCCTGCGACGCTAACAGGACAGTTTTGACATACCCTCTTGGATACAACCCTGCCACCCGTAGCAACGGCGACAGTCATGGGAGGAAGTAAAGAAGTCGAAGATAAACTCAACCTCATCACACATTCAACAGAGATAAAAGAATTGGTAGCTCCACAATCAAACAGTACAACAACTTCAGATTGACTCAAGTGAGATTGACTCAAGTGACAGACATCAATAATTAATGCATTATTACCTCGGGCCTGCTCTCCATCAAGGGAGTACACTCTACCCTTGCTCCTTGTTGTTCCACTCGAACCCCCGGAACCGTGCAGCTTTGGACACTCATTCTTGTAGTGACCAGGTTGTTTGCAATGAAAACATACACCCTTTCCCTTCATACATTCTCCATGATGAAACATTCCACATTCTGGGCATACTTGTTGCGGTCTCTGAGAGAAATTGTGTTTTCCCTTCTGCGGAGAACCCCTTGGCTTCAGCCCGAATCACGGCTCTTTTGGTTCACCTCAAACCTTTCTTTTCTTACTGCTTCAAGGCTTGACTCGGCATGATAACTCATTTGAATCAATTCACCAAGACTAGCAACTTGCTGCATAGACACATCATGTGCAATGTCCGCCGTTAAACCGAAACGGTACTTCTTGATCTTCCACGCCTCGGTAGGAGCATCGTCACCATCCGCCACGTACCGCACTAACTCGTTAAACTTGGCTGTATACTCCGCCACAGACTTACCTCCTTGCTTAAGTTCAATCAGTTCCCGTTCCATTGTCATCCTATAGCTCTCGGGAATGTAATGGTCGATGAAGAGACGTTTGAAATTAGCCCATGTCATCTCCATCTGACTTGCAGTCATGTAAGCTCTAACACCTTCCCACCAATCGCAAGCCACTCCGCGAAGAAATCTTGTCGCGAAGGTAACCTTTTCCAGCTCAGTACATTCCATGGAATCCAGAATCCCACTCATCCTCTGAATCCATTCTCTTGCAACCGAGGGAACATACTCTCCAACGAACTCAGGAGAATTCATCCGACAAAATTCCCTGAACGCCGCACTTCCCGTGTTCTGAGTCTGTGCATTGCCCATTTGTTGTTGGAACATCATCATCATTTCCTCATGGCGTTGGGCTTGTTGAGCTTGGAATTGTTGTTGCTGATGCATCATATGTGCCCACATATTTGCATTCGGATCGGAATATTGATACTGAGGTTGATCTTCCTCCTCTGCCACATTCCTTCGTGGCCTACCGCATCCGCGTCCGCGTCCTCCTGGTGCTTCTGCCATATTACTCTATCTGTCATAATCAAATTGAGTTAGCTAGGCTCAAGTGATACAACATGTAGAATAAATGTAAGACATCCCTAGAGTACGCATTTAGAATGCACTGTATACTTATGACTCTGGCACGGTCTGAATCGACCTGCTCTGATATCAATTATAACACCCCATAATACATTGTCTAGAATATATTACAGCGCACATAATTAAGTACCGAGTACATTAAGTTTACAAATACATAGGGTGTTGATTAAGCACACGCAGGTGCTGAAATACAATATATTACTACACGGCGGATAGAAAGTACTGAAACATAATAAACTAAACATCCTAGACACGAACATAAACAAACTATCTACTACGCAGCTTGCTTGCCACGATCACCCTGTGTACCTGAAACATGAACGGGGGTAAGACTACTAAGTCTCGTGGATTTTACTACCCACCTAGCGGTGACTACACCGGGGTAACCTGCACGTCAGTCCTCACGCAATAATCAGCGCATCACAAATATGTGTATATAACAAATAATATGGTGTAACACAAATAATTATCTGAGTTTATTTTAGCTATGCAAGGACACTCTGAGGTGAGCCGGTCTCAGAGAGCCTCACACTCCTTCGTACCAATCTTCGTGATCATAACGCACTATGGTACGGAGCCTCTGGCATCACAGTTGTTATTAAACATATTGCTACGGATTCCTAGAATCCCTGTAGTGGTGTACAGAAGACAATCCACTTGCTCTCTCGACTGACATGTATAATAGCTAAAGTTTCAACATCTACCAATGTATCCCAATCCCGGGAAAACTAACTTAGTTCATAACCTAAGTTAAATGATATTATTTCCCTAAACGTGCAATCAACATATTATTATCATTACCATATATTACCAATGGATTATAGACTAGGGAAGATAAGAGTTAAAACCAAATTGAGTTTCAAAAACTAAAACAGATGGCTGAAATCCTGTCATGTTCGCTTAGCGACGGCTGGCGACCACTAGCGAACCAAGTCAGAAGGTTCTGGCCAGCTAGCGAGCGCCAGCGACCAAAACCTGCAAACCCAGTTGCACGTTCGCCAGCTGCTCGCTTAGCGAGCAACACGGGATTTCTGCTCTGTTCTGCAGAAATCAATGAAAAACCAGAAAAATTCCCAAGTCCAATACAACACCAGTCCAGCCATTAATAATATAATGTAACAACAATCAATATGGAGAGGGTTTTAGGAGTTTAAACTCCTCTCATACACATAATCTAAATTCCCTAAATCCTATGTTATCATGCATTGTTTGAATTTGGGGGAATTTCTAGCTAAATAACCTAAGAACCCACCTTTGATTGAGCTTGGATTCTTTGCTAAAACTTGAATGCAGGTTTGTATTGCTAGCCTCAATTCCTCCTTGAGCTGCAGCCTCCAATTCCACTCCCTAAATCACCCAATATCAAATGAGCATGTTTTCCAACACATGCAATTCCAAGAACAGAATGTTGAGTTCTTTGAGAGGGAATATAGAACACGAATTTGAAAGGAATTTGAGAAAGGATTCAAGGAATTACTTACCACTAGAGATTATTACTACCTAAGGAACAAGATCATCCATTTGCATGCTTGGAAATTGAATGATTTTGTGAGTAATTTAGAGAGTTGAGAGAGAGGTTTGTATGTGTTGTTTGTTTGCTTAACACGAGAGAGAGAGAAGAGCTTGGAGAGAATGTGATTGTTCAGCCAAGAATGAGAGTAACAATGGAGAAGGTAGTGGTTTTGTGAGTCATGGTCCTATAATGGGCACATGTCCACAATGACCATGTCCTTTTCTAATTAAAACAGCACACACTCACACTAGGTACTAGTACTACTACACCTCATAAATCTCACAACTTAACACTAGCTCTAGACATGTGATGAATTAAGAAAATACTCTTATTATGATATAATACTAGCAAAAGAAATTGGGAATATTACAGCAATTACACAGAAAATAGAACAAAGCAAAGGTAAAGATTGGCAAAAGTCTGGTACTCCGGTTTTACCTTCATGATGGCAGCAACAATGTCTCCATTGGCAGCATTGAGAGCTTTAACAGCTCTTGATCTTGGCATAGCAGCTTGACTCACCACCAACTCAATATCCTTGGGATTTACACCAGTCTCGTCTACATCCTCATCTTCCGGAGCAATACCCGAGGATTCTGGCTTCGCTCCCACATTGCTCAAATTAGGAGACTTTAAACTGCTCAGCTGCCTGAGTTTGTAGCTGTGAGCTCAAGTCTTCAATCTTAGCTTCTCCAAATATAATGTAGGTGTCGGAAGTTGGGCTCTTGAAAACATCGAGTTTTGAGATGACGAACAAGATCTGAACAAATAGAAAGCCAAATTCATTTTCACATACTAAACGTTGATACAACGGAAAAACAATGTAGAATAAATACATGTCAATACTAACATTCTTGCTCTTCTTGACTGTCACACGACCGACACCACTAACAGATTTCATTCCAAGTTTAAGCATTGCCATGCATAGGGGTGGACAGTGGGCAGGTATGAGCGGGTTCGGGCCTAAAGTTGTCACCCATCCTAAACCGCAGAGTCAGAAAATTCGCCCAAAAAATGGAGAACCAGTTGCAGAATGGAAATCTATATTCAAATCAATGTATGAATCTCAATCTCTCTGCCACTGCCTGTAAATCAGTGTCCAAGCTCTCAAATCAAAAATGTCCCCTTTGGACGACATAGAGCTTGTCATGGATATCATCTAGCATGCATTCATCATTCAGTACAGTTGAATCGATAAAAGCTATAATTTGAAATAGAATATCATGTTTAACATCAACAACATAGCAAACTTCACAATCAACTCAGTGTGGTAAAGAAAACATATAAAAAGCATTAGATATTCCCAAAACACATACTTATAAATTTGTTTCTTCATATGGAAGTTCTACACTGCAATAGATACAATAGAATCAATGTCCCAATAAGCGCTTGGGTCCCCAATATACTCTGCCATATGATTGGTGGAAGAATCTTGATCGAAGGTTGGAGAGGGTTTAACGGAATTGTTGGATTTGGATGAAGATTTTGATGAAGGGAGAGAAAATTATAGTTTTTCCTTCATTCTTACGAGTTGTGCGAATGGAAATCAACAGAAAAAAGGAGAAGAAGAATAAAACGGCGTCGTTTACGTATGCACGCGGTAGTAGTCTAGTAGATGATCATGTTCTTCAGAATCAATTTATTTATTTATTCCCAAATTTAAAATGAGTCAATGTAATTTCTTTTTTATTTTTTTATGAGAAGAGTCCATGTAATGTAATTTCTCACTTATATATAGAGAAGGTTAAGCAATTAGTGGTTAGGGATTTAGATACTTATGAATGAATGAGGTTCTAGATTTGATTTTATAGATTCATTTGTAAATAAAAACAAAATATATAGAAAAGGTTGAATGTATTTTTGGTCAAGAATTTATGTATAATATACTGAATTTTACGTATAACCTTTTTTAAAAAAAAATACTTCAAATTGTGAAGTGGCCAGAAAAATGCGCGGGTGAAGAACGTTCGGTAAACAGTAAATTCGTCACTGAAGTTCTATTTATTCCCAAAAGAAAAGGAAAATATCGATAAAACCTTGAAAATAAAGGAAATATGGTCGTCGCAACCATTTTCGGGTTCGGGAGTCAATTATGCAAGGCGAATGTATTATCACCTCTCACATCCATTGTACTCAACGGGAACCTTCTTATTAGTCTTAGGGTGCGTTTGATTCGCAATAAAGAACAGAACAGACAGAACAAGAAGGTGAGTCACATTACAACTTATTGTTTTGTAAATTGTTTGGTAATCGATGCACAGCACAAGACAAAAATATGAAAAATTACCATAATATCCTTTGCGTTGTGTAATGTTTTGGAACTAGTATTAGAAATAAGGCTTAAATATGAAAATAGTCCCTGTAATTATGCCTTGTTTTGATTTTGGTCCCTGCAATTAAAAAAGTTTGATTTTAGTCCCTGCAAAATCTCAAAATCTTTAAAAAGGTCCTTGAGGTGAATTTTTTTATGACATGTCAAATTGTTGATGATTTGGCAAATGCTGATTAGGATTATTTGATGATGTGGATATTTACATGTAATATTCATTTAACTTTTAAATAAAAAATTACATTTTTCAGAAAAACAAAATAAATTTAAAAATAGAAAATTTATTTATTTAACATAGAAATGGGCTAATTGAAAAGGCTTTAAATATGAATTAAAAAAAAACACAATTTAAAAGGAAAAGGAAGAAGATGGAAATCAAAAGATGAAAATCGTAGGGTTCCTCATTGAAAGGGACAAAATCAAAATTAGGATTTGTTGAATTCAAGATGCAATAGCCATTCATCTCAATCTAATTAACACCAACTCATTTTCTCTCTTTCATAGCTTAAGACATTTTCTTTCTTTCTATTTTTGCGTTGATTCTGTTGTGTTTCGTTAGCAAACATAAGAGAGTGTTTTTGGGGATTTTCAATTTTAGGGATTGGTTTAGTTTTTTTAGAGCAATCTTTGGATGAATGTTTTGAGAGTAATGTTAGTGTTTGTGAGGTTTATGCAAAAAAAAAAAAAAATGTTAGTGTTTGTGATGAACAAAATGAGCAATCTTTGGATTAATCTACCCTTCAATTTATTAAAATGAGCTTTTTTTTATTTAAAACATTTATTAAAAACAAAAATGTATTTTGAAACATAAAAGTTAAATAAAATAATAATTTTTTAAATTAAAAATGAAGTAGTTAAAGTCATGTCAGCAAACAAGCACAGTCAACATCCGCCAAATCATCATAAATTGGACATGTCAACAAATATGTCAATTCATGGACCATTTTAAAAATTTTGAGATTTTGCATGGACTAAAATGAAACTTTATGTTTTACAGGGACCAAAATCAAAACAAGGCATAATTTCAAGGACTGTTTTCATATTTAAGCCTAGAAATAATATATCAACATCTTACAAACTTTTAAATTTTTGTTAGCTTAGCTCAGTTGGTAGGGACATAGCGTTATAAACGCAGGAGCCAGGGTTCGATCCTTGGACACTCCACTTATCCGCCTTTAAGGTGGAATTTCTAGCCACTAGGCTACCTGACCAAAAAAAAAAAAAAAAAAAATTAATTATAAATATGGATTAAAAAAATTATTGAAATGCATAATTTTCTTAATGCATAAATAAAATTAAAATGTTAATGTGTTATAGAAAAATATTATTAAAAAAAAAGTAGTTTACATGTTTATTATGAGTTATGTTTATATGTTCATTTGTAAAAAAGTAGTTTTTTCAAATAAATAAAAAGTGAATAGCAACGGTGTCTATGGATATTGATTGGTCACTATAAATTTGATAGCTAAATTGGTCGAAACAAGTTAATAGCGACTAGTACTTTACCACCGATTTAGATCAGTCTCTAATTGATAATTACCGATCTTCTAACTTTAGTGACCGAAATTTCAATCTCTATAACCAAGACATTGGACTCAAGTTCGATTCCGGTGGGAACAATTCTTGGCCAAATTTTCCTAACTTCGCGGCAAACTCTAGATTACCGGGACCCCTTCCCCGCGAACCAGAGGACAAATGCCAAAGAAAAAAAAAAATTCAATCTCTAAAACGGTTTTTCTAATTAATAGTGAAGCCACCTCCTTTTGACCAATAGGAGCAATTTATTTTTACAAAAAATGATGAATTGTATTTGACGAGGACCAAAAGTACAATTAGTATTTCAGAATATGGAAACGGTATAAGTGTTACTCTAGTCACCTAGAAGGAACAACAAAAATTCTCAAACTAGACAAAACTCCAAAGTACAATTAGTATTTCACACCAAGAACATAGAAAAAGTACAAACGTTACTCTAGTCACCTAAATGGAACAACAAAAATTCTGAAACTACACACAACTCTTAACAGAGAAAAAAATAATATTCCACTCATAAAAAAGCCAGCGGTAGAAACAAGCCATTTTATGCATTTTCACACCTTTATCATTTTATATTCATCTATCATTGTGTAACTCAAACATGGATTCAAAGATGTGGATTCAAAGCAGTTAAATAATAACATTTTGGGTAGAACTCATCGATTTACAAGCTACTCAAACTTTTTGGGCCATGGATAATCCCACTCAATAACCATAACATGTAAACCGTTTTACCTTTACTCGTTTCTTAATTAAACCAACATAGGGTGCTATTAATAACCAATATAAATAGTTGATTGACAATTATGACTGTCATTCTTGGCATCGATTGGCATTAAACAGAACTTCAGAGCAAAAGTCTAGTTTTTTTCTCATTTCGCAAGTTCAATTACACAGAAAATAGAACAAAGTAAAGGTAAAGATTGGCAAACCACTATTTCAAACCGAACAAGAGCAACAAAAAAAATTGACCAGCAAAGAAAAATAGCTCCACATTTCAAAATCTAAAGTACTACCATTAATTAGTGAGCTCCATAATGGCAGCAACAATGTCTCCATTGGCAACTTTGAGAGCTTTAACAGCTCTTGATCTTGGCACACCAGCTTGAGTCACCACCAACTCAATATCCTTAGGATCTACACCAGTCTCGTCGACATCCTCATCTTCTGGAGCAATACCCGAGGATTCTGGCTTCGCTCCCACATTGCTCAAATTAGGAGCCTTAAACTGCTCAGCTGCCTGAGTTTGTAGCTGTGAGCTCAAGTCTTCAATCTTAGCTTCTCCAAATATAATGTAGGTGTCGGAAGTTGGGCTCTTGAAAACATCTGGTTTTGAGATGACGAACAAGATCTGAACAAATAGAAAGCCAAATTCATTTTCAAATACTAAACAGTGATACCATGGAAAAACAACTCAGAATAAATACATGTTAATACGAACATTCTTGCTCTTCTTGACTGTCACACGACTGACACCAGTAACAGACTTCATTCCAAGTTTAAGCATTGCCTTGCGACTCTTCTTTTCGCTTCTGGTCTGTTTGGACCTACCAGATGAATCAACATCAAGACCTGCAATAGAACAAAAGTTGATAAAGATTGTATCCATCATTGTAGCTTTAGTTCATGTAAAAAAACAATCGCAAATTGAACAGTCATACGGAACAATGCATCATAATATTTTTGGTTATACTCAAACACATAAATCTGGTCTGCGAATTACCAAAACCCTATTAATAACACTAGCGTGACTTATCACAACTCTCAACTGAGCTCTAAGTACAGAACAGCTGAGTCTAAACAATATTTTACAAATTTGTGAACCATGAATATTTTGTAAAGGAAGACCCAAATGTAACAATGAAATTAAAAAACAGACCATTATTTGCAAGTGCCCATTTGAAACTTCAAAATAAATCACGTGTAGAACAAACAAAGTAAAACTAATCTAATTGAACATACATTCCACTTTGTAATAGTTCTACTAAATTATCGGAGGAATGATACTAAACCTTCACCAAATGCAAAATGGAGTAAAAATCACAAAGCACAGAAACAATAAATCTTATTTTCAAGCTTACCATCCGCATTGTCATCTTCCTCATCATCGTCTTCATCATCATCCTCATCCTCCTCGTCATCATCATCCTCAACTACAGGCTCGTCATGCTGCATAAAGATATTACTCAGAAGTTCAATACTAATAACAGGTTTTCAATGAATACTTAATAATCATAATAACAAATTACATGTGCTCAACAATCTGAGTTCTACTCAAAATTTTAATTTAAAAATGGACTCTTTTATTATTTACACAAAATTGCAGCAACATTTAAATACCAATAAAACCATTCATTTTATCACATAGAAAAATGTTTAATCATTAACAATAACAACACAATCATTCAAATCCAAAAACCCTAATATCAAAAACATGTAAAACACATATAAATTATAAAAAAAAAACACAGTAACATCTAAAACCCTAAATAATTTCATACAAAATTAAATCTCAAAACAAAACACAACAAAAAATAAAGCAAATTACTTTGAAATCAAAATATAATAAACCAAAAAATGAATAAAATGACAATAAAAAAAGAGAATTGAAAATGAAAAATTGGAAAATGAAAAAGAGAGTGTGAATTACTTGGATCTTTTGTTGTTCGAGATGAGCAGCGAGAAGCTCTTCTTGAGTTTGAGCAGTCATAGTGATGATTCTGTAAGAAGTTGATTTTGGGGCGGTAATAGATCCAAACACAGCACTAAGCAATAAACTGAAAACCCTAGAATAAGAACGGTGATGCTTTTATACTCTCTATTTGGGTTGGCCCGGTTATAACCCGGTTCTTTCTTCTATACCCGGTCCTGTTTTTTCAATGCGTTTCGTACGGAAAAACCCTTTATTTGATTTATAAAAAAAAAAACTAATAAATTTTTCGTATAGGTTTATTTTTATACGTGATATTTACAGAAAAATAATATTACTTCAATGTAATTTTTTTTGGGTATTGCTATTTAGTAAGAAATATTTACACAAGAAAGAGAAGAATCGACAAAATCAGGAAATTTGACCAATCAAAAATTGGCTAACCATACATGGGAGAGAGGGTGATTAGAATTTGACAAATTGTCACATAAAATTCTTCTCTTGGATAAAAAAATTCTTACTAAATAGCATTTTCCATTTTTTTATTCAAGCACATTCAAATAGATTTTGTTTTAGGGAATAAGTTAAAAAATAAATTCTATTAAAGTGTGTTTAGTTAATATAGAGTAATTTTTGGGGGCAATTCAGATTTTTCTTTGTAATTTTTATATTTATTTAGATTTTGTTAACATACGGTTATTTTGGTTTTTGAATATGTATGAAAATTGTAAATGTATTTTTGGTGTATATTTTGTAGGTAATTTTATGGATAAATTGATCGATAAAAAAATTATCACTAAAATGATTATTTAAAAGAGGTTTCATTACTCGGAGAAAAAAAAGGTTTAAGGACCAAATTTAAATACTAAAATGACTATTTTTCTATTTGGACCGGGGGATCAGCCAAGGCCCAATTCGCCCAAGCCAAGTACGTATCAGCTGTTGGGCCGCCCCAACTAGGAAACTCGCCTAAGCCCATTGAACGCTGGAGGTTACCAGCTCAAACCGACGACCTACCTATGAACACGTGGGGGAGGGTGAGCAGGCGAGTCCTTGACCACGTTCACCCAGCTCCCCAAGGGAAATCGTGGGGAATGAGGAGTCCAAAACATTGACAGTTACCCCATGACCACTATATATAGACCCTTCAACCAATAACAAAATGACATCCATTAACACACTTAACATACAAACCTTAAGTATCAACTACGAATATACACCCCCTGCATACTTAGCAGGAACATTTGGCGCCCACCGTGGGGCTACGGTAAAACTATTCCTAGCCCTACCAACAACTGATCAGACGATCACAATGGAACGCAATTCTACCAACGACGGGGGACCTGCTACGAATCTACAAACGGCGGTAGGCGAGATAAATCGCCTCAAGGCCAAAATGACAGCCATGGAGCAAGAGAAAGCTGCAGAAAGGGAGGAGGAAGCAGAGTTAGATAACATTCAAGACTCACAACCTCTAGCCCAAGCTCTATGGGATGCTCAGGTTCCCGCAAATTTCAAAATCCCCCAACTGCCAACCTTTGAGAGAAAAACCGTCCCATTAAACGGCCATCATAGGCGCTGAGGAACACTTGAAGTGCAAACTTCTGTCCAGCACCTTCAAGGATGCCGTCCTACGATGGTATATGAATCTACCAAGAAACTCCATCGCGAGTTATACAGATTTCCATAAAAAGTTCATCCACCAGTTTGTTGGCTCTAAGCACGTGCAGGTAACGGCGACAAGCTTGTTTGGGATTCGTCAGGGACACAATGAAAACCTACGTGAATATCTCACCAGGTTCAACGAAGCCACCATACAAGTATCCAACCCCAACCAAGAAATGTTCGTAGCTGCTGTCCAAAACGGTCTGAAAGCCGGTCACTTTAACGAGTCACTGGCACAAAAGCCGGCGAGCACCATGCAAGAAATTATGAAAAGGGCAGAGTGCTACATCAAGGGAGAAGAAAGCAACGCGGAGAAGACAAGCAGGGACTCGAGGGAGAAGCCTTCCAGCCGAAGGTCTCTAGAGCGATACCACAGAAGAAACAATCAACGGAGTGGCCGTTATGAGGATGAAGGCAGTGGAAGATACCATCAACCGTGGCGGAGCAACGAAAGAACCTATAGAACATCGGAGGAGTACACCCAGTTGAACGACTCAAAAGTGCATGTGCTGAACGAAATTCTGAGTTCAAGACTGGCGAGACTACCCCCTGCACCGGACAACAATGCGAGGATGGGTCCTAATGAGAACGCATGGTGTCATTACCACAGGGCGAAGGGACACGACACTGAAAAATGCTACCGGTTAAAGGATTTGATAGAGAAATTGATAAGCAGTGGTCACCTGCGGAAATTCCAAGAACGAGCAGCCAAGGGCGACTTAAACAAGCGCCCACCCCCCCCGTTCCCCAAGAATGTCACCTCCAAGAGAGGATGATGAAAAGGAACCCAAGAGGATTGCAGTTAATACTATAGCCGGAGGATTCACGGGAGGAGGCGAGTCCAAAGCAGCCAGAAAGCGCTACCTCGGGAGGATCATCCAGGAAACGAACATGGTGGCACATATATCTTCTCCAAAAGCACCCGAAATTTCATTCTCACCCAGTGATGGAGAAGGCGTGTTCCCCCACTACGACGACCCTTTGGTAATCCAAGTCCAGATACTAAACTGCGACGTAAAGCGAGTTCTGATAGACTCTGGCAGTTCGGCGGACATCATGTACTGGGAGGCTTTCAAAGCCATGCAATTAGCAGGGGAGCAGTTGCATCCATACAATGGAACGCTGGTAGGCTTCGAGGGCGAGCAGGTAGAAGTAATGGGGCACGTCACGCTGTTAACAACTTTCGGCGAGAAGGAGAATGCCAAGACCATCAAAGTAAGGTACCTAGTCGTTAAAACTGCTTTTACATTGTACAATATAATCATAGGCCGCCCAGCCTTTAACACTTTGGGGGCGGTGATGTCAACCTTGTACCTGTCAATGAAATACCCGTTAGACGACGGAAGAATTGAGACGGTCAGAGGAGACCAAGCACAAGGACGTCAATGCTATGAGTTAAGTCTAAGGTTAAAAAGGAACCAGGCCCCAGCCGATCAACAAATCATATCCAGGGTAAACATGATAAGCAGAGCAAATATGGTGGAAACGTCAGACCTTGATCCAAGGGAGGAATTCCAGGACAGAAGGGTTAGTCCCATAGAAGACCTGGAACCGATCCAGATCGGCGAAGCACCACACGAGTTAATAAACCTGGGAACCCATTTAGATGAAGGAGAGAAGGAGAAGATCATTGAAATCCTGAGAAAAAATGTTGATTTGTTCGCATGGAAGCCGTCGGACATGCCAGGGATTGATGAAAGCATCATAACTCACAACTGGCCATAGCACCAAACTACAACTAGGTCACATGGTCGCCCTATATTTAAGTAGTTTTTCTTGCAATTTATTTCATGTTTTTTCATATGTCGTTGTACGAACATGTTTCATTTGGCGTTTTAATTAAATAAAGGGGTGATGGGACACTCTTTTCTCCTGCAAGGGCAGGAGTTTTTATCGAGGCCCATCGTTTTTAAACATCACTGTTTCTTCTCCATAACCTCCACGAAAAAAGGCGTCTACCAAGACTTGCCATGAAGAAAGGCGTCTACCAAGACTTGCCATGAAAAAAAGGCGTCTACCAAGACTTGCCATGAAGAAAGGCGTCTACCAAGACTTGCCATGAAAAAAAGGCGTCCATTGGCGAGTAGCCCTTCCCTAACAAACATCACTAAAAGACTACGGTTATCTCCAAATTAACTGGAATTCTACTATACGACATTGCGGCAAACAACAGTATTAAGAACAAGCCAAACAGGCAAGCAGCCTCACAGGCGCGTCAGCCCACCACGGGCGAGCAGGCCTCAAGGGCGAACAAGCCCAACGGGCGACCAGCCCCTAAACGGGCGAGCAAGCCCAACGGGCGACCTGGCCCATAACGGCGAACAGCCCCTAAACGGGCGAGCAGCCCTAAACGGGCGAGCAGCCCCTAACGGGCGTGCAGCCCCTAAACGGGCAACCACTATCCGCGAACAACCCCTTATAATAGTACCAAATTGATTGCATAAGTTAGTCTCTACATTATTGCATAAACCAGGGGAATTCGAAGTTTTAAATATCGCAACAGCTAATGCAGCTATAGATATAGACGACAACAATGCTCGCCAATAAACAAGGAACAAATCAGCACCACGCCTCAATCCTTGAGTCTTGTGCTTAAGGGGCTGTGGACCGGGGGATCAGACAAAGCCCAAGTCAATCAGCACTACGCCTCAATCCTTGAGCCTCGTGCTTGGGGGGCTGTGGACCGGGGGATCAGCCAAGACCCAATTCGCCCAAGCCCAGTACGTATCAGCTGTTGGGCCGCCCCAACTAGGAAACTCGCCTAAGCTCATTGAACGCTGGAGGTTACCAGCTCAAACCCACGACCTACCTTTGAACACGTGGGGGAGGGCGAGCAGGCGAGTCCTTGACCACGTTCACCCAGCCCCCCAGGGGAGATCGTGGGGAATGAGGAGTCCAAAGCATTGACAGTTACCCCATGACCACTATATATAGACCCTTCCACCAATAACAAAAGGAGATCCATTAACACACTTAACATACAAACCTTAAGTATCAACTACGAATATACACCTCCTGCATACTTAGCAGGAACACTATTAAATCCCAAGACGTTATTCTATCTATTATGTAATTGTCATGAAACAACTTCAAAAAATTATAAACAAAGATAATCTAAGAATCACATTTTAATCATAGATTGTGTGAAAAACCATGCGCACAACACTCAAAATGAACAATATCTCATAAATGCAATGTTGAGGACTCGAAGTCACAACATTGATATTATAAGGACGAGCATGATACATGCCTTTTAACCAATTAACCTAGACCGGGGCTACTGTTTCGGTGGACAAAAAATAGTCATACATTGCATAAGAGTTGAGGTAAAGAGTAGTATATAAAATACAATCACACCCTTTAATTGCTCGATTTAACCCCTATAAGTTTCACAATCACAATTGGAGTTTAGTTTCTCCCTTCTCGCAATTAGAATATTTGCTCTATTTTAGCCTCCAAGTTTCAATTGCTCAATTTTATCCCCCAAATTATCTCATTTTGCATTTGCTAGTCCCAGTTGATTTTTTTTTAATAAAAATTGAGTGTGTATCATATTTTTGCTGTATGTAGATTTTTTTTGTTATATGTAGTTTTTTTTTAATAAATTGGGGGTTAAAATTGAGCAATTCAAACATGAGGAGTCAAAATTGAGCAATTCAATAATGTATGTTTAGTTATATGATGTCAAAATTAATGTTTCAATTTTGAAAAAACAAATATGTAAAAACTTGAAATATTTTAAAAAACGGTTTTATAGAATCTATTTCAAAGATTAGGTTTTACTATTCAAAAAGAATTGATTAGTGGCGCAGCTTGTTGTCCGTCTACCTTTTGTTAATGTGTAATTATTTTATATATAATCTGGTAATAAAAAATAAGTTTTTTGTGGTCATTTTAAACATGTAAAAAAGAAAAGAGTACTACCGATATTACTTTTGGGTCAACAGTTTTGTGTTTGAAAAGTAGTACTAGCATCGTAGTACTTGTCATTTGTTTGGACAAGACTATCTCCAATGGTGGTACTTTAAGTGCTAGTACATAATAGGTACTTCTATTGGAGTAAAACACAAAAATGTATCTAATAGGTACGGCTTCTTAAATAAGAATTAGTACCTATATAATTCAGTTGGATCCGTTTATAATGATGTAGAGTTATTAGTGAGATGTAGAGTTAATAGTGGAGGGATTGAGTACTTATTAGATACTATTATTAAAAAATTATAAAAAATTGATGTATATACATGGAGCACAGTTAATTACTAAAAAAAATGAGGTTCTCTATCGTGGATGCTCTAAGACATGTAACCTCAACGAAAGAGTATCACGTGGTGTATAGAAATGCACACAAAAAAGGAGAACCTTACGATTGTATCTGCTTTGACACATGCTCATTTCTTCTTTCTCCTCAATATAATATTACAGTAATAACTATATTTGTTCTCCAATCTCTCCAGTGCGGTCGGTTTTGGCCATTGACAGCCAGGAAATTTCAAAACCACCACCGACCATGGCCATCTGCTTGTAATCACAATTTCTTATCAGCCAACCCGAAGCCCAATATAACTCGGCCATTTTGCTTACTTTTAATGCAATTTTTACAAGTCTCGGTCGGTCTGCACATTCTTGCTCCCCTAAAAACAACCAAGAACCATGGTGAAATAAGTCTTTCACCATAACATGAAGGTCTGCAAATGCTAAGAGATATCCATGTTATACGCATAGTTGTGAGAAAACACTTTATTAGTTCAAAAATTTATTGTAGTGTCATCTCTATTTTGGCATAAAATGTTCTTAAATAATGTATTCAATTGAAACTCAATTGAGATAAGAAAGTTATGTTTTAAAGCTTTGATTTTCAAACTAAGAACCGCTAACTATCAAATGCATCAAGATCTCATTTGTGTACGAATACTCGCTCGTTTAATTGCTTTAATAGATCGAAGCCAACCCTAGCCCCCCTCAGAAGTAGGTCGAGAAAATGCATTTCAAACAACAATAATCTTCCGAGTGTTGATATCTTTAGATCATTCAAAATTTTGAATCTAACGGCCCATTAAATTGATAACATTTAAGTGAGTGCCTTAGTGGATGTTCATTCTTGATCTTCTACTTTCATTAGTGAGTGGCCTTTCAATATTCTTGATCATTCACTTGCTTATTTGCATCCTATAAATAGACTCTTGTTTTAGTGTAAAGACATACATGAAGAGAGTAATGCAAAGCTTCCCTATCTCTATTCTCTATCTAACACATTATCAACACGAAGCTCTAACAACACAACTTTAAAGTAATATTGATTCATGTTTTTTCTTGATATTACTTGTAATGTTGTATGCTTGTAACTTTGTAAGTCATTTTTGTATTTTCTGAATAATTATAGTTTATGTAATTTAGCTTCAGTTTAATAATTTAAAGTATAATATAGGCCTCTATTATATATGCATCCACTTTAGTTGAGTTCTCCTGATTGCTATATTACTATTCGTTCATAGTAAAAAAAAAATGAAGCATCTATAAAAAAAAATATCGTTGCTTATTGTACTCTGAAAAAATGGTCATCATATTTGTGACTTACTTGGTTAGTCATAGAGTAAACAGGTAAATTTTAATATGGACCACTTCATCAAGTGGTCTATGGTGGACGAGTCACGAATAACATTATAACGAATACGAATTTTACAAAATCTACTATCATATAGATCATCTATAGAAAAATTTAGAAAAATTAAAAATCATTTGACATGTTATTGAGACACGTCAAGATTAACGGTTTGTTAAATAACATAAATCTTGATGGGTCTCAATAACATATCACATGATTTTCAAAAAAATTTAAAATTTATGGATGATCTATACGATATAAATTTTCAATCCAACAGTGAAATTTGTAAAATTCATATTCGATAGATCACTTGTCCACGGTGGACCACTTGTGAAGGTAGTCCAACTGGTCCACCGTAGCATTAGCATAGTAAACTAGGCTTAATTCAGATTTATATTAGATTGATTCATCAATCACTTGGCTAACTTTTTCATTTTTTCTAAGCATACTGATGGTACTTGTGTGAGTGTTTTACAAATATATTTTAGCTCATGAATTGAAAATAGCTCTGCTAACTATAATATGATGGTATTCGACTATGTATCCCACTATGCTTGTATTACTTTGCTTTGCTGTCCAATCTAATAATTTCGATATTTTTACTATTGGGCCAAGATTTATGGACATGTAAATATATTTATGAATATTTAAATATAATAAGTTATTTTATAAATAATACATAGATAAATATTGTGAAACAAAAAGATACCATATTATAATAGAGGTTTCATAAAAATAAAATAAAACAATAAGTATTAAAATATACAATCACTTTGTATTTCAATCATATATAATATTTAATTTCATATGACATGCATAATTCAAAGAGTCGAATTTAATATGTGAGAAAAAAAAATTATTTCTTTACAAAATTGATGGACATTGGGTATATAGTTATTGCATTAAGAGTTTAATTGTTATGCTCTGTCAGTGTAAAAAAAAATTACACATGCATCTAACGATGTGTTGTCTAATCATTTAATGAATGTGATACATCATGTTTTTAAACACAATACATAATGTGTTGGTATATTATTGAACGCTTATGTAAAATAATTTTACACTATAAAAATTAAATTCTATTGGGTTATTTGTTATTTAAATCCATAGCTACAATCATATTTAACTAATGAGAAAGAAAAACCCAATAAATATGAATCATCTAATATTTAAATTTTATTTTTAATTTAAATTAATAAAATATTAATTTTATCGTGTTTTCTTTAATTAATATTCATAACACTTAAATTTCTAAATTACAAATAAAATTATTAATTTTATGTTATGTTCAAAATTACATGGGTGACAAACTCTACGCATTTACGAGTTGAATTTTACTTAGCCAAAACAAGTTACCGAAAAACTAGATACCAAAACCTTGTGGAATGTCGGTTACAATAATAAAGAGACTTGGATGGTCCGGGTAAATGCTCAAGACCAACCCCACCCACTATAGAAAGATACTGACAACCTTGTTCCTTAGGATCAACTACAACCCCCTTCCAGCCCATCCAAACAAAAAATATTACAACCCCTTCCTGTAAGCTAAACCAAGTTCTGAAGATTCACCAGCCAGAGCCACCAGTCAGTTTCCAGACCATCCGATGTCGGCAGCCTTCTTGGAACCAGTTCCCCAGCCAGAGCTTCCATGTTCAGCATCGCTTGGACCAGCACCCCAGCCACTTTTGTCACCAGTACTAGCTCCACCTCCCCAGCCACTCTTGTCACCAGTACTAGCTCCACCTCCCCAGCCACTTTTGTCCCCAGTACTAGCTCCACCTCCCCAACCACCGGTTCCACCCCAACTACCAGGAAATGCTTCCCTTCCAGGGGAATTTTGAACCTTAGCCCCTGGAAAGTTTATCAAACTATCATCCCTGTCTTTCGTAGCGGCAGCAGATCCCCATCTGGTTGCACCATCATGCCTTTCGTTGTTGGAGTTGTGACCTCTACTGCTATTGTTATAAGAACCACGACCACGCCCGCGTCCACCGCCATATGGACGAGGCACTCCACTAGGGTGTTCATCTCGACTCCCATTGTTTCTGTAATCAGGTCGTCCTGTAAAAATGAAGAAACAAGAGCCGAGTAAAAATTTGAATAAGAACTGGAGAAATGACAAATGAAAGCAATTAGTTGGATGACATGTAAACGGCAGACTAGGACAAAAGGTAGAAGTAGAACAAACAATAAACAGAAGAGGATTTGTGATAACTAATCATATATAATATAATACCAAAGAAGGTGTAATACTAGCAGATGATATCCAAACAAAAAAAATTAAAAATTCACTTCATGCAATAATACAGTAAAACAACAGACTAGAGTTGAATTAAAATTCCATGTACCTGTTCTGGAACCAGGAGTAGAAGATCGGTCCCTATCATACGAGTGACCTCTCCAGCCACCCTCGTTGTTGGAACCACCCCAGCCACCACCCACAGATGTCCCTGATGAACCACCAGTTGCAGGGCTTCGCATTGGTACCATTGCAGCTACAGATCTAATGGAAGGTGCTGAATCATTTTGTGGATCATCAATGTGCCTTTGAAAATATGCCACAAGCCGGTCAATATCCTCGAACATCTTTTTGCGGAACCTGAATCCTTTGGGATAAAGACCAATGTACTCATGGTGTGGATTTGTGCTTCTTATGTAAGTCAATATAAATGTGCCAGGATGTTCATGAGAGATGCCAAAACTATAAACTATACGCATGGGATACTCGGCCTTTTCAATCCTCAAAAGTTCATCAACTTCTGTTTTCATACCCGTCCTGAACTTGCGATAATTTAACATTGTTTTTAAGTGAGTCACCAAGGGATCAACATATCGGTCCATAACCTAGGCAATAATTAATAGGAAAGAGTAAATGATAGTGTCACAAGAAAGGTATCCAGAAATCCAGGGGAGTACCCTTACCTCATCTAAATCCTCAAAAGTGTCCTCTCCAATTTTTAGTGTCTTTCCAATTCGAAGTAAACTTGTGATGTCCTTCAGTTCCTTCCCACCTTCAACTATATCCTTATGGGCATATACTCCATCGTGAATTTTAAGAGTCAAAGTAAGGTATGAAGGACCCCGGGAACTAGGACGGAAAATACTTTCACCAGGATCCTTGTCGGACAAGAACTGCATAAAGACAGAGGTAAAGTTAAGCATGCACAAAATCAAATCATGGAACACAAATCCAATGACCAATTTATCCTTTTTCCTTGTAATTAGTACATGCTGCTTAAAAGATAGTGTTTTAGAGATAAAATCCTAGTATTGTATTAATGTTTTTCCCAAGAACATACACCAACTTTAGGAACTAGAACTACAAAATGATTTATTCAACTCTATGGCATCTAATTACAAAGATTCAAGAGAAGCAAATTCATTGGTTTGGTAAATATTGCAGCTTAATCTTCAATACAAGCAACAAATAAGTGGCAAATGTCATAGGTGTCGTATGTATGCTTCTTCCTCAAAATTCCGTAAATCTATAGAAAGTAGGTACATCCAAACCAATACCAATCTGTTGCAAGTATCCAAAGCATATTGCACTACAAACAAAGATGAATCAACCCACTGAAGTCTAGGAGTCAAATAAGCTTTTTGTAACCAAGGATTCAATGCTATATTCCAGGACAGATTGGCATGTGTTTATGCAGAGTTAAGAAAAATTCACAACATACAAATTTACTAAAAATCAAACCTCCATTGCTTCATCGGCAGTTATGTTCTGAAAGCGTGGATGAACAATCATCCTTGGCTTGAAATGCTTCTTTGCACGCTCCTTTTCTTTCCGGGTTTTGTCTTGCTCACTCGGTAAGGAGCTCCGGTCTTCGTGGTAATAGGGATCGAAATCATGGTTGCTCTGTAACCGATCACTTCTCATTTCACTATCTTTACAAACAAGGAAGACTTGATACCTGTTCTTTTGAATTGACTTGATTTTACATGTGAGCATGTCACCTTCATGTAGCCTATCAGATAATTCAATTATATCTCTCCAGTCATCTGTATAGTCTTCTTTCATAAGGATTCCGGTCATTCCCGATTCAAGCCCACATATTGCTTTCTGAGCTTGCACTCGGCGAACTGTAACCTGGACTATTTTACCTTCAGCAAGAGTCTCTTCAGTCTCACCTGATATCATATAGAACTCCTCATCCTGACTTGGTTCTTCGTATTGCTTACGCCAATCTTGAAAACCATGAATCAATTCTCTTTTTATATCATAGAAAGTTTCAATTTTGTCTTTACGATTATTTGCAGCAGCGTATGCCTCAACAGCCAGGTTTTTCAAATAACTAGGTCGATCTCTCACATGTTCTATGGCCATCTCTAGTGCATCATCGTCATCATTTGCATCACCTGTGCCATCCTCCTCATACACATCTTTGGCCAACTCCTGTGCAAGAATATACGATTCTGGATGAATTCGTGTATCATCCAGCAAGTCAATAAATTGGCTGCTGCTAGCAGCCAATCCACTTCGCCGGACACGCAAGAAACCAACCGCGTTGACAAAGACCTTTTTACCAAGTTTATGTTCTGTCAAAAAGTCCTTCCGGGTAAAAATTGCACCAGCTCTCACCAGTGATCTCTGCAAGGATGCAGCCTTTCGTGGACCAAGCCCTGAAATAAATTGTAACGGAGCAAATAACCATTCGTGGCTTATTGCTAAATTAATGTCCAAGCCAGCCTGATTGGTCACATCTACCATAACCTGCTCAACCATCCCAATTTTATCATCCGGGTTGAGGAAACTCTCCAAAGGGCTCAATTTCCATGATAATATTTCCTTTCTGGGCCCACATAATGTTGCAACCATTGCCAATGGGTTCTGGAGAAATCGACCAAGAGCAACAGCCCGTCTCACTATACCTATCAAGGCAACAAAAACAGGATAAGTTATAGGATTCATTAAAGAGGGGCGGCATACACCCAACACAATATTTACCTAGCTGCTGCGACGGAAGTTGTTCAGAGGAAATTCGAGAATTTTCATAAAGACGGGGAAGAGATTCATCTCCATACACAATGCTGAGCCCATCCATATCATGTCCAACATCTCTAGGGTTTTCCTCAATCATCTTATAAATAACCTAATATAAAAGCAAAACAACAGATGAGACCCACGATACAATAACAACAAAAATCTTTTTTACCGGGGGCAAAAAAATGATCATAATTACGACCGAGGACACCATGATCAGGCCATTTTCTACAGCTTAACAGTAACTATCACATGTTACCCAGCAAAAAGTAAACATGCACTGATTTTATTCATGAAATAAATTTACACCAACTCCTATACTAACCCAACAAGTAATTTTGAAATTCAATGCAGAAGTATACCAAACTACTACGTCAAAGATAGATTGGAAGGACTGGGGATGAAAATGGGAATACAACTGACAACTGATGAATATCATTTTCATGTTCGGTAGGTGATTTTAATAGGTACCGGGATTGCATCACAAAATTTACCAAAATCTAGATGTAAACATAGAAACCGAGATACAACCACATACCTCATATATATCTTCTTTCAAACGAGTGCAAGACAAGTTAGCTGCTCCTAAAACAACAACATGTGGTTGGTGATCTGTCATAAACTTCAAGACACGTTCCTGGTCATTCTTCTTCCTTTGTTGGTCATGGACATTCTGTGACCTTAAAGTAAGTGACCCAGTGTATAGCACATCTTGCACTTCTCCCGAAGAATCTAACATAACAAAAGTTGTTTGTGGCTTTCCAGGGCCCCAACAGCAAGCCATAACCCTAGGAGCAGCCTCATCATCCGAGCTAAGATCATTTTCCTTCTGTTGATAAGGCCCCACAGAAACCTTATTCCAAAATGCCTTCCCATACTCCATAAGTACCCAATGCTTTGCTTTGCTTGCTAAGACGCCTCTTGCTTCTTTTTCCATTGATGGTAAAAGAAATCGAAAAATTGCATCTTGAAGTATCAGCTTCCTCTGTTCATTCCACAGTTGAGCAGATCTGCTAACACTATCACTAACATAATACTCATTGAATTGGTCTATTAACTTGTTAAGATGCTCTTCAGGAAGCTTAATAGTAACTTGAATGAGTTTGTCCTCTTCTGCCTTCTGTATAAGGAGCCATTGGGCATCCACAAATTTAGACAAAGGCTTCTCTCGCAGCCACTTCACTCCAGAAAACTGATGGAACGAATCTATGGTTATATTTCCATCGGCAGTAGGGGAAGTTGACACCACAGCATGGTCAATAAAGTGGCTACGGACATGTTTCTTTACGCTAGGCTCACAACTTATCTCAACGGCCGCCTGGAACAAAATAACCGTATGATCAAACGAAGGACACATTTTAGTGTTATGAAATTTTAGTGTTATGAACAGTCAGTCAGATACATACCATGTGTCTAGCACATTTAAGTACTTCTTCAGGGGTATCGTACATAGTGCATGTGAAGTTAGAAGCCACCTCTTCTGGTGTTTCCTTTGGGTCTTCCAACTCTTGCTGTAGAAGAGGGCAGACAAAACAAAACCTTTAGTTTATGGTTAAAATAAAGAGCAGTTCTTAATTCAAGCATACATACCAGCTGAACTACAGATAGACATAATCCGAGTTGCTCAGAACTACAACCGAACCGGCTTGCAACCTCCCACAGTCCCGCCTTACTGAAACTGCTGTACATTGACTTCCGTTTTGGCCTTTTGTACTGTCCTTCATCAACACCAGCTTCACCTGGTGGGAAATGCAAGTTGAACTTGGAGTCAACATCATCAACCTCTCTCTCTGATTCTGCCTCTTTCAGTGATCTCATAACTGATTCAAACAATTGCCTATTTAAGTTTAGTCTTGTTTCATCGTATACACGGCGAGACTCTTCTTCAAACCGTTTATTGTAGTATAATTGGAGGGCATTCTTCCGCTTCTGAAGAAGCAACCACTTCCTGTTCAGGTCCTGTAGAGCCCAAAGTATCTAAACAATGCACAAGGAATCAATTTGGAGAGTTTTTATCATGTTATCACTATCAAAAATATGTATTAACAAAACAATGGAGACAAAAGTAAACCATAAGAGACCTTGTGCCATTTTAGAGTAGGTGTCTTGTCATTCTTATCCCAATTCTCATCACCAGCTTCAGGCCGCTCCAGGTCTTTCAATAAGCTTAAACACTCCTCCTTCCGATACATGGCAATAAAAGGAACCTAAAAGAAGAAAAAAAATTGCATGTTAGGAAAATAGGGGTAATGTAAGCTACAGACGCAAGTCTCAAGGATCAGATAATACTAACATCTAATTTTTGCACGTGATGCAGTTCCAAAAACCTGACAATATCATCCTTGTCAATTGGTAGCTCCTTATTTTGGGAGCTTGAATCTTTCTTGCAAATCCAAGGGACTGCCCCATCTTTAAGTTGATTAACTATCCACTGGCTCTCTTCATCTATACTACTTCCATCCAGTGAAGGAGCACCAGTACTCTCCTCCGATATCTACAAGGAAAAATAAAAGCTCATCTTACAAGAACACGCCTAATTAACTAGGAATTTTTTATCTTATTCAATAGAAATCTCAGAAGACCTGCATTCTCTCTGGAATATCGAGCTCCCTAATCCGGTCATCGTTCTCTGTCATATACTTCTCAGAGAGAACAATAGGCTCAAATTCATCTTCAAGTCTAGTCTCTTTATAATCATTCTTTTCTCGACTTTGATTGCGAGCCTCAAGCAACTCATCGACATCACCAAATAATTCTTGAGCTTCTTGTAAAGCTGAAGATGAGACTCCTGGCGCCTGCCTAATCCTTCTTACACCCTTCGGTTTCCTAGTCTTACTAGAATTGCAGTAACAGAACATTAGATCGAATAATAATGATAATATTCTTAATGATAAAGAATAAAATCAATAAATCATGCATTTAAAATACCTCACAGGGGCTCCGTTCTCATCAACTTCTTCTTCATCCACAATGAAGTCGGCCATTTCATCTTCTTCTCCGATGTCGGCATCCTCCTCCTCTTCTACTTGCTCCTCCTCTTCAGCAATGTCTTCAAGATGAGATCCTGAAAAACATGTTTTTTGGTGTATTTTTCAGCATACAATTTCAACAATGCATTTCAAAATAAATTTATACCAATTTTGTGCAAGTAATTGCACATTAAAAATTACGCCACAAAATTCAAATCAAACTGAGAACAAATTTTCACCAACTATAGAATGAGGTCAATAAAAACCAACAACACAGACCACAACTAGGAGTCTAGGACATACCTTCATCATCGCCAAATAAACTGTGTTTAAGCTTCTCCTCGGCACTTCGCCCAACTTTACCACTTCGAAAAAACTCCTCTTCATCATCTTGTCCAGAGTGCCCCTCCTCAGTATCCCTTTGACCCTTTTTCAGTCGCTTGAACTTTTTGCTGTCCTGATAAAGGCAAGATGGAAAATGTTTTCAATAAAATGTTCATTAAGCAAAGTATTAGAACCCTAAAGGCCAACATCAATAAAAAAAAATATATAAAAGTTAAAAAACCTTCCGACGATGAATATTGATATTATTGTCCTCCAGCAACTCATAATCATCTTCATCAAGGACATACTCCTCCCTAAAATAGCAGGAACAAATTCGATTAGAAAATGAAAATGAAGACATTAGCACCATGTATGTGTTACAATTTTAAACAAAAGGTGCATATGAAAATATACATCCAACTTTTGTCAATCACATGTCCATCTGCTACAAGAGGAAAGAGAGAAAAAGAACAAGAGCAGATGCCAGACCATGCACATTACAATCAACATGCATTTTATAAATAGTAGGACAAAGAATAAGATAATAGAAAAAACACTACAAAAAGTTTAGATGAAAAAGGGTTATCAGTTACATGATGCAAGAGAGATTATATGCACGGCTTATCTCGATTGATATAATATATATATATATATATATATATATATATATATATATATATATTTTATCATGCATTATTCTTTGTTTTCTGAAAACATGTTTATTAACGTCAACCATTAGCATAGGTGGAAAGAACATAAAGGATAAAGAACCAACTTTTTCTTCCTCTTTTTCTTCTTCTGACGCTCTTCGTCACTTTCAGCTCTTTCTTCTTCATCATGCTCCTCTTCTTCCTCAACGTCATCAACTATAAATCCATCCTTTTCATATTCATCTTGCCCTTCTGAAAAAATAATATCAGCACAATAAGCTAGCATCAAATAAACCCCATTTAGAGAAAATTCCATGCACGTGACTTAGCTCCACAGTCCACACAAAAAGACACCACCTGGAATAAAAACTCATATAACAGCAAAAACAAAATGAAATATATCAAGCACCAAAAATCAAAAGCAGGATGCACGAGGTTGCAAACATTGTAAGGATGCAACCCCCAAAAATGAAAGAAAAAATATATATAAAAGTTTCACACCATCGCTTCCCGGGGATGGATTCTCTCCATTACAATTCTCACATTTTTTTCTCAATTGTAACATTTCAACCATCAGACATGAGAAAGAGAGATATACAATTATCAACAAAAATGGAGATTGACTTTGATGGTTGAGAAAAATAGAGAGGACTCCAATGGAGTAATCAATTCCCTTCGTTTCCTACAAGTTCCCACCAACCGAACTAGTCTCCGCACAATGCAAGTAACTTAGGTTTCACCTTTCATAGCCAGATACAACAAATCTCATCCCAACATAGCCATATCCATGTATGCATATATTTTCAGTTTTCTTCATAATAATCATCAAAATTGCAAATTTGTTTCCGTTTCCAAACTTATACCACGCCAATCTAACAAAAACAACTTTCCAGCACTCACCAAAAGCCATAGTTCATACCAACACCAAACAATGTAACATAAGAAAACCCTAATTTGAATGCCAAAACCCTAGTATTCTAAAAAAATCACCAAAACAACGCCGCCACTGAGCACAAAAAAGCAAAAAACGAACCAGAAAACGAGGGGAAAAAAAAACTCAAACATCGAAATTCACATAATTTTGTACTGAATCAAAGTTCATATTCATACCTTCTTCTTCATCCTCGTCATCGTCATCCATCTCACGACCACCTTCTTCCTCCAGTTCTTCACCATCAGCAGGCTCTCTCTCATCCATATCAACCTCAACCTCATCTGAACACATTGAATAACCGAAAAAATTAGGGTTACAATAAGAAACCTAGAAACACATCGAAGATGAGAATTTACAGGGGAAAATTCTAGGGTTCACCTTCGTCGTCAGAAATTACACCTCGTGGCATGATTGAAACGCAGAGAGAATGCAAAATTGGATGTAGCGAAAGAGAAATCGAACGATGCAGTTATAGAATGAATGGTTTGGGAGAGAATGAGAAGAATATGAATGAATCGAAGCGAGAGAGTTTTGGAGTTTCTAATAAACAAGTGAAGAATCAATATATCAAGAAGAAGGTGTTGTGTGAATATATTTATACTTAAAAGTAAATTTTATTTTTTTTGGTGCGAGGTGAAAGTAATTTGACTAAATATCCACGGCCCAATCTAAAAATTTAATATTGAATCAAGTTTTTTTCTATAAATAAATCAAACATATTTCAAATTTAATCTTGATTCAAGTTTTTTTATTTATTTGTTGTCTCGAAAAATGTTTATGGCAAAATTGCATGAGGGAACTTTTTCTTTCCTTTAGAGTGTATTTGGATGAGAGAATGTTTTGCGATAATGTAATTTTTTGCGGAAATTTGTGGAGTATTTTGTCTAAGCAAAATTTAAGGAATTTTAAATGACATCTAAAAGCTAAATTCCTTCCTCTCTATGAACATTAAAAAATTACAAATTGATCAAAAAACTTAAAATCAGTCGAAAAACCTAAAATCGACCTTAAACACGACACAAATCCCAAAATGGGTTAAAATACCTAAAATCGGCAATAAACCCTAATACCTAGAATGAGGGAGTGAGTTTGGATGGAGATTCTAAAAATTCAAGGGATTTTAAATACTAGGGAATTCAATTGATTTAATTTAATTCCCTTGATTTTTAAATTTCATTGTTTGGATAAAGTGATGAAATTTCCTCAATTGTAAAATTTTAAGGTTTTTAGCCGATTTTAGATTTTTCGGCCGATATTTTGGATTTAGGGTTTATAGTCGATTTTAAGGTTTTTGGCTGATTTTCGGCCGATTTTTTGAGTTTACGGTCGATTTTTGGGTTTATAGTCAATTATAGATTTTTCTATCGATATTAGGGTTCAAGGCGAATTTTTTATTATAATTATTCAAATAATATTAATTACGATTAAATAATTATAATTATTATATTAAGATAAAAATGAAGGAAATTCAATCACGTTGCCCAAACAAAGAATTTAACAATTGAGAGAATTTCATCAATTTATCCAAACAATGAAATTTAAAAATCAAGGGAATATATTCAATTGAATTCCCTAGTATTTAAAATCCCTTGAATTTCTAGAATCACTCTTAGAGTGTATTTGGACAGGGGAATGTTTTGAGGTAATGCAATGTTTTGAGGGAATTTAAATGATTTGAAGTAAATTTCATTGTTTGGATGATAACTTAAAGAATTTTCAAAATGTTGGAATTTTGTGAAGGATTTTGTTCAAGTTAAATTTAGAGAATTTCCAATGACATCTAACACGTAAGAATTTTAAATGACTTCATTGTTAAAAAATTTCCTCAAATTTTCATAAAATTGCAAATTGACCCATCGAAATTTTCAAAATTATAATTTGACCCCTCAAAATTATAAACAGTTATGATCCAAAAATATAAGACAATCTCCAATGGTGGTTCTTATATTTTTAAGCACTAGTTCTTAATAGGTACTACCATTAGAGCAATATACATTTGAGTTCTTAATAGGCATGGATTATCAAATAAGCACCAGTTGTTATATGATTTTTGTGGGACCCATTTAAAATGATGTAGAGTTATTGGTTATACGTGTTATTGGTAGGACCCGTTTAGAACTTTTGAAGAAGTGTTGGGTTGGAGGCATTAAGTGTTTATTAGGTACTATTATTAAAAAATAACAAATGAGTGATGTGTACATGTTGGGCCCATTTAAGCAAAAAAAATAGAGAGCTCCATTGTGGATGCTTTAAAGAGTTCTGAACATCAACATCATTAACAGTGTTGCACCCCTTGCAACTACAAGAAATAAGATTTTTGGCAATGACTATTTTGCAGCGACATTCATATTGTTGACAAAAACATACATATAGTAGCAATTAATTTAAGTCGTTGTAATAGGTTAATTTTTTCTCGACAATTTTATTATTGTTGGGAAAAGTGACTTATTCCAACAACAATTATTGTCATTGGAAATAATGCAACTTTTTAGTGTACATATAGCAACAACTAATTTAAGTCCTTGTTATAATTTTATTTTTTTTGCAATTTTAATATACATAATATTTTTTTATACATAAAAAAACTACCAAATTTTTATTGTTTTATTTCTATTTTTATGCATAGATTCGTATATAATATTTTTATTGTTTGTTATTTTCTATAATTTTTTTACTAAACTTCGTATAATCATTATTGTTTTTTCCTTTTCCTATTTTTATGCATATATTGTTAATAGAGTAAAATTACAATGAAGGATACAATCTTATCCAAAAAAAATAAAGGATACAAAATTTGAAATATTATTAAAATTGACAAACTCAACGGTACTCTGATTGAGTCGGTCATTGAAGATAAAGTGATTTGGAGGTTTGAGAAGAACGGGATCTACTATGTCAAGAGCGCGTATCGGTACTGTATTGATGAGGCTATTGATACCACTGGTTTGCGAGTACCGGGTCAATGGTGTTTAATTTGGAGATCTAAAGTCCCACCAAAAATTAAGAATTTTACGTGGCGGCTATGTCGCAATGTATCCCAACAAGAGTTCGACTTATACATAAAGGAGTTAATTGTCCTTGCAATTGTGTGCTATGTGAAAATGGGAATGAAGACACAATACATGTTTTCTTCCTATGTAATAATGCTCAGCAAATATGGCAACAATTTGGATGGTGGAATGGCATGCAACAACATACAGGATCACACTAGTTTATCAGATATTATCTTTTCCATTTTGCAAGCTTATAATGAAGAGCAAGCTTACAATGAAGAACAAGCTGCTCATTTTATGACTGTTCTATGGAGTATATGGCAGCAGAGGAACAATAAGGTTTGACGTAATACCTTTGAACCAGTGCATGTAGATTGTGCGTGGGCGACTACACTGTTGGTTGATTGGAGGGGGGCATAAAACCAGCACAGTCTGAATAATTCTCAGCTGCAACAGAGGAGTGTAACTAGGTGGATAAAGCTTTAACATGGTCGGTATAAATGCAATATTGATGCATCATTTTCTGTACAACATAATAAGGTTGGTATAGGTATGTGTATCCGAGACGACCAAGGTTGGTTTGTTCTTGCAAAAACATAATGGATTTCGCCAATTCTTGATGTGGATATAGGGGAAGCTCTTGGCCTTCTTAGTGCGTTAAATTGGGTTCATGATTTACGCTTGGAAGATGTTAATTTTGAACTTGATTCCCAAAATGTCGTTACCATATTTCATAGCAAAAGAGAAGATATGTCTGAGTTTGGTGATGTTATCAAAGATTGCTTACTTATGTACAATTCATATTTTAGAAACTCGTGTGTTGAGTTTGTTAGGAGACAAGCCAATGAGGTCGCTCACACTTTAGCAAGGGTGGCCACATCTCTAGCTAGTTTGCATCTCTTTATTGATGTACCCACTTGTATTCGTAACATTATTAATAATGAAATGCTATAAGCATATTTCCGTAAAAAAAAAAAAAGTATGTTGGAATATTTGTTAATTAATAAAATCTATTTAATAATAGTCATAAATTCACTCACTTGGATCATGTATTACAAACTCTCTCTTCCGTAGATTACTATTCATCCAACGCTCCTCTTTCTCTTTTATTCACCCGTTCTCTTCAACTTCTCCATCATGTCACCATTATTCATCAGCTTATATAATTGTCCCTTTCAAAATGCTACGACGAGAAGACATATTAACACAATTGAAGAAAAGTGTAAGACTATGAAAGAAGATGAGGAATAATGAAGTGTCTTAATAAATTTTTTGGTGTTCTTATAGGATTAAGTGATAGATATTCAAGTAGTACTACTCTTTTGTATTTTCTAACTTCTTGTTATTGACCTAGTCTCTAATCTACTGTTTCGATATTATGCTATGACCACTTGGTTTTTTTTTTTAGTATTTGGATTTGATATGGTCTAAAAGACTATTTGTATTTTGAATATTTTGTATTTGTATTGTAATTTTTTATAGATAAAATTTGGTGATTAAAACAAATTGAACGAAAAACATAACACATGAATAATATTAAAAAAAAAATCTAAAAATTAAGTGAATGATGCTAATTTTTTTTTAAAAAAAAAATAACAAAAATATCTAATTTTGTTGTTGAGGTATAAAAGATATAACAACAATTTATATTGTTAGCAAAAAATAACTTATTGCAGCGACTTTAGTTGCTGACAAAAATACATTTTGCAGCGACAATAGTCATCATAAGACAACAATCTTTGTTGTTGCAAAAACACTAGTTATGGCAGCGACATTAATTGTCCTTGCAAAACTTTTCGCAACGGCACTTGTACCAACGACATGCAACAATCATTTTTTTGCTGCGAAAAACATATTTGGCAGCAACTTTGTATTTTTCTCAACAACATTTGTCGCTGCAAAAAACATCATTTCTTGTGCTATGTTTTTCAAATTTATTGCTTTGTTCAATTTTTTCCTAATTAAGCTAAATCTTTCACCAACAATACAATCAAACCAAAAACACATCCCTGTTTTTCTCTTTTATATGTGCAAATCGATTTCTTATCCTATTTCCCCTAAAAAAAAAAGATTACTTCCATTTACTATAATAACTCATATTTATAGTGAAGTTAATTTAGAGCAACAACTTTGAATTAATTTAACACAAAATTGGCTTTGCTTTGTCTTACCTCACTTTGGTTACTGTTATGACCTAAAAAAGGAAAACATGCAGAGTCACACAGAAAAAGCATTTCATTCATTTTCTTAAAATGCAATATCTGCAATTCAAAGCAAAACTGAGCCATTCATTATAACTCATTTCTCATCTCAAAGAACGGAATATTACACAAACTTCACTCTCTCATTACAAACCATTTCTCCCTTTACCACCATCCACACACACACACACTACCTTGTTTCTATTTTTTCTTGAATCATCATCATCAGCATGTCATTTCATCACCATAGTAAAATAATGCAAGATGAGAGTAGTGATGATCACTGTCAAATAAGGAAGCAATTTGAAAGGGCACCAAATGCCAAGATAAGAATGATGTTTTTTTAACACATTCAAAAAAGACGGAGAGATAAAGCAAAAGTTGAAGATGCACCTAAAGAAGTTATTGAAATAAGCGATGATGAGATTGTTGAAGATGCAGCTAAAGAAGCTAAAGAAGTTATTCAAGTCAGTGATGATGATGAGAGTGAATATGAGGAGTATGAAGATGAGACTGAGAGTGAAGATGACAGTGAATATGAGGATGATGATTATGAGACTGAGAGTGATGGTGAGAGTGATGACTATGAACCTCAAAGGACAACCAATAGCAAGAGAAAAATTGATTTGAGTTTGAGTGAGTTCATCAAAATTTCCTGTTTAATTTCTTATTTCTCTCGTAGTATTATTTTTCAATTTTTTAACATTAAGGGTCCATGTGGATTCGGCTTATTTTTGAGCTTATAAAAATAGCTTATGCAAATAAATAAAGTTTTATGTTAATTTATAAGTTTTTGCTAACAAAAATTGTATTTTTATAACTTATTTTCTCATAAACTACCTTGAAAAGTTTATAATAATGCAAAAAAACTTATTTATTTGCATAAGTTATTTTGCATAAGCTCAAAAATAAGTCAATCCAAACAGGCCCTAAGTGTTTTTTGTTTCAGTATTTTTGAGAAATAATTATTTTGAACTTTATCATTGATTTATTGCAATTTTTTGTTTTTAAAATAAGTTTAGAATTTATTTTTTTTAAAAAAGAGAGTCTTATGCTCAAAACTCGTAGTTTTTTAAACTTTAATCCGTAAGTAGTTTTTTTTTTTTTTTTGAAGAATCTGTAAGTAGTTTTTATAACTATCATTTCGGGTGCTGCAAGTTTGTAGATTCACCTTTTTCAGTTTTTAGCAATCTTGAATTTGTAAAGATCTATGTATTTTCAATTTGAATGAATGAATCATTATTTTTAGTAAAAAAAAAAACTATCATTTTAGGTAGATAATTTTTTTCTTCTTCAGAAGTCTTTTTATTATGGTAAAAAATAATTAAAAAATATTTTTCTTCCTTGGTCAATTTTTCTTCCTTGGTAATATCAAAATATAATCACTAAATTATTCAATATTAGATGTTAATTTTCTTTAGGTACTCAAAATTATATGTTTTAACTTCTAAAATATATTTTTTAAATTATTGAATAATTACTATCATAAATTTTGTTTTTAATGTGTAAAAAATTTCCCTAGAGTTGAGTACCCGAACATAAGAAGATTGATTTACTTATTTTTAATTTTGCAGCTAGTAAAAGAGGAGACATGTTCTAAAAGAATAAAAATTACAATTCAACAAGTGAAGCTGCTAATGTGAGAGAAAGTCCATTTTTCAAAATTAGAAAGAGAGGGTATGCCAATCTCCGTTTCTTGGTAAGTTTCCTATGTATAAAAATAAAAAAACCTACCAATTTTGGCTTTAATTGTATTTCTAATAAATTACCATGATTTGAAATAGGCGATACCATGTAAGTTTTCAAGAGAACATTTGGACAATTTTATAGGCAGTGCATGTAACAACTCAAACTTTTAACAATTAAATAACTAAAAAAAAAACTTTATTTCATTAAAAAGCACGGCTAAATTTTTTGTGATTACAAGTAATTAAATATCATAGACTCTAAAACTTCTTTCCAAGTGTCACAATCAGAGCGGGCTTCTCAAACTCGACAACCTGTAGATACTGCGATTGTGCGATTTCACAATCGCAGGACCAAGTCAAACAACCCAAATAACAAGGAGTGAGAATCTATCCACACAAAGCAACGGTGTATTAACACATAAGCATAGGAAAAACACATATCGTCATTTAGACGATCAAACATATCACAAGTATTAGCAAATAAATGCATTAACGTAACAACAATACACACCAATTTAATTAATAGCTATTTTATTGAACATTCCTCTCGGAATCATTTATTACTCGACATCTTTATTTACCGGCGTCACATCACTTTTATCACGGCATCATTTTTATCACGGCATTTTTTTTATCACGACATCCTTTTTTATCACGGCATCATTTTCATCTCGGCATCTTGTTTAATCATACTCAACACAATAATTAAATTAACTCAACGTCAATTAAAATAATCTCTACACCTTAATTTAATTTAGGATAATGCTCTATCTAATTATCATTAACTCAGCTCTCTCGTCTCTATCGATACATCGGTTCATTTGATGTTACAAAACATATGCATATAATTTATCAACCATGACAAAATTTAATACAATATAATCAATTAGTTAACGTTCATACAGTACACATATAAACATGGCATAGTAAAAACATAATAAGAACCAAAACATAAAAAGAAAAAGGGAAAAAGGAAGGAGGGCAAGGTCCCCTCGACTACTCTCATGATTAACACTAGCCCTAATGTTGATGATTCCTCTCATTCTTATTTGTGGCTCATGCTAATTCCTGTTTAACCTTCTCTATTTATAACGATTTTTCTTAATCATAAAAGTAATGTCTATCTATTACTAATTTGTTTAAAAATTTAATTTCATAAAAGATCTATTATTTTGTTTCAAAAAAAATTAGAATATATCTTTCCAAAACATATCATAACAAAATTTGTTTCTAAAATATATTCCTAAAGCATATCTCTCAAATATATAATTTAAAACATATCACAAACCATGTGATCAAAAAATATATTTTCAAAACAATAAAATAAAAATATTTTTATTAATTTATTTCTATTTTCTCTGATAAACTAACTATATCTAAAATTCGGAGCGTTACAGTGCAACACTACAAGTTGGTAAGGACATGCCTATGAAAGTGAACGTGAAGTTTGAAAAAGGGAATGAAAAATCTATTATCAGTGCTGGTTGGAGGAAATTTAGTAAAAAATATAACTTGCAAATTGAGGATGTTTGTAAATTTGTGATGGTTCAATTCCGACCACTTTTATTCACGGTTATTATTGTTAGATAATAAAATATTGGGTTTAAGCTATTAAGCCTTTATACTAGTAAGTTAGAGTTTATTAGATATTATTATAAATTCTCATGTAATCGTTATTTTATGTTATTATATGTTCTCTTTCGTGTAAGTGTTGTAAGAATGTACTTTGAATCTTGGCTTTATGCACCATGTGTTTTTTTTGTGCATTTTATGCACCATGTGTTCTTTGGTGCATTTTTTGCGTTGGCAGGTTTGGTTTATGTAATTTTTAAACATTTATGACAATTTAATTAGATTTCTCTAGATAAAAAAAGTATAATTTAAAAAATAAATGAAGATATTAGAGTAGAAAAATTAATTATTTTAGTTTAAATTAAATAATTTTAAAAACTAAAAAAAATTAGGAGAGAGAAATTAATATTAATGACTTTTAAAAATATAATAGAAATTATGAGAAATTATTTTTAATAAATTTTTAAAATGAAAGAATTCAATTGTTTTATCCAAACAATGAATTTTGAAATTGTAAGGAATTCAGTTGTTTTATCCAAACAATAAAATTTTAAAATCAAGGGAATTCAATTCAATTGAATTCCCTAGTATTTAAAATCTTTTGAATTTCTAAAATTCCCCATCCAAACTTATATTTTTGTTAAAGACTAAATTGTTCTGTCAAAAATTGGTGAGGTGTTAAAATGAGTCTTCACTCTTTATTTTACCATTTAACATTACTATTAGACTGCAATTAACAGTAAGGAGAACACCATTTTTTTTTTGGTAAACTAGAGGTATCCTCCGCGCGCAACTGCAGAGACTAATCCCCTCGAGGTAACTGAGATCCATTTAAGGGGTCGACCTCTCCCAACAAATGCTTCTCCATACGCACCGGCCGAGGATCGAACCCAGGACCAAATAGTTAAGGGGCCAAAGTATCTACCACTTGTTCTAATTTTGAATAAGTTTATTCTAATTTTGTTGTATTATTTTATCGGATAAACTATTGGATGTTATATTTATATGGATCAAAGATATAAGATGCATTTAATTTGCTAAAAAATAAAATATTGTATTATATTATATTTGAATTGTAAAAGATAATTATCGGATAGTATATCACAAATTTTTAAAGGATGCAACGGGATATTTTAAGGTGTAACTGAAAATAAAATTCATTTCATATGTATGTGAATGTGATGATGGATTGACCAAATTAAACCAGAACAGAGCTGCCTGTTGTTTTATCACATCAAACTAAAGTGTTGTGTTGTATGCTCTATCGGATAAATTTAAACTACACTTTTGTTCATCCATAGACAACCTAGAAAAACTCAATAAAGCCCTTCTTACCTTCCTTCCTTATATATCTTCCTTAATTTTCATCTAAAACTCAACCCTTTGGTATTTTTCCTTTAAAACTCAACCAAAACTCAAGTCTTTGTTTCAAAACTCAACTCATCATGCAATCTATCACACTAGTATGAAATTTATATTAGTTTGGTTTATTGATCACGGGTAGAAATGATATTTTTGTAGTGAATTGATATTTAGACATTTAAAAAGTGGAAGTGATAGTTAAAATAGCAAGGATTATAGAAAGAATTGGAGCAAATGTAAAAGGGAAAAAGAACAATTTTCTCACGCTTAGATTGCAAATTTACTCCTCTTTTAGCAGGGGCATTGCTGTAATTATTTTTTCAGAAATTTCAACGGTCATTAATTGGTAAAATCAACATAAATATAATTATTTTCCAACGGTAATAATAACCCCTCATCGGTAATAATATAAATACTTTATTAAATTCACTATTTAAATACCTCACTTCGTTCATAATTTTTACATCAGTCTAAAAACATCTTTCTTCCACATCTTTGAAATGGCTAGATGGTTTCTTATACTTATAATTTTACTTGTCATCCTTCTGTTCATCGCCAAGTTCATCAATTATGAAGAAAATGGGAAAAACGATTGTAGCATTAATTGTACTTGGTATGTTACCATTACTGATCTTAACTTGATTCATTCAGAAGTGATAGAGACTCCTACTTATAATAGCTAATATTGAATAAACATTTTATTTTTGTTGATTATTAAATATGAGTGTACTGTAAAATCAATTTAATATTTTTCAATGATAGTGTTGTGTTGTCTGGACTTCTATAATGGTCTATGATGTGTTTGGTAAGTAAAGCTCAACATTTAGAATTGAACTTTATTTGCAATGTAAGTTTTGATAATCTATTAATATGTATAAACCAAAGCTACTCTCTCTCTCTCTCTCCCCTTAAAAATACTCTTCTCTCAGCAACTTTGTTCTCTCCTTAATGCAATATTAAATGCATTAATGTCAATAATAATCACATATTAGTGGGTCACCGCTAAAAGGCTTCATTTCAAACTTTTCAATTAAAAACCCACAATGCAAAATTTTCACGACGTTATCACTTGCTTCCGATCCTCACTTTCCGCATCAGTTTAAGCTTGATTTTCAAAACTATTTCTTCTGCCGTTGTCCTCCTCCACACGCATAAAGCACCATCCTCCTCCTCGCATCTTCTTTTTCTCTCACCGTTGTCTGCCTTACGTCGTCTTCATCATGAAATTTTCATCTTCCTCGCGCGTCACATGGCTCGTTGTGTAGTTTTTGCTTGTAAAGATCATTGATTACAAGTGTAATTAGGAAGATTTGCAATTTTATCTTTGCAAAAATTGTATGCGTTTATATTTTTCTCCCCATACAAATACAATTGGTGTAGTAAAATATTTTGTTATGATAATGTTGATGTAAATATGAAGTGTCAAACCACAATAAAATTGTAAGGGATTTGGATCCTCTCCAATTTTTTCTCTCCAATTCCCTCTCAAATTATTTTTATGTATCTTTCTCTCTCGTCATTTTTTCTCTCTCATCATCACTTGTTGGTATTTTTGCTTCTTTTTGTTAGTATATTTTTGCTTGTGCAAATGTTTTCTCTTTTTGATTGTTCAACATTTTTATCAAACAACATCAATCTTTTTGTGCTTCAACATCAATTTTAATTATTTTGTATTCGCAAACAATTACAAATATGATGAATGTTTATAGCATTACAAGCTAATGATTGGTTTTACGATATATATATATATAAAGTCATTGAATCATATATTAATATTGTAGTTTAAGGATTTGGATAAGGATGACAGAAAAATTTAAACCCAACAGATCCACCCGAACTCAAACCCAAGTCAACGGGTGAAATCCGAGTTAACTGAGTTTGGGCTTGTGTTTTGGTGACATCCGAAACTATGAGTGTGAGTTTGGGATCACTCAAACCCACACCTGAATATATGTAGAATTACCTAATTAACCCTAAATATATATATTAGTGTTAAAAAAAATAGGGTGCACAATCACACATTAATTCCTTTCACGCGAATCACTCACAGCCGCACGAACTCCTCCTTCACACTCACTCAGTCACTTCTTCTTATTCTCAATTTCAATTCCTGCAACTCACTCGGTCACTTCTTTTTCTTCTTCTCAAATTCAATTCCTACAACCCCTCCTTCTTCTCACTTGGTATCTTCTTCTTCTTCTCAATTTCTGAAACATGTTCTATTGATGTTACATTACTAAATTTGTTAAACCATGTTTTATTTCTTTAAACCCCCAACAAGTGTGTCTATTTGAGAGAGCTTGATGATGAAATGTTTGTGTGTCAGAATTCTTGAAATTTTATGTGGAACTTTGATATTATTGTATTGTATTTGGTCATTTGCAAACTATGTTAAACTATGTTATTTTGTCATTTGCTTGTATTTTGTACTTTGTCATTTTATCAAAAAGAATTCGACCGAGTTTTGGTAGGTAATTAACTAATTATGCGTGTTTTAACTACGTGTTTTGGGTTTGGGTGGAAAAACCCGAACTCAATGGGCGTGGACGTGGGTTTCGATTTGACACCCAAACAACCTTTGGGTTTAGGTTTGGGTGTTTGTTTCGGAAGTGAGTTTGGGTATTGCAAAACCGTCACCCATGAACACCCATTGCCATCCCTAGATTTAGATGCCATAAAGTGAATTATGTGTATAGTGAGAAAATTAGTGGTTGTTCTTAAAATTGAGTTTTAGGTATAACTCATCCAAAATAGAGTTAAACAAAATGACCCCACCTCCGAGACTAACATGGTTATTCTTCCAAGAGTACAATCTTCTATTTAATACATTGATCACATACAGTGTATGAATTATGTTGCCGATGATAAGAAATCCGACCCCACATTAACTCCCAAAACTTGCTTTTAGCAAAGTTAATTTTTAGCTTACACACAAATGTCTTTAGTAGTATAAATATCACTCTTTAATTCATGTAAAAATGCAATCTCATGAATGATAAAATACTTTATCCAACTTATTTCATCTCATCATTTCCTTAATATATATTTGTAATATTATAATTAAATTAATAATTTATATCATTATATTAGGACTTAAATATCAATAAAGAATCCTCGCTATATCTTGATTTTCTTAACATTTTCCTTATTATCACTTTTTTGCAAGTAATAAAACATGATAAAGAAGAAAACGTGGTGACTATCACTTAGCAAAAGAGTCAAACTCATCAAACCTTACCTCACCACCCCACCCCACAATTTCTTTCTTCCACATGACACCATACAATACATTGTCCTTTTAATTTAATTTTTACACCTTAGTGCTATGCTAGTGGACACACTTTCACATTCACAATTAATTAATAATAAACAATAATCCTAAAAATCAAACATTTTTCTCTCTTCTTTACTACTACAATTTCAAAAAAATAAAAAATAAAAAAAAAACAAAAAAGCAAAAATAAATAAAAGCACTGTCTCTTCCCTAAAGAAAATGACACTTGTTGTTAATCTTGCAGCACGAGTTACTTCACCACTATCTCTTCCTTTCCTCTTCAAACCCTAAAAAAATCCTCAAATTTTTCATCTCAAACCAAAAAATCCCAAAAAAAAAAAAACATTTTTTTTAGCAACACTTTCTCAGTGTATTTCAAAATGGGTGAACCAAACACACCCAAAGAGAATGAACACTGAAAATTCTTCACTAACTTCTTCTTCAGCATTGTTCTTCCAATGGGAAAAGCAGAAGAAGAACAACACCTGCCACGTGGCGTTACATCATCGGATCAACCACAAAATGCGGAAACAGAGTGTCGGTGCAGTTATTCTCGGATTCGAAAACTGTTTAGTTTCAGATGCATTTTCGTTTTCCTCTTTTCTCTTGCTTTGTTCCTCTCTGCTTTGTTTTGGTTACCCCCTTTCATAGATCACAACAATTTACACGATGATTCCAAATATAAAGGTGGGTTTTAATTTTTTAATTTTTTTTTTTAAAATTTCAAATCCATTTCAATTTTTACCTATTTTTAATTTTTTTTGGATTTGTCGGTGACTGCATTGTTTTGTGGATAATGATATAGATCTGTTTCTGTTTTGGATTTTACAAGAATTAAAGTTTATATTTTGTATGTGTAGATGTGTAGATTCTGTGTGGTTATGATTTGTGGGCATCTGAAAAAAATTGGGAAAATAATAAATTTTGTGGTTAATTTACTAATTTAGCTTGTTGTAATTTTCTTTTCCGTTAGTTTAAAATTTGTAATGTGTAATAATTTTGCTTTTTAAGTTATGTTTAAGTGGGAATTTTAAGTAATAATGAATGGTTTTTTTTTTTTTTAATTTTTTTTTAAAACTATGATGATTAGTTTTCTTTATTAGCTAATTAAAGAGGTAAACTTGTTTGTCGGATCAAGTTGTTTATTAATTTATTTTTCCATTTTGGTAATTAATTACTTTTATTATACCTATTTTTAGTAAAGGTTTTGATGATTTTGATTTTGCACTTTAGAAAATTGTTCTGGGATTGCATTGCATAATGGACTTCAATGAAGCTTCTACATTTGTTTTTTTTAGCATTATTTGCTTTATTTAGTGATTTTATTTTGACAATGTTATTATTCATAAACTTGGGGATTTACATTTTTATACTTTTAAGTTGTTTGAAATAAATCTTGGTTATAGATTATATACATGAAATAGATTTTCTCTATGTTAATGGCTCCTATGAATAGAATAGTTTTCCTGTTTTAGGGTGTGACACAAGGTTATGGCTTCTGACATGAATCAGGTAACTAGATTTGTGGTCTATCTCGAGAAATATTGTCATTTGTGTTGTGTCATAATCTATCTGAAAATTGGGTCGGATATCATTTATGCATCGCGGAGAAGAGAAGTCTGATAGAGTGAGTAGAGACTTGGGTATTGCGGGGTGCCTGGCAGAGTATCTATGTGGCTTGTTTCTTTCCCCTTGATGGCTAGATTTTAAGGTAGGCTTTCCCAAGTGCTAACTGCGGCGGGACAGGAAAAGGCCAAGTAAAGCATTGTATAGTGTAGCAGCCGAGGCGTTAGCTATTTGGGGCGGTGCTATGATAGAGACTTAGGTATTATAGAGTGCTCAAGTCCCACATCGAGTAGTATAGGATGCTATGATAGGCAGACTTCCCCAAGTGTTAATACTTATCAGGGTTACGGCGCAGCAGTTGCAGTTATTGCCATGTGATTAGAAGGCTACAGATTGAATTGTGCAGAGTTTTATACAATAGATACAGAATGATAATTGATCTAACCTTTATTGGACCCCAAATAGCGGGAGCTTTATAGCACTGTGTTGTCCTTTTTATCATATGCATTGCTGTGATTGTGCTAGGAATGTGACATTGAACTTAAATCCTGTAATCTTACAATTTTGAAGATTTATGCTTGATGAGAGAATTTTCATTATTATGCCGATTGCATTGCTGTGACATTGTGATACCATATGCTCAGCCGTTATCTCTCCTGTCATTAATTACAAAAGTCTACCTCGTTATATGTCTGTTGTACTCAACACATTTTTTGACCATAGGAGATTCAGAATGTCCAACTGCTACACAGTTTCTCTTACAAATGTAGGGTCAGCAAACATATTTTAACTTGTAACTGATTTAGGAAATGAAATAGAAATGATAAGCGGTGTGACATTGGATTACAAAAGGAATTTGAGGCGGTAGGGGCAGCCAACAAGTTGCAAATGGAAATTTGCAGCAAATTTGGTTATTCAGTTTCAGCATATGATTGGATGGAGCTGTTGGTAATTGGGATAACTGTAGTTCAATATATATTTCCTTAATAATGTGCACCATGCATTATACCTCTGCATAACATTATCTTCAAATCTCATTGTTCAATTCTAGTCCTTTATCCAGAAAAAATTATATTCAGTATCTCCTCACATGTTGTCAGCACTAAGTTTAAAATATTTTAAGAATTTCCTCATGCTTGTATGCTCCTATATGTCGCATTTTATGAATGAATGTTGATCCATTGTAGTGTTAAAGTTCTATCACTTAGTTGTTTTGTACATTGCCAGTTTGCTGCACTAGTAAAAGAGTTTGACCATCCTAAACAAATACTGACAAAATCAAACTCCTTTAATGATGAAAATTTGTAAAATCTATTTGCTTACTGATAATTTTATTAATTTTGCAGGTTATGATATTGTTGGAAGCTTTATTGTTAATAAGCCGGTCACTGTGCTAGAAGATAACAAATTGCAGCTCGAGGCTGAAATTCTTGAAGAGATAGATGCTCCCTCTAAAGTATACCTCTCTCTTAATAGTTTCCTTTCATGCCCTATCTTGATATTTGCACATTGATGTCATTCTCATTTTTTTCTTAAAAACACCAGGTGACCATCTTGTCTCTAGACCTGTTACCTCGGCCAAACATGACAAAAGTGGTATTTGCAGTCAATCCTGATGATGAAAACTCAGAAACACAGTTGCCTGCCATTAGTTTGATAAGATCATCGTTTATGTCCTTTGTAATACGCCAATCAGTTCTCCAGCTCACTTCATCCTTGTTCGGAGATCCCTATTTTTTTGAAGTGCTGAAATTTAAAGGAGGAATTACTATAATTCCACAACAGAATGCATTTCCTCTGCAGACTGTGCAAACAAAATTCAACTTTTCTTTGAATTTTCCCATTTCTCAAATACAATCAAATTTCAACGAGCTGACAAGTCAGCTAAAGTCAGGATTGCGTCTGACATACTATGAGGTTTGTCAAATCTTTTCTCCTGAACTCTTTTAAGGAAAACTCTAGAAAAATACCATTTACTTTCTATAAGGCTTCTTTGTCTACCTTCTAACTAGGGTGCTGCTGTGCATTATACTACTTATTGTTATTGAGACTTCTGGATGATTTCTGATAACATGTTAATCATAGGCATGCCGTGCTGATTTTGACCGTGTTTACTGATTTTGGTTGCAGAACTTGCATGTCATCTTATCAAATTCCGAAGGTTCAACAGTCGATGCTCCTACTACTATTCAATCATCTGTTCTACTTGCGGTTGGGATTCCTTCATCAAAACAGAGGCTAAAGCAATTGGCGCAAACCATCATGGGACGTCATAATCTTGGCTTAAATAACACTGAATTTGGCAGGGTTAAGCATGTCAGACTTTCATCCATCTTGCAGCACTCCCTTAATGGCAGTGATACTGCAAGATCACCTTCTCCTGCTCCTCTTCCTCATTCCCCGCACCACCACCACCACCACCACCATCATCACCATCACCACCACCATCATCATCACCATCACAATACTCATATAACTCCTGCAACTTCTCCTATACCTGCACCTGCACCTAAACCTGGGGAGGGTGCTACTCCACCTGAGGTTAGCTCTCCTGCTACTACAAAAAGTGCACCTACACCACACAAAATTTCTCAAGCTAAGCCTCCTGATTGTCCATTCGAGCGTAGAAAAAGGTCTAGACGTGGTGCTGGGAGACATACTTATCTAACACCTGCTATTGCCCCTAGTACTGAACATCATCATCATCATCATCCCGTTCCTATTTCATCACCAAAACCACAGGTTGAACCCCCTACACATGCTTCTCATTCAGTACCTGCTTTCAGTCCCTTGCAAAATGTAGCTTTTGCTCATGCTGAGCCTCCATCTAAGCGGGAACCAGCTGCCGAACAACCGTCCACACAACCTCATGGGCTATCAATATCTTCATGTGAGTATGTTTAATGATATAACTACATTTTTTCATTCAATGCTAATATGTTATTACTTGTTAGTGGTAAACTAGAGACAACTTTATTTACAAATTTTTTACACGCATATTTTAAACCATTCATCATCTATTAGTGATATTAAAATTGGTTGTGGTAAGTGGTGACTCGGTTTACGAAATGAAATTATAAACAGTAAGCCTAATGAATTTCGGCTTAATGTAAAGTTGAAAAGGACGAATCTCACATTCTTATAGTATATTTATTTTTCTTCCATTTCAAATACAAACGGCCTTGAATACGCTACATTAGACAAAAAACCTCCAGAAGGGTTACCAATACTTGAGTTACAAATTCAAAATATTTGTCCTTTTGTTCTCAGTGTTTTTCTTGTGTACTGATATCTTGTTTTTGCAGCTTCTGCAGGTTGTCTTAGAACTGTTAAATGGACATCTTTAATATTTCTTGTACTTGTGTTACATGTGTGACAAAGTGCTAAACTTGTACTACCATTTTCGAAGACAAACATTACTATGAATGTGAGCTACGCAAAGTGTGAGCTGCACATATATGAGTGGATATAAGTTGTCATCATCATGTGTGTAAATAGTTGATTCAAAATATCCAGATGGTGTATGTATGCTTTTTCAGGTCAAAGTTCATAAGTGACAGGCCTTGAATACATGCATGTTACTTTTGTTTTGTGATGTAAGATGAAAAACAAAAAATGAAAGGAAAAAAAAAGCTGAAGTAAGAAATCCTTTTCAATAAATCTCTCTGTTGGATGAGGTTGACAAGGAAAAATGTTCCACCAATGATGGCAATGGAAGTCACGGTTTTTGTTGTTATAATGTTAATGCTTTTAGTAGTTCACAATTTACCTATTTTTTCTATCTTCACGAGCTTAATAGACAACTTGTAAGTACTGCCAAAGAACATACTTTTCCTAATATACATTTTGGAGAGATCACTATTTTGTATGGTTTAGACAAAGGTAAATTCTTAAGTACCTTGAAGTTTAGTTGCGAATAATTCGTTCAAAATTTAAATTTAATTTAAAATAATATAAAAATATAACATAACTAAATTTTGGGTTGAAATACATACACACAGATGGCCGAGCTGGACCTAGACCCTTTCTAGTTGGGTTGAAAACCGAACCAGCATTTTGGTCTGGGAGACTCTATTTTAACTAAATTTGTCTTTTTCTGGGAACTTCGCGCATTGTGCAGAGAATATCCACAAAACTATCCTCAATAGAGAGTTATTATCTATAAATCAATATGGGAATGCTCTTCAATCGATCTATTTAGTAGGTATAACACCTGAATTCCTGCACCAAATAGCTAAATTCGAGGTAAGGTGACCACTTTGCGATATTGTGCCAATTGGATTGATATCAAAATAAACTGTGGTACCAGAACTAGAGTGTTTAGTTTTGACAAATTAGTTCTTATGGTTAACTAATATTTTTTATTTATTTTTATATTTGTGATTTTTAAGGAGGTGTATTATTGATGATCCATCATCCTACTAGTACTAGGTTCCTATGTTTTCATGTGAAGGGTGAAGTAAATTGCACATGATTTGTGGTGGTGATGAATAAAAAATGATAGTAATACAAATATGGAGTAATTATTTTGGAGTGACCTAATTTAGAAAAAAGATATGACACCAAGGCAAAAGATAGTGTCATGTGAATTGGGTCAGACTTTTTAGTACGATTGATTGAATGAATGAAGTCACTTTTCTTTTCAATGCGTAATGGGATGATGATGTTCCGAAATCACGGATAATTGTACTCCATTCTAATTGTGCCGTTGAAACACTTTTTATTTATTTTTAAACAAAGTAGTACATTTATATCATTGACTAAATTGCACTTTTTGCATCAGAAATTATAGGGATAAATATGTTTCTGGTCCCTGTAAATATTTCAAATTTTGTTTTTAGTCCCTCTAAAATTTTTCTTCAACTTTTAGTTCCTCAAAAATTTTCAATTAACACTTTTAGTCCCTAATTTTAAATCAACTCATGTGTAGACTACATATTTTTTAATGAAATTTTCAAGAAAAGTGTAGAATGTTTTAACAATCACTTACAAAAAAAATTAGATTTTTTTAACAAAACATGAATTAAATATGAATTTTTAAGCACCAAAAATATAAAAATTTATATTTAATTTATGCTTTGTTAAAAAATTCAAAAAAAAATTGGGAGAGATTCTTATAATATTTTAAACATTCATAAAAAAATTCAATCAAAAATATGAAGTTTATACATAAGTTGATTTAGAAGTAGGGACTAAAAGTGTTAATTGAAATTTTTTGACACAATTTAAAAATAGCATTTTTTGACACAATTTAACTGCTAATTTTAACGGCTAATTATGGTCTCTCAAATTTAAAAATAGCATTTTTTGACACAATTTAACTGCTAATTTTGCATCAAGCATTACTTTAGCATCAAGCTAAAAGATAACGTTTTTGACCCCCTATTCACCAACTTATTTTAATGGTTTGTAAGTTGTGACAATTTATACGCTTTTAGATAGTCCAAAATTTCACGGTTTTATCGTCGTAATAAAAAATGTTTATCTCGTAAAGACTTGTGAGGAAAAGAAATATAAAATTATCTATATCTATATTTATATGTAGTTACAAAATATTAAAAATTAGAAAATCGTTGGAGATTTGATTTGTTTTGTTTTTATAAAGAATATATGACAAGTAAAAGAGTTAAATGCAATTTTTGACCTTCCAAGTTTCACAGTTAATAAATATCGCTAAAAAAATAGCCTAATAAACTTTAATAAAAAGAAGTATGAATATTTGCATAATTAACAAAAAGAAGTAAAATAGCCTAATAAATTTTAATAAAAAATTTATTTATTAATTTAAATATTACTAAAAATCATGCATATTTGCATGTCATCACCTCCTCATCTTTTACCGGTATCAAAAGACAAAAAGACATTGCTTTTGCCTTAACAAAATTATTGTTGTGATCTTTGATGCACATGTTAATATCCACCTTATTATCCAAGAAAGTGGCATCTACATTGCATTTCAACTTTTCAATCGGAGGCTTCTCCCATCTTATCACGGCTGTCTTGTTAACCGAAACTTCAGCCATCATTGCGTTCAAATTATTCCATTGCCATTGGTTGAGGAACGTCGAAGTGCATTGATATCTCATCGATATTTCCTCATTCACCTCATCCCATAATTTTAAATAAAGATTCTTCCATATTTTTCTTTTAACCTAGAAAATTAATATTCCATTAAAACACACACTAAAAGAAATATATTAACATGTCCCGTTAAAAACAACTTCAAACGTTACAAATTCATAATGACATACAACAAAGTTTGACATAAAAACATAAATAAAACACAAACAAAAATTAAAAAAGACCGGATTCTAGAATTTGAGATTTTGGAATTTTTTAGTTAAGAACGTAGATTCTAGAATTGTTGGAGATTTGATTTGTTTTTGTTGGAACAAGTGTGCTCAAGGTAGTAACTTGTATGTAGAACTTGGTAAAGAATAAACATATGTGAGTGTGAATTTGAAAAAAGTTCACATTTAGTCCCACATTGGTAAGGACACCTCTTGGGGTAATGTTTATATAGTGTAAGCTCATTACTTGGGGTACGCCCCAAGGGGTACACAATTTTGTAAACGGGGGAGACCGCACACCATGTCGAATATCACACACGCGCGCGCCGCCGTCCGGCCGGCTCGGGTTGGGCTTGGTGATTATTAATTTTTTAATATCGAAATAATAATAATAATTATTTTTTGTTAAGTGTGTGAGTCAACTAGCCGTTATGAGTTAACACATGTTTAATGTGCATCGACCAAGTCAAAAACGGAATTTGAATTCCGTTGCCACCTCATCAGTCAACAAGTGAGTGGCCTAATAATCAGGTCCACGTTTTTGCCTTGCTGATGAAATCAGGCTCCCATATTTTCCTCTGATGCAGTTCATCACTTCCTCTATAAATACAGTCTTCAACTGTCATTTTATTTTTTGCTTTTATTCTCTGAATTTTCGAATTCCTCCTTCTCTCTCAATTCTTTCTTCTCAGAAAAATATTTATTATTTCTTGTTGTTTCATAAAGTGATTATTATCACTTCAAATTGATATTTGTATATCAATATTGACTGGTTTGTAAAAACCATCGAGGGTGTCTTTCTGGCCGTTTTCTACAGTGCATTGGATAACGGTATTTTTGATTTGGCTGTTTTATCCTGGGGACTTCACGGTTGCTAGTCTACCTTGCACAAATTTGGGTAGTGCCGTGAAACGTTTTAAAGAGAGCGTATCGAACCGCGACTCGGCCAATAATTTCTTCAGTGCTGGTTTTCTAAACCGAAAAATAACAGTTTTGTTTTTATAAAGAATGCGTCCAGGAAGATCATCCCAATGAGGGATAAAATGAAAATTCATGGTTTCATTTTAAATTTAACTTTGTCCACAATCTATCGATGAGACAGTAAAATTAAGAAAGTTGGCCATGTTCATTCTCTGGATTGACCAGGGATGAGAGAGAAAAATTCAGAAAGTTGGCCATGTTCATTAATCATTAGTATATGGATCACCCATGAGTAAGAATTTTTTTCAATCGAGGCTCTTATATGTCCAAAGAACACCATGAGTTTTCATTTTATCCCTCATTGGGATGATCTTCCTGGACGCATTTTTCTCTGGATTGACCCTTTTGATTACTCCCACCAAATTTAAAAATATAAGCAAAAGCTAAAACATATTTGTTTCAAAATTTGATATTGAAAAAAATTTATTTTGGCTTTTTAATTTTTTTATGTATAAGTATGATCAAGAGTTTGAAACTCACAAAACTTCTTTGACACATTAACTCAAAACCACTCTAAAACATAGTCGTTTTTTCCCTTTCTTTTCGTCTCAAAATTTGATTTTCAATTCACAATTCTACCATCCATTGACTCTATGACACCATTTTTGTCTGAAAGCAAAAATAATGTAACTCTAAAACCCTCGTCATTATATATTTGGTAATTTTTCTTTGTTATACTAGTATGGGATTTTACCAAAATGATCATTCAAGTACTATAGAAAATGCATGTTCGGAAGGGTCAATCCTGTAGGTTTTTTTTATGGTTTTAATTTTTTTGGAGCTTTGGGTATTTTGGATGTTTAGTTTTGGAGAAAAACAAAAGTGAGGAAGAACATGAGACATCTGATTGTTATAAATGTTGTTACAGGAATGGCCAATTCTGATAAAATGCATTCGATAGTGTCCTTTTAGTACGATTAACCTTAAGCGGGGCGAATTGAAAAATTTTCATGAGTAATGGGCAATGACTATTTCAATTCGAAAAATTCTCTCCCCCCAATACTCTTTTATTTTCTCTGGATAAGTGAATAACATAAATGACATACTCATGCCTACAAATAATGTGGAAAAATCCGAACCCAATGGGCATGGGCGTGAATTTTGATTTGTCACCCAAACAACCTTTGAGTTTGGGTGTTTGTTTCGGGCGTGGGTTTGGGTATTGCAAAACCCTCACCCATGGGCACCCATTGCCATCCCTTGGATCAACACAACATGAATATGATACTTAACATGTTTACCTCTGATGAGGTTGACACAGTGTAAAGAATCATAGTAGCAACAAGTTCATCAATAATCATGTCTTTGGCCAACAAGAAGCCCTTGTAGATAACATACATTCTAGCGAGCAAAATGTCAGATGACCCTTGAATGAAACCTGAGAATCCTGCAAGATAGTGGCCAAATGTGTTTCTAATAATACCGCCAAATCTAGATCGAACGGGAGAATCAAGCCAACTTCCATCCACATTAAGAATGAAACAAGAATAATTATTCTGGTTCCACTTGATATATATATCTTTCAACTAATCCTTCGTTAGAAGCGTGGGAGAAACAATTTCTAAAGGTTTCAACCATAGTTTAGATGTTAAAGGAGAGCCGACTTAAGGACAAGTTTCATTATTTAGGCACATCATGTTGCGGTGTCTCCAAGACCACCAGACACTAGTTGAGAAAATGAGAGCATGTGAACCTATGATACCGAGCTTGGTACACAACCATATTTAAGGAGAAATCCAGCTTGCTAAAACTAATGTGGTTCCAAAGGCTTTGAAAGAACTCACAGTCTTGAATGCAATGAAGGAATGATTCATCTTGGAGGCCACAACAGGTGCAAGTGGCAGAATGACTCATCTTGCGGTGATTGAATAAAGAATGGGTAGGCGCAAAGTTGTGACAAATCAACCAAAAAAAGAACTTAATCTTTTTAGTGTACGTGCCATTTTTGTTGGTCCAAATGAAGGCGTCTTCGACGGAATCATTGAACTTGAAGCTAGTGTTGTTAAGGACATAAAAAACCAACGGAGGAAGCTTAGTGTAGAGACTTTGAGTATTTCCCATGAAAAACACGTTTTTACTGAGACCTGCATAATATGTACATCGACATAGAGAACGAGTGATCCAAGACGGCCAAAAGCGATCCAATGGGTGAACTAAAAGAAAGAAGATCTCAAACTTGTACGCCAAGAGAAACCATCTTTGAGAATGTCTTTTGCTCGAATAATAGAGGACTAAGTTTAATGCATTTAAAAATTAACAAAATCAAGCTACTAGATTTTGTCTAGTGGTGAGCGATTTGAGCAGGGCCGTCTCCGAATATTTAGAGGTCCCGGGCAAATAAGAAAAATGGGCCCCTAATAAAAGTATCATTTTTTTTTAAATGTAAACAACATCAATAATATAAAAATAGTCATTTTTTTTTTCTCTTTTTTTTATTGTAAAAATAGTCATATTCTTCTAATCAATAGCAACAAACTACATTTTTATGCTAATATTATTAAAAAATGATAGTATTTTTAATCTTGTAAAAAAATTAAAATGAAACAATTTGTGTAATATTAAATTAAAATTAACTATATTTATTATGAGGTCAAAATAAAAATTAAAAAATGGCAGAGGTGGGATTTGAACACACCATCACCACATTCCAAAAATCTCCGGGCTGAAGCGCAGACAAATAGACCATTTAATATTTCACGTGTATTATTCTCAGAACAACATATACTTTATGGGAAATTCTATGGTACATTTGATAATTTCTAATGTACCGGTACATTATGTCATTAAATTAGTAAATAATTGAATATTTTTTAAAAAAATTATGTTTTTTATCATTAAGAACATTTTAATAACAAAATATAATTTATCAAAGCTGTCAAAAATATAAAATTTGATATTTTTTTTAATTTTTATGCATAATAGTCAATATTGAATTTTTTAATAAAAAATATTAAAAATTTAGTGTAATCCTTATAAACAATGAAATTATGTTTTTTCTTGTGATAATATTATCTCTAAAATATAATGATCGGCTGATAGTTTATTAATTCATAAAAATAATTACAAATTTATCAATTTAACAACATAATGTACCGGTACATTGAAATTATTCAAATGTACCGTAGAAGCTCCCATACTTTATATAATGAGCTTGAAAAAAATTGAGGCCCATATTTTTTGAGGCCCTGGGCTGGAGGCCTGGTTGCCGTGGCCCAAAAACGGATCTGAATTTGAGTAGTGTCGCGGTGATTTTTGGATATCGAGTTATTAATTAACTTCGAATCTCAATTTAATATTCCACCACCGATCTTTAATTTATCCGAGGGAAAGGGAAAAAGTTCGAAAAAAAACCCTATTTTGAGAGAACAAGGTTCGGGGGTTAGTTATACGAAGGGAAGGTATTAGCACCCTAAGTATCTATAGTACTCTATAGGAACCTCTTGTTTGTAATCTAACTTTGCGCTTTATTTTATTTACTTGTTAAAAAATGTATAAGTGTGAAATTAAAGGGATGATAAAAATGCTTAAAGAATGAAAAAAGAAGAAAAATGTTTTTGTTGATTTTATTGATTGAAGAGATAAATCTCATGCCTACGTACCCGAGGGATCAAACCACCGTAGTTCGGGATAAAAAGACGAGTAAATTTGTTTGTTTTGATTTTAAAGTTTTGAAAATGGTTTTAAAATACCAAAAGCCAAAAAATGGCAAAATGTGAGTTTGATTGATGTTAATTTGTAAAAAAAAAAAAAGCCCATATGGTTAAATTGATTGAGATTTGATTAAGAAAATAAAACGCGGACACTTGGTTTAAAATCCAAGGTTTGTTGAGAAAATGTTTGAAGTGATAAAAGACACTTGGTTTAAAATCCAAGGTTTATGCATGATTAATGATGTATGAATGAGACAAATGCACTTGGTTTAAAATCCAAGTTTTAGGCGAGAAAAAGGGACACTTGGGTTAAAGTCCAAGGTTTTAGCGATAAAAGAAGCCATTGGTTTAAAGTCCAAGGCACTTGGTTTAAAATCCAAGTTCGCGGTAAAAAGACACTTGGGTTAAAATCCAAGGTTTTAACGATAAAAGACGCCGTTGGTTTAAATTCCAAGGCACTTGGTTTAAAATCCAAGTTCGCGGTAAAAAAAGCACTCGGGTTAAAATCCGAGGTTTTCGCGGTAAAAAGAAACGTTTGGTTTAAAGTCCAAAGTTTGAAAAGTGTATGATGACAAAATATTTTTGATGCTTGATGATATGTGAAAATGAATTGTGTTGATATTTTTGAAAGAGGTTTTGACCTCATTTTTTGATAATACAATGACTAACTATTTTTGAAGAGGTGTTGACCTCATTTTTGAGAATAAAAATGACTAACTATTTTTGAAGAGGTGTTGACCTCATTTTTGTGAATAAAATGACTAATTATTTGATTGGTATGTTGGGTTAAAATAAAAAAGGTAGCGCGCAAAAAATGATACAAACGTCGCAATAAGCTAATTAAGCGCGAAGACGATCCGTAATGATATTTTGATCAAAACGGTGTTTTTTCCCTCGGAATTAAAATATGCTAACGTTTTTGCGGAAAGCGATAAATAAATATGCATGAGATGCGATTTTTTCATTTATGGTGTACATTTTTCCTAACTACATTCTAAGGTTTTGTAAGGAAAAATAAATATGAGATGAATGCAACTGATGCTATGCAATTTAATTTAAATTTACATCAAGTCCTAAAAAATACAACCTAATGTCTTTACAATGCAATAGATAAATAATTAATTATGCAAAAATAAAAAAAAGGGATGCAAATAACAATTAAAACTGAAAAGGGGGTGCAAAGAGCAAATCTGGGCCCAAGCCCAGCTGGGGGGCGTGGCCCAGAGTGAGGTGTATGAAGTATAACGCACCAATCAGATCAGAGCCGTCTGATTAATCAGACAGCTCTGATTTGATCTCAAAAGGGTGGAAACAGAAGCATCAGATTAGAATCAGAAAGACAATAGCGCGCAGGTGCACCATAAGGCTGTGCACCTGCGCGCACAGGATAATAAATGGCGGTATAAATAATGGAAACCCTAAAAAAAAAAACAGAAATCTCTCTTCTCTCTTCTTCAACCCGCCGCTGCTACTATTCCTTCCTTTCTCTCAGCTTTTCTCCGCCGCCGGCGATTCTCAGTTCTCTCTCCACCATTTTTTCTCAAACTCCATTTTTAAAAATAAATCAACAACAAATACACATAAAAATTAAACCCTATACCCGAATCTAATCTCAAAATAAACAAACAAAAGCTTCCTAGTCCGGATTGAGAAGAAAAGCAAAACGCAACCTGTGGTTCTTTCAAAACCGATCGATTCCTTCTTCGTCTCTGTTCTTCTTTGTATTTCGCTTATGATTTGGATTCGTGTTTGTGTTTTATCTGTTCGGTTCGTTTGTGATGATTTGGGTTTCTGGGTTCGATGGTGACGAAGGATGATGATTCTTGGTTTTGCGATTTTGATTCTGGTCTGGGTTTCGGTTTCAAAACAGAGATGAATTTGCGTTTTGGTTTTGTTCGTTTTTTCCGGTTTGAAGGTTGATTCTGCTTTTGAATTTGTTTTCAATCTTGGTTTATGAATAACGAATGATGAATGATTCTGTGATGTTAGTTTAAATCTGGATTTGTGTTTTGATTTTGATTTGGAATTGATGATTTTCTGGGTTGATGAAAATGATAATGGAGGTTCGATTTCGGGTTATGAAGAACGATGTTGATGATGATGATTTGATGATTCTGTATTTTTGATTTTTTTGTGATTTGGATCTGTGAATTGGAAGAAGCTGCGGCTGACCCCCCTTTCTCTTGGAAACTGTGTACTATTTGTACTGTGTGTCAGACCCTAGGGTTTCTGCAGATGAAAAATTACCACATTTGGACAAAATTGCCCCTTTGGGCTTGGACAAAAAAAACACCTGATCTGGACTTTGGCAAATTTAAAAAAAAACCCAAAAATAATAAAAAACGAATATAATAATAAAAATGGTAAAAAGACTTAAAAGATGAAAAGAGATAAAAACAAGTTAAATAATAATCAAAAATAAAAATATATGATAAAATAAAAACTAAAATAATAATAAAATAGAAACAAAAAGAACCAAAAAAAATGAGGTATTTTAAAATACCTCTCTGCCGAAATTTCGTCTGAAACGAACAAAGAAAATCCGTCTTAAAAAAGGCACATAAAAGCGATCGGTCAAAAAATGGGGTATGACAGATGCCCCTATTTAAGTTTCTTCCATCGGAGATAAAAAGAAAAAGATGATTTTTTTGATGATATTTTTGTTTTGGTTCGACGGTGGAAGAGACTTAAATACAAAGTACACCATTTTTTGACCGGATTGAACTATGAAATGCTATGATATGATGTTATGAATGTTATGCTTATGAGTGTGATGTTATGCGCGTTATATTCACAAAGTGTTTTAATGTAATGAAGATTATTTGACAGGGGTAATGAAGACAGAAAGCGATAAAGTCCTGTGTACGGACATAAGTAAAGACTGAAAGCAGTAAAGTCCTGTGTGCGGACATAAGCAGTAAAGTCCTGTGTATGGACAGAAGTAAAGACAGAAAGCAGTAAAGTCCTGTGTGCGGACATAAGCAGTAAAGTCCTGTGTATGGACAGAAGTAAAGACTGAAAGCGATAAAGTCCTGTGTGCGGACAGAAGCAGATAAAGTCCTGTGTACGGACAGAAGTAAAGACTGAAAGCGATAAAGTCCTGTGTGCGGACATAAGCAGATAAAGTCCTGTGTACGGACAGAAGTAAAGACAGAAAGCAATAAAGTCCTGTGTTCGGACAGAAGTAAAGACAGTGTCCACCAACATTGTGGGATGGTAAGGACAAGTAAAGGCAGTGTCTACCAACATTGTGGGATGGTAATGACACACTGAGGAAATAAATTGTCTGCTGACATTGTGGGAGAGCGAGACATGACAAGAATATGTATTTGTCTGGAGCAGACGCACTGGAGATGACTTCTTTTGGGGAAAATAACTGTAAGTTTGCAGTTGATTGTTTGCAAAATCTGCTACTTTGAACATGTTTGATGGAGACATCTCTGGACCAGACTCACTGGGGATGACCTCTTTTGTGATGATTTATGATTGATGGAGACATCTCTGGACCAGATACACTGAGGATGACTCTTTTTTGGTGATGTGTGAATGATTTTGTGTGTATGTTGCATGTAAATATGAATGTACGTATGGATATGTGAATGATTGTATGTAAGTATGTATATGTAAATGATTATATGTATGTATGTATGTATGTATATGTACATATGTATGATTGTATGTAAGTATGAATGTATGTATGATTGTGTGAATGATCATATGTATATACGAATGTATATATGATGGTATGTAAGTATGAATGTATGTTATGGATACGTAAATGATTGTATGTCTGTACATGTGAATGATTGTACTTGTATGATTGGATGATATTTGTACATGACTGGATGAGACAAAAGATTTGACTGGACAAGATGAGCATTGGGCCGACGTATCCGTACAACTACTCGGTAGTTCTCTGTTGGTGACAACATCCTTATAGGTGAAATAAATCAGATCCTCGGGGTAAAACCCGGTATAGTATGTCAATTCATGGTAAGAATGATTGATTCTTGGGGTAAAGCCCAACGGTCAGAGGTCTGGCAGAAGTCGCCATTTGTACACTGAAACTGAATATTTTCTCATGGTCTTGTTTCGACAGTCATGCATTTGCTTTTTCTCTTTTTTTTTTTCTTTTTTTTTTGTTTTGCCCCTAATTTTTGCCTGGACCGCCCTTTCGGGTTTTCAATCCACCGGGACGCTCATTTTTGCCTAAGCCGCCCTTTCGGGTTTTCAACTTAGCGAGTTGTTCTTCTTCTTTTTTTTTGCTTTTTTTTTTTGACAGAAAGAAACAAGACTGATATGCTGAAGCGCAAACTTCTCCCAGAGATGCCATTTGCTGATGATATACTGATGATATGCAAACTTCTCAAAGAGATGTCATTTGCTGTTGAATGAGCCTTCCAAAACGGGTCTCGGCTTTTTCTTTCACTGGGGGAAAGGAGATCATATAAGCTTTTTGAAGATAACCACTTGCTGGAGATTACCGGAGAACAGTCAAGTTCAGTATTCAATTGAGGAATATTGGATTACATGCTCAACACATTGTAGTAACACACATGTCCATAGGAACCCAAAATATCAACTTGATGATTATTGGCTCAAGGAAGAAGAGACATAACAATTATCTTGGCAGATCTGGATTGCCCCTGGAAACCTCTTCAGGTGCCCCAAATAAGTGAAACCTTGACTTTGAATTTTTGAAGTGTATGCCCCTGTATGTAAATTCTTGCCCCTGATTGGCAGGTTCCTGATGTAATTTGCCCCAAGCTAGGAGCGCTTTGAATTGATTCGTCCTTGATTAGACCATTTGATTGAATTTCTTTGATGCCAAATATAAATTTGCAAACAAAATTGTTATTTTTTTTGAAAAATATTTCTGATGTAATGTACATGCAAGTTTTGGAATCGAAATTTTTTTTATAGAAAACACATGTGGTGTGTGTAAAAGATAGTTACTCGACAAACAGGTGGAGTCAGTTTTAACAATAATTTTGCTGATCATGCTTTCAAAGTAAACCTAGCTTCAATTAGGTCTTTTGAGGGTTATAACGTGGCCTGGTTCATGGTTTTGAAAAGAAAGATGTTTAGGCTCAAAATTCTGTTTTAACCCACCCACTCTTCTTTAATGTCCTTCATTCCTATATTCAATAAATTTGTCAGACACGCTTTGGTTGACAAGAGGATTTATTTTGACAATGATGTTTGAGGTTGACGCTCTGGTCGAAGCTTTGATGAGATTCTTTGAAGTGACAATCACTTTTTCATTCACAAGCTTTGTTTTCAACATTCGTGCTCTTTATCCCTTATTTTTGCATGGACCAATTCTTTTGGATTTTGCGGTCCATCGGGATGCCCTGAATTTTGCCTAAGTCTTTTCACCTAGCGGGCTTTTTGTTGTTGTTTTTGTTTGTGTTTTTTTTTTTTTTTGTGTGTAGGATGTTTGTGACTGCCACATGCTATTGTGAGTTTTGTCTACTCATGACTTCCTCTATCTCGACAGATTTATCCTCTTGTATTGAGATGTATCATTGAATTATTGAAAGACTACCCTGCCCCGGGTTAAGATTAAGGGTTTTTTTTTTGTATAGAAAGAACACCAACTTCTGGCTCAAAGGGGTTGACTACGGATTATCTCCTTATTTCTCCAGTGTTTGGGAAGTGAAACAATGCCTTACATCATCAACCGGGTCCTTACTAATGAAAGCATATATCAGCAATTTTAAACATTTAATTTACATCATTCTCCCCTCAAGTTTGTAAAAAGTGAAATAAATAAAAAAACACTGTCAATTATGATGGCACAAGAAAAGAGTGAATACGAATGGATGGATTCCAAATTATGCATGCTCATTGTTAAGAAACATTAATTAAAAAATACAACTTTAAAATGCAAATAAATGTTTGGCAAGAAAGAAATTGCAATTGGAACATAAAAGGCCTAGTGATCCTAGGGACAAACTTCTTGATAATCTTGAAAACGACAGAGACCCATGATTAAGCAGAGGATGAACCTTGAACATTAGGGTTCTCATCCTTGAAAGATAGCACATTGTTGCGGATTAAATCCTGAACAGCTTTCTTGAGAGGATAGCAACGCTCTACATCATGGCCCGGGGCCCCTTGATGGAAGACACAAGTTAAATCACTGCGGTACCAGGGAGGTAGTACTGCTGGCACAGGGGGAGGTGGTCTTGTCTGGACAAAATTTTTAGCAAGTAGGGCAGGGAGCAGGTCGGCATATTTCACGGGTATAGGGGTAAATGGTTGATTTGTCTGAGCACGGTTATGATTGAATGATTGTTGGGGAGATGGTAGATGATGAGATTGTGGGTATTGTGGTAGTGTTATGGCTGCAGTATGTGGATAAGCTGGGTTTCTCAAATGAGGTCCTCCCTGAGCCACCATGTCAGCTTCAAATTCTTGCTTCTCTGAAAAGTTATTGCCATATCTCTTGGCGGTATTAGTCGGAGCTTTCTCTCTTGTCAATCGTCCCTGACGGACTCCTTCTTCTAAGCACATTCCCATTTCCACCATTTCGGTGAAGCTTCTTGATACAACACCAACCATTTTCTCATAGAAGAATGGGCTCAGAGTATGTAAAAATAACTTGCACAATTCCTTCTCTTCGGCTGGAGGACGAATCTGAGCAGCAAGCTCCCTCCATCTTTGAGCATACTCTTTAAAAGATTCATTCTCTTTTTGTGACAAGGCTCGTAACTCATCCCTATCAGGGGCCAGATATGAATTGTAATTGTACTGCCTGATGAAAGCACTGGCCAAATCATTAAAGGAACTGACATTAGCCCTATCAAGGTCCATATACCACCTCAGAGCTGCGCCGGTAAGACTTTCTTGAAAATAATGGATCAACAACTTGTCATTACTGGTTTGAGTAGACATCTTTCTAGCATACATTATCAAGTGAGCCTTGGGACAAGTGCTCCCCTTATATTTCTCAAAATCTGGGACCTTAAACTTATGCGGGACCACGACATCAGGGACTAAGCAGAGCTCATGTGCGTCTTGGCCGAATAGATCTTTTCCTCTAAGAGCCCTCATCTCTTTTTGCATCTCATCATATTTGATCTGTAAGTCATCCATCCTATCATAACCTCCTACACTTTCAGCATGAAAGATGGGCATCTGGGTTTGCTGGGTAGTATGAACCAAATGTGCAGACACAAATGCTGTAACTTGAGGAAGTGTATTGCCGAGCTGAGGAATAGGCACTGTCGATTGGACATGGGGAATCTCAGATACCATAGGGCGCAACTCCTCCCCGAGAAATCCAACAGGCGTGCCCCACGGGTAACCTTCGGGCATAACATACTGAGGAGTACTAGAAGGCGCAGACGAAACCAGAGGAGGTACAAAGGTACTGCTAGACTGAGATACCGAAACTATCGCCTGATTCTGGGTAGCCATCAAAGATGCTACCATGCTAGTCAACTTCTCAATCTCTGTCTGCATGGTCGTCACCTGCTCACGGAGCATATGGTTTTGTTCCTCAACATTGCTCATCTTGTTCCTTAACCTGAACCGAGTATTGTAGACACGAGTTGGTTTGTACTGAATACGCCGAGCCACCTTTTTTACTGAGGTAGAGAGAACAGGAAAATATGAGACTTGAGTTTGGGAACTTATGAATGCATTATGATGCATGATGTGTTTATGCTAAAATATGCAATGTTTGTTTTTTTGTTATCGAAGGACTTATCCCAAATTGGTCGTAAACATTTAGATACGGTTTTTGTAAGGAGAAAAGAAGAAAAGATTTATTATGTGTCATTTTGAAATGAATGTTCTCTATAATGTTTACAAAAAATTTGTTTAAGTCCTTCGATATCGTATGAGGAAAAAGAATTTATGAATGAGTGCATGGATGCATGATGCGGAAAACATGGTGTGGTTAAAGTATAATGTTGGAGTCAAAGGTGAAACCCCCCACATGGTATGTACTAGGATTATTTGTCCCTGCATTACGGGTTCTATAAAGTTCTCAAAGTCCTCGACCTCCTCCGAAAATCATCGGGTTACGGAACTACTTCCGATCCAACAAAATCCGTAGAAAAATCTCATTTGAGTGTAGTATCGCGTATCAACCAATCCGAGACTCACTCTCGATTAGCCACCGCACTACGCCCTAAAGAGGCCAAGATGGGTTAGGTGTAACTAAAGGTCCTCAACATCGTCGGTTCTTTGAAGATAGAATGTCAAACACGACTACTCATGTTGGCACTATTACCTCCAAAGTTCCTCAATTGAGTGTGGTTACCACATATGCCACGGCCGAAACTTACTCTCGGATAGACATTATGATTATACCACTATCCTATCTTATAGTTCCCTCAAGTCCGGGTGGGGGACTTATCTCACCACTCAAAGCATTCCCCAATATATGTACAAATATTTACAATTAAAAGAATAAAAGCGCGAAGATAGTAATTAAACAAGTTAGGTTCAACCCGCTTGGTTGTCCCCAGTGAAGTCGCCATTTCTGTCGCGGTGATTTTTGGATATCGAGTTATTAATTAACTTCGAATCTCAATTTAATATTCCACCACCGATCTTTAATTTATCCGAGGGAAAGGGAAAAAGTTCGAAAAAAAACCCTATTTTGAGAGAACAAGGTTCGGGGGTTAGTTATACGAAGGGAAGGTATTAGCACCCTAAGTATCTATAGTACTCTATAGGAACCTCTTGTTTGTAATCTAACTTTGCGCTTTATTTTATTTACTTGTTAAAAAATGTATAAGTGTGAAATTAAAGGGATGATAAAAATGCTTAAAGAATGAAAAAAGAAGAAAAATGTTTTTGTTGATTTTATTGATTGAAGAGATAAATCTCATGCCTACGTACCCGAGGGATCAAACCACCGTAGTTCGGGATAAAAAGACGAGTAAATTTGTTTGTTTTGATTTTAAAGTTTTGAAAATGGTTTTAAAATACCAAAAGCCAAAAAATGGCAAAATGTGAGTTTGATTGATGTTAATTTGTAAAAAAAAAAAAAGCCCATATGGTTAAATTGATTGAGATTTGATTAAGAAAATAAAACGCGGACACTTGGTTTAAAATCCAAGGTTTGTTGAGAAAATGTTTGAAGTGATAAAAGACACTTGGTTTAAAATCCAAGGTTTATGCATGATTAATGATGTATGAATGAGACAAATGCACTTGGTTTAAAATCCAAGTTTTAGGCGAGAAAAAGGGACACTTGGGTTAAAGTCCAAGGTTTTAGCGATAAAAGAAGCCATTGGTTTAAAGTCCAAGGCACTTGGTTTAAAATCCAAGTTCGCGGTAAAAAGACACTTGGGTTAAAATCCAAGGTTTTAACGATAAAAGACGCCGTTGGTTTAAATTCCAAGGCACTTGGTTTAAAATCCAAGTTCGCGGTAAAAAAAGCACTCGGGTTAAAATCCGAGGTTTTCGCGGTAAAAAGAAACGTTTGGTTTAAAGTCCAAAGTTTGAAAAGTGTATGATGACAAAATATTTTTGATGCTTGATGATATGTGAAAATGAATTGTGTTGATATTTTTGAAAGAGGTTTTGACCTCATTTTTTGATAATACAATGATTAACTATTTTTGAAGAGGTGTTGACCTCATTTTTGAGAATAAAAATGACTAACTATTTTTGAAGAGGTGTTGACCTCATTTTTGTGAATAAAATGACTAATTATTTGATTGGTATGTTGGGTTAAAATAAAAAAGGTAGCGCGCAAAAAATGATACAAACGTCGCAATAAGCTAATTAAGCGCGAAGACGATCCGTAATGATATTTTGATCAAAACGGTGTTTTTTCCCTCGGAATTAAAATATGCTAACGTTTTTGCGGAAAGCGATAAATAAATATGCATGAGATGCGATTTTTTCATTTATGGTGTACATTTTTCCTAACTACATTCTAAGGTTTTGTAAGGAAAAATAAATATGAGATGAATGCAACTGATGCTATGCAATTTAATTTAAATTTACATCAAGTCCTAAAAAATACAACCTAATGTCTTTACAATGCAATAGATAAATAATTAATTATGCAAAAATAAAAAAAAGGGGTGCAAATAACAATTAAAACTGAAAAGGGGGTGCAAAGAGCAAATCTGGGCCCAAGCCCAGCTGGGGGGCGTGGCCCAGAGTGAGGTGTATGAAGTATAACGCACCAATCAGATCAGAGCCGTCTGATTAATCAGACAGCTCTGATTTGATCTCAAAAGGGTGGAAACAGAAGCATCAGATTAGAATCAGAAAGACAATAGCGCGCAGGTGCACCATAAGGCTGTGCACCTGCGCGCACAGGATAATAAATGGCGGTATAAATAATGGAAACCCTAAAAAAAAAAACAGAAATCTCTCTTCTCTCTTCTTCAACCCGCCGCTGCTACTATTCCTTCCTTTCTCTCAGCTTTTCTCCGCCGCCGGCGATTCTCAGTTCTCTCTCCACCATTTTTTCTCAAACTCCATTTTTAAAAATAAATCAACAACAAATACACATAAAAATTAAACCCTATACCCGAATCTAATCTCAAAATAAACAAACAAAAGCTTCCTAGTCCGGATTGAGAAGAAAAGCAAAACGCAACCTGTGGTTCTTTCAAAACCGATCGATTCCTTCTTCGTCTCTGTTCTTCTTTGTATTTCGCTTATGATTTGGATTCGTGTTTGTGTTTTATCTGTTCGGTTCGTTTGTGATGATTTGGGTTTCTGGGTTCGATGGTGACGAAGGATGATGATTCTTGGTTTTGCGATTTTGATTCTGGTCTGGGTTTCGGTTTCAAAACAGAGATGAATTTGCGTTTTGGTTTTGTTCGTTTTTTCCGGTTTGAAGGTTGATTCTGCTTTTGAATTTGTTTTCAATCTTGGTTTATGAATAACGAATGATGAATGATTCTGTGATGTTAATTTAAATCTGGATTTGTGTTTTGATTTTGATTTGGAATTGATGATTTTCTGGGTTGATGAAAATGATAATGGAGGTTCGATTTCGGGTTATGAAGAACGATGTTGATGATGATGATTTGATGATTCTGTATTTTTGATTTTTTTGTGATTTGGATCTGTGAATTGGAAGAAGCTGCGGCTGACCCCCCTTTCTCTTGGAAACTGTGTACTATTTGTACTGTGTGTCAGACCCTAGGGTTTCTGCAGATGAAAAATTACCACATTTGGACAAAATTGCCCCTTTGGGCTTGGACAAAAAAAACACCTGATCTGGACTTTGGCAAATTTAAAAAAAAACCCAAAAATAATAAAAAACGAATATAATAATAAAAATGGTAAAAAGACTTAAAAGATGAAAAGAGATAAAAACAAGTTAAATAATAATCAAAAATAAAAATATATGATAAAATAAAAACTAAAATAATAATAAAATAGAAACAAAAAGAACCAAAAAAAATGAGGTATTTTAAAATACCTCTCTGCCGAAATTTCGTCTGAAACGAACAAAGAAAATCCGTCTTAAAAAAGGCACATAAAAGCGATCGGTCAAAAAATGGGGTATGACAAGTAGTATGCATGAGGTCCTAAGTTCGATGACAACATCGTAAACAAATTTCTTTTTTTTTAACAAAATCACACCGTTTATTTTCACTAACAAAAATTACATGTTTTTTTTTTTGACAAAAAAAAATGTGATTTTGTTTAAGTAAAAAAAAAAAAGTGTGATTTTGTTAAAAGAAAGAAATTTGTTTACAATGTTGCCATCGAACTTAGAACCTCATGCATACTACTCAAATCCAGACCCGTTTTTGGATCAGGGCAACTAGGCCTCCAGCCCAGGGCCTAAAAAAATATGGGCATCAAAATCACATGTTTTTAAATACCAAACAATACATAAATGGGAAAATTGAAGATCGTAAAACAACATGCAAAAAATCCTAGTGAGTTTTTCTCAGATTGGAAACTTTATATATGGTACGAAAATAATTGATATCCTTTTGATTTAGATTGGCATATTACTATATTATTGTTACTTATGATGATTGAAGAAATTTAAAGTGAGATAAAGACTTACTAAAATTAGAGATTGTAACTGATATAAAAATAAAATAAAATTAGAGATTGTAACTTATTGATAAAATTATTTAACGCAATTTTACCTCATGTTTAACTGATTTTATATATTTTTTTTCTATAAGTAATATATTCGAACTCTCATATTCCACTTATTCAGTAAATTTTTTAACCATCGGTCACCTTGACAAAAAAAATAATATCTGTCAAAATTAATTTTAAGGTTCTCATAAGACTTTTTTTTCCGACTAACTCATAAGAAAATTTTAAGGAAAAAAATACTAATAGACAAAAATATACATTTTAAATTTTTCATAAAAATCAATCATCACAATCACAATATCACTCTCCTTGGAAAAGTGAAAGCAACATATAAACAATTTGACGGTCCAAATTAATTAATACAATAAAAAAAAATCTGATTTTTTTCTTGAGGCAAAATTAAAATCTGAATATTGCATATTTCGGTTGATATAGCCAGAAACGTCTCTCTTCTTCTCTTTATTGTCTTCAAAATATCACACAACAGTGAACACTAGTTCTTTCTCTATCACTTCTTTTCAACCAAAGGTGAGTTTCATCCACCCATTTTCTTTCTTTTTTTGCATTATGTCTTTCAAATTAATATGTTTACTTCAATTCTTGTAAATGGGTATGTGTTGTTTTATTAAATATCCTAAAAAGACAATTTTTTGTGTGTGTTTAAGGTAGTTGTTTCATTTTTTTTTTTTTATTGTTGAGTGCAAGAGGGTGTTAGCTTGAAACTTAGTACTTGGAATTTTTATTCTATATTGTGAACTATTCTAATGTTGCATCATGATGATTATGATTATGATTATTACATTCTTGTTTTGAATAAAGATTTAATTCATCATCAATCAATCAATCATAACCGTCAGATCATTAAAAATGTTTGACTTTAATCATAATTATTTCTGAAGTCACATGTATGATGATTGTGATTTGATGTCAGTGTATATGAATTAAACTCTTTAGAAAACATTAGTCATGTTTTGGTAGTTGATGTGTTAAGGGAAGTTATTCCCCGTGTTGTTGCGGTGTAGTTGTTTTCTTTTCGGGGCGGTAGCCCTCTTTGTAATAAAAAAGAAAAACTCTTCGAAAAAAGTTAGAATTTTTAAGCCTGAAACTGAGTTTTTTTGATGTGTCAAATTCATTTTTGAAGCTATGGTGAATCTGGGATTGATTTCTGGAAATAAGTCGGCGAATTCAGTGAAGATAAGCTTTCGGTTACCGTATCTTACTCAATGGGGTCAGAGTTTGCTGGTGTGTGGCTCTGTACCAGTGCTTGGATCATGGAATGTGAAGAAGGGTGTGTTGCTCACTCCCTTTCATGAAGGGACTGAGCTTGTATGGAGTGGAAGTATCACAGTGCCAAAAGGGTTCGAATGTGAGTACACTTATTATGTTGTGGATGATAAAAAGAATATTGTGAGATGGGAGATGGGGAAGAAGCACGAACTGAGGCTCCCCGAAAGTGTTCAGAGTGGCCAGGAGATTGAGTTCCGTGATCTTTGGCAGGTTGCTTCCTTTCTCTCTTTCCACATTTCTCTCTGTCTCTTTTTAAGTTTCAAGTAATTCTTTATACGGTTGCTTTTCATTGTTTCTGTGAAATATGTCGTAGTTTTAATTAGACTCGTTTTGTTAAATTGTACAATAGTTGATACTTGCAGCGTATTCTTAAAAAACTATGGTGCTTGAATCATATTGAGCAAATTCTGCATATTACAAGCACATTTGTAATCTGTCAGTAACACATTGCTATTCTTTTGGGTCCTTCTATCAGATTACAAATGTGCTTGTAATATGCAGAATATGCTTATTAGAAATCTTGTAATTTATCCGCAATCTTGTGATTTTGCAAAAAGCACACTTTAACAAAATGAGTCTGGAATTGTCAAATAAAAAAAAAAAAAGAGTCTGGAGAAGCTGGGCACTGATGTGAGTAAGACTACAGTTGTAGCCGTAGGCGTGAGATGAATAATTTCGTATTGTACTGTGTGTATTCTGACATTGTAAGTGGTAACACTTTTGTATAATACAAGGATAGGGCCTCTTAAGTTGTTTCTTGCATCTAGGTTTTTTCTTGTTCTTTCCGCTCAGAGTTTTGCCAAAATGCTTCACTTGGTGCTTCTGCTTCTCAAAGTTGTCAGTGTTGAAATTACTTCGAGAAGTTGACATAAATTATCTTTCCTGATATAATTTGATAGGTTTTTAGTTAGGATAAAAGTGTTGGTTTTTTCTCTTTTAAAATATATTATCAAGATCTTTACTTGTTTTATCATCACGTTCAGACCGGCTCAGATGCTCTCCCTTTCAGAAGTGCTTTCAGAGATGTCATTTTTCGGCAAAGCTGGGATTCGAGCATCAAGACAACTACAGGAGTCAACCACATCAATCTTGAACCAGAAGGTAACATTTTAAAAGAGATGTCAGTTTTCGGCCTATTATTTGGGGCTTATATAAATTGTGTAGAGTATCAGTTTATTCTTTTGCTGATAGCTCATGCGTTTTGACTTTTGATGACCAGCGGAATCCATTCTCGTCCAATTCAAAGTTTTCTGCCCCAATATTGAGAAAGACACATCAGTGAGGCCTTTTATCCATATACCATTTATTTAATTGGAAAAAAATGTTTGTTAGCATGGATTGTGAATTCATTGGAAAAAAATGTTTGCTAGAATTTAATGACACTTCAAGAATTTGTGGTTAAAATCACTTCCCATAAATTACTGGTTTCTCCTTTGGTTTTGCAGATATACTTGATAGGTAGCAATACAAAGTTGGGGCAGTGGAAAGTTGAAAGTGGACTAAAACTCAGCTATGCTGGTGAATATGTCTGGCTAGCTGAATCTGTGATACAAAGGAGTGATTTTCCAATAAGATATCCATTTTGAACATTTCATCTTGGTTTGTAGATGAAAATGCGGGGTTATTATTTTCATATGTCGCTGCCAATACTCTGGTTAAGCTTTACATTCTTCCTTAACAGTTATTTCCACATATAGATATTGTAAATATGACAGGTCTGGAAATGCTTCTATTGAAAATGGTCCAAATCGAGAAGTCTCCATTAATGCCTCGAGAAGAGAGGCAAAATATATTTATCTTTCAGATGGCATGATACGTGTGAGTTGCTAAATTTACACTATGAATAGTTGAGATTGTGGTTTTCTAAAATTTTATTTTATGATTCTAAATGTTGGTGGTTTGCTTTGCTTTTGCTAGGAAACGCCCTGGCGTGGTGCTGGCATAGCTATTCCTATGTTCTCTATTAGGTCAGAATCTGATCTAGGAGTTGGAGAATTTCTTGACCTTAAATTACTAGTTGACTGGGCTGTAGCATCCGGTTTCCATTTAGTTCAACTTTTACCAATCAACGATACATCTGTGCATCAGATGTGGTGGGATTCTTATCCATACAGGTATAGCAGCACCTTCAACATCATTATAGATACCTTTTATATATCATAAATGCAAACATGATATTTACTCTGCAATAACTGATGTTATTCGCAACTGATTGAACATGGCATTATAGAGCAGAAATGGAGGCTAGCTCCTTAATTCAGGGGTAACCCACTGTAATGCTGTAAAATAATAAGAAAATACAGAAAGCAAGCAGAAAAGGAACTAAAGATGTCGGAAACTGAATTTTCCGAAATTTGCTCGAAGTTGTTAAGGGTTTTCTTTGATCTTTGATAAGCACCAAAGTAGTATGGGAAACCTTCCCTTAAAAACAATCTGTAAGAAAATAACTAAGCCACTTAAGCACTCCACTGAGCTGAGCATCACATACTACTCGTTGGAACTTAGGCATCTCATGATACCTAAGTACCTATCGATCTCGTTATAGGTTTGGGGTGACATGTCTTTGATTTCCTATATCAACTTTTATTTGGATAAGATACACACATGCAGGATATCACTACATGTCTCTGATGTTAACATTATCACACTTATGTTGGAAAAACCGTTTCTTGCGTTTAATTGTTGTTTCAAACAATTCAGATACTAATTTTTAGATACTTAGTTGTTATCTTACATATGCGCGTCTTTCAGCTCACTTTCAGTATTTGCGCTGCATCCGTTGTACCTGAGAGTACAGGCACTTTCTAAGAACATACCAGAGGAGATCAAGGTTATGTTTAGGAACTTCACTCTCTATTGAATAAAATTCGTAGCAACTTCGAAATGCTGATATTTGAAATGCTTTGCTTCTACTTTAAACAGCAAGAGATTGAGAGTGCAAAACAACAATTAGATGGGAAGGTAATGATCAAATGTTTATATGTAACCTGACATTATCAAGAAATGTTCTCTGATTTATACATATGCATAATATAAAATGCTGTCTTCTTAGACAGTTCCAACATTGTTGTTGTTTGAAATAAAATAAGTTTGAAATAAAATAACAGATATGAACAAAAAGCATTATAATTTGATGTGATATGTGATAGAAAATACTTCTAAAGTCTAAAGGAAAATTTTATCACATAGTTATACGATCCACAATGTTGTAGGGAATTGAATTTTAGGCAGTAAAAAACCAACAAGAAAGTAGGCTAATGTTGAAGCCATGAGAATGGTACGATTGATGCGTGGTTACACAATAAATAAAAGATAGAATCGTAAATACAATTATTAGAGCGAAAATTGGAGGAGTCCCTATAGTAGAGATGGTAGAATCTTGTCTTATTGATATGAACATGTATGAGAAAGACTCGTAGCAGCACCGATGAAGAGAGTAGATCAGATTGAGGATAGACCAGTTGTTAGAGATAAAGGGAGGCCAAGAAAAACTATGGGAAAATCATTTAAGAGGGAGTTTGTATTAAATGATCTATTTTGGGATAAAATACATGCCAAGACTTTACGGCATCAATTGATCCATGTAACCGGCCCCACCTAGTGAAAAAGACACGATTGTTGTTGGCAATTTTTATATGCAAACATATTGGTGGATGGCAATTTCCTTATGGTTGGTTGATTTTATTTGGTCTTCACAGGATGTTGATTATGAAGCTACAATGGCGACTAAACTCTCGATTGCTAAGAAAGTCTTCAATCAAGAGAAAGACTTGATACTTAATTCGAGTTCCTTTCAGGAGTTCTTTTCAGAGAATGAGGTTTTACTACTGCACATTACAACTGCTTAATATGTTGGCAAGAGATGCTTTGTATTTCTTATCTGTTCCTCTCCTTTATAATGAATTTTCATAATTGATTATTTATTGTCATTTTATTTGAATTGCTACACCGACTCAGCTTTGTTCTTGATAATAGGGTTGGTTGAAACCCTATGCTGCCTTCTGTTTCCTGCGAGACTTCTTTGAAACATCAGAACGGAGTCAATGGGGCCGCTTTGCTCATTATTCAGAAGATAAGGTATATGGCTTAGGTTTCCTTTCCTTTTTTCTTTCTAACTTCGAAATATCTCTTATTAAAACTGTATATTTCCCATTGTTTTACAGTTAGAGAAACTTGTATCAAAGGAAAGCTTGCATTACGAGATAATTTGCTTCCACTACTATGTTCAATACCATCTACATTTACAAGTTAGTTATATTGAACCCTACTTTAAGTTCTATGTTGTAGTAAAATAACTTAACACAATATCTTACTGTTTGCTTTCATCTTATTCTAACAGTTGTCTGAAGCTTCAGAATATGCACGAAAGAAGGGCGTGATCCTAAAGGGAGATCTTCCCATTGGAGTTGACAGAAATAGTGTGGATACTTGGGTGTATCCAAATTTGTTCCGAATGAACACTTCTACCGGGGCTCCTCCTGATTATTTTGATAAAAATGGTCAGAATTGGGGCTTTCCTACTTATAACTGGGAAGAAATGTCAAAAGACAACTATGCTTGGTGGCGAGCACGATTGACACAGGTTTTGGTTTTGAATCTTGGTTGTCCTGTTCATAAATGGTAAATATTTCACAGCTTAGTATAGAGGCTGAAGATTAGTTGTCTTTTTGTCCATGACAGATGGGAAAATATTTCACAGCTTATAGGATTGATCACATATTGGGATTCTTCCGAATTTGGGAACTTCCAGATCATGCTATGACAGGTCTAGTCGGAAAGTTCCGACCATCTATTCCTCTAAGTCAGGTATCCTTATGTTCTTTTAAATTTAAAGGGCATTTGATTCAGTGAATACGAGCTGAACCGCTCTAACTGGAAAAAGAAACTATTCCCTCGGGTCTCAAATATAAGCAAAAATCAGTCAAAGAAATGTGATTTATTTGGTCTAAAATCTGGACCAAATACGTCAACTTTATTTGACCAATATTTGAGACAGAAGTAGTATTCTTTTAATCAATTTATAATTTGTTAAATCTATTGTAGGAAGAACTTGAAAGAGAAGGAATATGGGACTTCAATCGCCTGAGCCGTCCATACATTAGGCAGGAAATTTTACAGGTTAGTAGTCTACCTTTTACACTACGGATAAATTTTCATAATGTGTTTTTTCTAATATGTCATGTATGTGCTTGGTTATACCATATTTTTTTCATTCTTGTTTCAGGAAAAATTTGGACCTGCTTGGACATTTGTTGCAACAACTTTTTTGAACGAATATGACAAGAGCTGCTATGAGGTGATCATACTTGTGTGCCAATTTTATTTTTAACCATTAATTGTTTCCTGCATGTTCTCATTTAGCATATCTTCCATATGCTAAGGGTACAACTCCATATGCTAAGGGTACAACTTAATATCTTCCATATGCTAAGGGTACCTTTTTATTTGAATATAATTTTTCATGAACAAACTCTGCTTGGTTCAACTGAGTTTTCAGTAAGATGGGCGGTCTTACAGAGATGGAATGAAATTCCAAACTGAAAGCATAAACCACTGATGATTGATTTTATATACTCGCAGATTTATTTAGAGTTATATCACCTGCTTTATCTTTTTTTTTTTTATATTCTTTTTTGTGTTCTATATATATTAAAAATACATTTCTACCTTTTTACTTGTTATCACAATCTGTATAAATATCCTGTCAATGCTTAGCCGCTTGAGAACATACTGGTTCTGAATATTTAGTTCTGCCACTGATCATTTCTGGTTATTCTACTTCAATTCATTTACCCTTTCCGTTTGTGTGTATTTAACTTATAAATTTCGTGAGTAAACCATATAAACTTCATGAATTGCTTCAAATCCTGTTTTAGAAATCCAATGGTAGTCTATCTTCGTAATAGTTCATAGCCCGTATATTGTCTTATGGACAAGACTTGGCTGAGGTTGCTAGCAGAATTTGATCGCATATTGTGTATTCTCTTCCTACTAAGTAGATGATATTTTATTGATTATTGGAATTTTTTCATATCAAGCAATTACAGTTATGAGTTGCTTGTAATTAGGCAAGTGTGTATTCTCAGTGTCAATCCTCTTGCTTTAATTTGTTAAAGATGTCTACTCAATGTATCTCAATATTTAATATACCAATCTGCGACAGGTTCATTGATTTTATCGTGTTAGATGCGAAAATATATATTTTTTCCATATATGTCGGTTATTTTTAATCATTCCGTTCTTTCATAAATTTGTTGTAAATTCTGTTGTGATCAATATATATATATATATATGCTGTTGTAATTTTATTTTTCATGAACGATTATAGTTCAAGGAGGATAGCAACACAGAGAAAAAAATTGCTTCCAAACTGAAAACTTCTGCCGAAAGTTCTCTGTTGTTGGAGAGTGAAGACAAAACCCGGCGCAGTCTGTTCGATCTTTTACAGGTAGCTTTATCAAATTTGCTTTGTGGATTATATTCTTTTCTTCCCTCGTTATCTGTCTGTATTGATATTTACACTGAAAAGTAAAGCTCAGAATATTTTCACTTAATTTTGATTCACTAGTATTAAGGGTATTTCATTGCCAGTAAACCAAACGGATCTCTTGTTTTAAGATACTCTTGTGATTCCACTGCTAGTTAAAACCTAGTTTCTTATTTATTTGTAGACAATGGATCAAATTGACACACTTCAGTTTTAATATGGCTTTTCTTTTAATCTATGTTGTATTTTTTTTCTGTATTCTGAATTGTGATCTATGTCCTCTTGAACTTGCAAATCCCACATTGTGTTATTTGTTATTGTGTTTTGCAGAATATAGTTCTAATCCGAGATCCAGAGAATCCAAAACATTTTTATCCTCGTTTCAACCTTGAAGATACCTCAAGTTTCCAGGCTTTGGATGATCATAGGTATATTAATAATATTAGCGTGTGTGTGGATATAAATCATTAGGGATGGTTCCAACTGTTATGCTGCTTTTTCGTTATTGTTTGACACTGAAAACTGTTCTCCATCTAATACAAAAATTCTTTTCATATTCTGTTTTCTGACTTCCTTGAGATGTAATCTTACGATATCTTACTGCTTATCATACAATACAGCAAGGATGTTCTCAAAAGATTGTACTACGATTACTATTTCCATCGTCAAGAGAATCTTTGGAGGCAAAATGCGCTGAAGACTCTACCTGCACTTCTAAATTCATCAGAGATGCTGGCCTGCGGGGAAGATTTGGGTCTCATTCCATCTTGTGTACATCCTGTATGTCAATTATATTCCTTAAGCTCTTATAAATAAGAACCTCTTTCTCACTCGTGAGCACAGCTCCTCAAACGCACACACACACACATATGTTAAGAATTATGCTCAAGACATGGAACGGATTTGAATTATTTCATTTTGAGTGGTGTTACATTATGGTTTGACTATAGATTCGTTGGTGCAGGTTATGCAAGAACTCGGATTAGTTGGGTTGCGTATTCAACGGATGCCCAATGAATCTGATCTGGAATTCGGTATTCCTTCTCAGTACAGCTACATGACGGTAAATTTTTCATATACTATTGTTTATCCTTATTTTACTTTGGAGTGCCTATGATTGAACTAAAGGAAGCATGCTAACCCTTTCTATCTTTGTTGAGGCTTCATAGTTCAATATTAAATAAAACCATCCAAGGCGGGATGATAAATACCCTATGAATTTTTGTTTTGTTTTGTATTAAGCCTAAGAAACCATAACTCGAAAGTTATCTGGTTGTGTTATATAGATATATGTTACATCTATGCCACATGCAAATGTCTTTTTTGGTTTTATGCTTCAAATAATGAAAAGTTACTGGTTTTGCATGGTTTATTCATAGTACTCCTGATAAATCCGGATTCAGCTTTATTGAGAACTAATGTATGTTTCTGAATTTAGAGGGCTTTTCTAAATTTGTCATTTGATTCAGTAAGTCATGCCGATGTGCAGGTATGTGCTCCATCATGTCATGACTGTTCCACCTTGCGTGCTTGGTGGGAAGAAGATGAAGACAGAAGACAACGATTTTTCAAGAATGTGATGGAGTCTGATGAGTTGCCACCTGATCAATGCGTTCCAGAAATTGCGCATTTTATTATAAGGCAACATATCGAATCCCCATCGATGTGGGCAATTTTCCCTCTTCAGGTAATATGACAGACATGTTAAAAAAACATGATTTGTAAGTTCCATTTAATTACCTCGCACAGGCCTCACAGATTGCACTGGTTTGTTCATGGCTGTTAGACTTCTTCCATTTTAGTTATTTACCTTCACATGAAAATCATGCCACTCTTAATCTGGCAAACAGGACTTGTTAGCATTAAAAGAAGAATATACAGCACGGCCAGCAATAGAAGAGACAATCAACGACCCTACAAATCCGAAGCACTATTGGAGATACCGTAAGTGCTGTGCTTTTCCTTTGTTAAGACTTAAGAGTCTTACAATGATTTGTGATGTTAGCTGAATAGTGATTATAACTGGAGGTTTGTAATTATAATGACCGAACTGTTTTGGTAGAGAATTAGGATATAACTCACTCTGTCTTGGACCGGTTTCAGGTGCGCACGTGACTCTGGAGTCATTGAATAAAGATAATGAGCTCAAAATCATCATTAAAGATCTCGTACGTTGGGGTGGAAGATCAATTCCTCCAGAAGACTCAGAAGTTGAAGCAAGTCTAATCTCAACATCATCAGCAGCAGATGCCATTTCAGAGAAGCAACAGTTTGCTGCTATCAGCGAAAAGATCGGTCATCCTTCTGAATCTAATGGAGTTCCATCAAAGGGTCCTTTGGCCGTCCGTTGATTGTACTCTACTTATCCTTCAATTCAGATTTACGTAACTTGCTACAATAAGGAAAACAATAAGAATTCTTCCATGTTGCTTCTATGATATTTACTTTATAAAGATAAAATAAATTTAGAAGTATGTATATGTCTAGGCCTATATGTGCCTATAACTTGCAGCTATTATAATAAAATATTCAATTTTCCATTTTTATGAATCGGAGGCGGTAGAAAATAATATGTGAATATTGTTATATTTTATTCATCAGCTCAAGGCTGATATTTATAATAAGAGTACAACTAGTTATAAAAGGAAATACTCCCTCTGTCTCTAATTATAAGCACCCTTTTAAACATAAAGTTTGTCTCTAAATATAAGCCCCTTTGCAAATCCCTAGACACATTTATTAATACTTTTCCAAACATAACCCTACTTTACATTGAAATTCGAAAAGTCAACTACAAATACATCTTTTCACCAAGGACAATTTAGTAATTGTAATATTCAAAAAGTACATATTAATTACACTATCAACTTTTCTTAATATGCGTGAAAAACACCAAGAGGTGCTTATAATAAGGGACGGAGGGAGTAATAGAAAACATATGAAAAACTAGAATATTCTATAAATAATGAAATAGGAAACTATATATTTTCCAACACCCCCCTCAAGTTGGTGCATAGATATCTATCATGCCCAACTTGCCTATCAAATGTTCAAAGGTGAGTCTTGCTAAACTTTTGGTCAAGATATCCGCAGTTTGCTGACTTGAAGTTACAAAAGGTAGACATATGATTCCGGCATCTAACTTCTCTTTTATGAAATGTCGATCAATCTCAATATGCTTGGTTCTGTCATGTTGAACTAGGTTATGAGCTATGCTAATAGCAGCTTTACTGTCAGAGTATAATTTCAACGGAAGCTCAATTTTCATCTTAAGCTCTTCTAAGACTCTGTGGATCCATAATCCTTCACAAATAGCCATAGCTCTAAACTCGGCTTCTGCACTACTTCTTGCTACAACTCCTTGTTTCTTACTCCTCCATGTCACAAGATTACCCCAAACATAGGTACAATATCCAGAGGTTGATCTTCTGTCAGTGATTGAACCTGCCCAATTAGCATCAGTGAAGATAGACACATTCCTTTCATTAGTCTTCCTGAAAAATAATCCCTTTCCGGAATTTGCCTTTAAATATCTCAGTATCCTATAGACCGCCTCAAGATGTTCCTCAAAAGGAGAGTGCATAAACTGGCTTACTACACTAACTGAGAAAGCAATGTCAGGTCTAGTGTGTGACAGATAAATCAATTTTCCAACCAATCTCTGGTATCTTCCAGTATACACAGGAACACTACCTTCTTCCCAAAGTTTTGCATTAGGATCCATGCGAGTATCTGATGGTCGACATCCACTCATTTATGTTTCTTTTAATAAATCTAGAATATATTTCTGTTGGGAAACAACAATACCATCCTTTGATCGAGCAACCTCGATACCAAGAAAATATCTCATGGAGCCCAAGTCCTTGATTTCAAAGTCTACTGCTAATTTCTCTTTCACTCTTCCCATTTCAACTGTATCATTTCCAGTAAGAACAATATCATCGACATAAACAATCAGGATAGCTATTTTTCCATCTTGGGAGAACTTTGTGAACAAGGTGTGGTCAGCCTGTCCTTGAATGTACCCTTGTTTCTTCATGGACTGAGTGAATTTTTCAAACCAAGCTCTAGGAGACTACTTTATTCCATACAAAGACTTATTTAGTTTGCATACATTTGATCCGAACCTATCTTCAAAGCCAGGAGGAATGTCCATATATACTTATTCTTCTAAATCTCCATTGAGAAAAACATTTTTAACATCCAACTGATGTAGGGGCCAATCCAGGTTAGCCGCAAGAGATAAAAGAATTCTGACAGTATTCAATTTAGCAACAGGAGCAAATGTCTCTGAGTAGTCTATACCATAGGTCTGAGTAAAACTCTTAGCCACCAATCGAGCCTTATACCTTTCAATCGACCCATTGGAATTATACTTCACAGTAAACACCCATTTGCATCCAACCGTCTTCTTCCCATCCGGTAGTGTCATAACACTCCAAGTTTTGTTCTTTTCAAGGGCTCTCCTCTCCTCAAGTACAACTTCCCTCCGCTTTGGAACTTCTAGAGCAACCTGTACACTTTTTGGAATTTCTACAATAGACAGTTTTGAGGTGAAAGCAAAAAAAAGATGAAGACAAATTCGAATATGATATGAAATTGGATAAGGGGTGTTTAGTGCAAGATCTAACAGGTTTTCTAACAGCAGTAAGATCATCTATATCGGGATACAAGATACAACTCTCAGAAATAGAGAGAGACTTACCTTTTCTGGTTTTAGGAGGTTGATCATTCCCCGGTTCAGATTCATGACGCTGTTGAGATGTGGACTAATCACTTTCTTTGCGGTTCTTCCTCACAAAAACATATCCTTTCCAAATATTGTTTCTTGCTTCAAACCTATTCTCTTTAGATGGCTCATTACTTTGTGGCATTTCGATTAGATCATCATTATCATTACTTTCAAAATTCTCAAATTTTTCTTCATGAGAAAATGTAGGCTCAGATTCACCAATTTCCTTACTCATAACAGGAGTAGGATCAGATAAAGAATCATGGCCATTTTCTTTTGGTGCAAAAGTATAAGTCTTAGAACTTTGTGATGCAGGCAAAGATAAATTATTAAAAAAACTCATGTCCACGGTTTGAAACGAGTCTTCGTTTAAATTCCCCCTGAAGATGAGTGTCATCAAAAAAATATTTGTTTTCAAAGAATGTAACGTCCATAGTGACAAACATTTTTTGGATCAAAACATTTATATCCCTTCTGTGTTGGGGAGTATCCAACAAAAACACATTTTATAGCACATGGTTCAAGTTTTCCAACATTTTTATGTTCATGAACAAAGGCTGTGCAACCAATTTTTTTTAATGTCAAATCAATTGAAACACGAGTACTAGGAAAACATTCTGTGAAAGTATTAATTGGAGTTTTAAAGTTTAGAATTTTTGAAGGCATTCGGTTAATTAAATGTGCAGCAGTTAAAACAGCTTCACCCCACAAATAGTTTGGTACTTTACTTGAGAAAAGTAAAGCTCTAGCTATCTCCAATAAATGTCTATTTTTTCTTTCTGCAACTCCATTTTGTTGAGGAGTATTAGGACATGAACTTTGATGTATAATTCGATTTTGAAGAAAAAAATCACCCAAATTAGTGTTAAAATATTCTTTGCCATTATCACTTCGAAAGACTTGAATATTAGTTTGATATTGGTTTTGCACCATTGTACAAAAATCCTTTACAGTCTGACAAACATCAGATTTCCCCTTTAACAAATACACCAAGCATACCCTTGAATGGTCATAAATAAAGGTGATAAACAATTTTTAAGCGAAAGTGTACTTGTACGGTTAGGGCCCCAAACATCACTATGAATAATAGAAAAAGGTTTTGATGGTTTATAAGGCTTTATTGGAAAATGGGAACGGTGATGTTTTGCAAATTCACATGTTTCACATTTAAACAAAGAAATATCCTTATTATGAAATAACTTTGGAAACAAGTGTTTTAAATAGGGAAAACTAGGATGCCCTAATCGTAAATGCCACGACCTAATATCATCATCATTATTATTCAAAACAAAAAAAGACTCAAAGCAGGAACTTATTGTTTTAGAAGGTAGTTGTAATGCAAATTCAACGTCAAAGTAGTAGAGTCCTCCACTCTCCTTAGCGCTGCCAATCATCTTTCCCGAGTTCAAATCCTGAAAGACATAGTGAGATTGGAAAAAATTAGTTTGACAATTGATATCTTTGGCTAATTTACTGACCGACATGAGACTGCAAGATAAATTTGGGACATGAAGGACATCTTTAAGGGTTAGGCTTGGAGACAACACAACCGAACCTTTACCCGCAATGGCTGAAAGAGAGCCATCTGCAACTTTTATTTTTTGATTACCTGCACATGGACTATATGAAGAAAACAGAGTAGAATCATCTGTCATGTGATCACTTGCACCTGAATCTACTATCCAAGCACAACTAGGACTGACACTAAGAAGGGAAGAATTACCTTTTGGGGCAATAGAGCAAGAAAGAGTGTCAGATTCAAGAGTTTTGTACAGTCTGTCTAGTTGTTCCGTTGTGAAAGGAAGCTTAACTGAGGAGGGTGATTGTCTTTTACCAGAATTACTAGCTTGGAATGTATGATCCTCACCTCCACTTTTGTTCTTCCGATTTGAAGGTGGTGGAAAACCATGTAATCTCCAACATTGAAAAATAGTATGTCCCAAACGATGACAGTATTTGCATTCACGACGAAATTTAAAGGCGGATGATCTTCGTGGAGAATAAAAAATTGTCATAATTAATAACCTCAGCCAAATAGTACCGGAAGCAGTATTTTTTTTTAATGAACAGTACCACGGATGGACAGCAGCCGTGAATAGTATTTTCGGTGAACAATGCGTGTGAACAGTACACACGATAAACAGTGCTGCGCGAACAGTATTTTCGATACATGATGAACAGTACCGCATGAACATTATTTCGATGAATAGTGTCGCACACAAAATCGGGAGCTCTGATACCATGTAGAAAATAATATGTGAATATTGTTATATTTCATTCATCAGCTCAAGGCTGGCATTTATAATAAGAGTACAACTAGTTATAAAAGGAAATAATAGAAAACATATGAAAAACTAGAATCTCATATAAATAATGAAATAGGAAACTATATATTTTCTAACAGAAGCTATATTCTCTTTTGGATAATTATATTATTGGTGTGAAATATCTATCGACTTTGTTGACGACTAAGGTTCAAACCTGGGATCTTGTTTAATATATTTGTATCTCCTTCAGCCACCTTTTTTTTTTCTTTTCCCATTAACAAGGTTAAAACTTGGGATCTTGTTTAATGAATCCGAGTTCAGTTGCACTCGGAATACCGTAATTAAGTTGTTAAATTCGAGATTCTAGTTGCACTTGTGGAGTCTATAAATTTCAGACGGTAAGAGTTTATCTAATATTTAAATAACCTATACATTAACATATATAGATTGAAATTCTGGCGTAGTCCAAATGGGGTACTAGATGTTAGCACATCGCGTACCACATCTCCTACCAGTGCAGAACAAGAAAAAGAAACATGACAAAAATAAATTGCAAAGAAAGTAAATAACACAGTATGTTGTTAACCCAGTTCGGAGCAACCTCTCCTACTCTGGGGGATACCAATCCAGGAATGAATTCACTACTATAGTTCTAGTTCAAAGACTCCAAAACCTTCCGTTTCTATCTTATCGCCTAGACACTATCTCATGCAATCCTACCTAGGAACTCCTAGATATGAGACGCTCCGTCTCACTTCCTCCTAGCCACACAACCAGTGTGACCGTATAACACTAATAACAATTTGGCGAAGAACACACTTCAAACAAATACCTATCTCCGTACTTTAAAGCTTAGGAGTAGATTAAAAGATTACAACTCAACTAAAAACAGTCCTACTCTAGCATCAAGATGATACAAGAGTGGCTCACAAATAAAGCACAAGGCTTACAAGACACGAAATCCTAAAAGACTACATCTTTGATATATTTGTTTAAGCTTCGGTTTCGGTAAATAAAATAGGTCTGAGTCTTCCTTTAAATAGCCTCGAATTAGCATGGGCTGATCATGAATTTCGTGCTTCACAAATAGCTTAGATATAGGAAAAATCCAGTACAAACATATTTTTCAAGCAAATCCAAGCAAATCAAATAAATCCCTAAAATATAGGCATATCTTTAGGAACGATGCAAAAAGAGATCTGATCAGAAATAAACTGACTTCCTTGTCTTGGGGAACAAGCAAAAAGCTTAAAAGATACATTCAACAAATAAGGCGCGCGTGATCCTCATGTAACAAACTGTCCACATATTCTGGCTTCAGGATGTTGTTCCAGATGTTGCCCCATCTGTCTCTACATCCGGCTAGATCTTTGTTTTTGCAAAATGTAGCCAATTTAAAAAACCCAACATAGATAATAGATAATATACTACCATTAAAAATCAACAACTCATCCTCTACCAAAAAATAAATAAAAAATAAATCAACAACTCATCTTTTATGAAACTATATCTAAAGAATAGGAAGAATATAGAAGAATAAAGATAGATGAGAGAAATTGAGAAAAGAGAAGAGTCTATACTCCCTCCGTCCCATATTATAAGCAAAAAAAATTACTTTTTGTTGTCCCAAATTATAAGTAAAAAAAAACCAACTTTTATCATTTCTAATTTTTACTTATTCTCTTAAAATTTACTCTCCTTCTTCTTTTCCCCATAATCAATAACCAATCAAAATTCTTTTTACATCTTCCAATGAAACTTATTTCAAGAAAAACACAAAAAATCATACTTCAAACTATCACATTTTACTTTTCTTAATAAGTGTGAATTTTTTTTGCTTATATTATAGGACGGAGGGAGTATTATTCATCATTAGGATTAGGGTTACAATATACTGCTGCAAGAGTACAATACCCTTTTGTGATAATCCGCCTCGTTAAAAACCTAACCAGGAAAATCCAATGGGATAAAACCATGGTTAAGGGAAAAAGAGTGTAAAACACATTTATTTCTCCTCCTCATAAAGACAATTATATATGAGATGAAGAATAACACTTTGGAAAGGAGAGCCGACATCATTAATTTTGAACAAGGCGATGCGGAAACATTATATGATTGAGGGATCCGAATGATGTTCCGGTCCAATTCTCTTTTATCGAATCAAACTCTTCCCTTCGATTTTTACTTTTCTGTTATTGGAATTGAAATTGAAACCTTGAAACCAAAAACTCCCCCCTTTTATTATGCATTTTTATAAACACTTAATTACTAGATTTATTGTTTTAGTTGATTAAAAAATCCCTCAGGAACGGTAATTTTTACTACTTGCGATAATTTGTATACTTGCAAACCAATCATCAAATTTTTAGTTAATCGGAAGCTTTACTTGGCGATGACCTTGTAGAAAGACCTGATTTATCTCTTTTGATATACTCTTCTTTGAATTAGCTGTTGATATCATTTTCAAATTTCTTATATGTGTAGAATCACAAACCTTAACAAAATCACATTCTGAACTTTCTGGATGTAGTGCTAAAACTTCCACATAATTGGATGATATTGTTGTATCTCTAAGATACAAATTATATACTTGACTTTGTTCCAATATCTTTGAGTTTATTGATACAAATTATACCACAACATGCATAATTGGCAAAATGAAATAATGTCCTCAATTGAACTAAAACAACCAATTCAAGTAACTCATCATTTTCATGAGACGTGGAATAATCTGTGTTCACATTAAGTGACATTGTACATGAATTATATCTCATTCTCATTGAAATACGAAGTTTGCAATTTCAAACAAACTTTGATCCTCCAACATATTTCATTTCAAAATTTTCTTTATTCATTAGATTTCAGGAGCTCTTCAGGAGTTCTGATCAAGTATATATTATCATTATAAAAATCAATTACAACATATATTTCCAAAACCGGACAAATCTTGTCATTTTCATATTTCTCATTTGGAAATATTCACTACAAATATTATGCAATATGCATCTTGATTGTATGCGTATCCAAAGAGACTTATTCATTTTATTAAGTCATCTATTCAATATTTTGAGTTATACGTTTTATGGAGATTAAATCCTTCAGGGGGTTTAATATAATCATCACTAACAAGTGAGCCATACAAATACATTGTAACACATTTTTCAAATAAATTAAGTTTTTCATGTGTTACTAACTTAATCAAGTATGGACGAGTTTTGTATTTCACTTCAGGTGAATATATTTTTTGCCAAAATCAATGACAAATCTTTATCAATACTATTAGACAAGTCATTATTTCTTTTCACAATAAAATTGATTTATATCTCATCATTTTCACATCTTTAAGTTTACGGACTACTGGTCCAAAAATCTTCACTTTGCAAAATGAGTTTAATTACGTAGCAATTGCTTCTTTTCATTTAGACAATTATTATTGTGTTGTCTATAATTCTCAATAGACTTTGGTTCATGATCCTCATGATCTTATCACAAATAACGCTATATTATATATAAAAATATCGTCAACGTTGACTTCCTTTTGGTTCCATCATATTTCATTCATGAAATAATTCGTCAAGATCTCTTTATTATCATAAATTTCAGGTACCTAATAAGTTCTTCTGGAACTGAAAAATCAATTATGTCAAATGTTCTTTTGAAATTTTCATATCCGCACTTGGGTCATCTTTCTTTTTAGCTCATTTTCTTATTTGAGGATTTTTATCATTTGAACCGACTGACCTATCACGCTTCACGGTGGTTAAGACTCATTTGCAATACAAGATTGTCCAACAAGGACATCCATTTTGATTGGAGCATTAGCAGCTGATATTTGATTTCATAACTTTGCAATTGATTTATCTTTTGAACATCTGGTTCAAACTATTTTATATGAGGATCAAAATGAGATAATAATAATTTATATCAAGTGATTCATTTGAACTTCTGGTTAAAATTTTCAGCTGTTTATTCTCTCCCCCTAATATTGAGAAAATTAATTCATCACTTGATAATCAGCATATCGGGCTTTAGACAAGTCTCCAGCGTTTACCTCGAAATACTTTATAATATATGGAGATTAATATCAAATATATTTTCTCAATATTCTAATTAGAATTCATCTTAGTGCATTATATTGGAGCAATTGGAACATACCAACACATCCAAAAATGCTTATAAGAAAAATATTAGGTTATAAACCTAAAGTTAATTGAAAATTAAGAGGAGGACTTTCATATAACAACTTATTGGCTAGATGTGAAGCAAAAACTCTATAAATGACTGTCAACACAACAACACTAATTGGAATATTATATGGCAAATTAAATCTTGTGAGAGAGTAAGAGCATTTGTATGGTTATTAAAGTATGGCAGAACTTTAACTCATTATAGAATGAGTAAAATGAATTATGGATCGTGGATGACTTGGGAAAAAAATTGAGAAACGCAATGGATAACACTGAAAAAACACTGTTCACCATATTCTTCATCGGTTGAAGAATCTGGTTTTGCTGCCTTCAGAATCGCGTTATCCAGAATCGTTAATTTGACGTCCTCTTTGAAATTCTGGCAGAGTCCAAATGGGGTACCGGATGGACAACCTTTGAGTCAACAACGTGCACAGCAGAAGTAACAAACAATAAATAATAAATATCTGAAAATAAATAGTACGCAGTGTTTGTTAACCCAGTTCGGCGTATAATACACCTACTCTGGGGATACCAATCCAGGAGAGAATCCACTATGGTAATACTAGTTAGAAGCTATCAGCAAACGACCCGTTTACACTTCGTCACCTAGTCACTACCCGTGCTATCTTCAACCTAGGCCCACCTAGATCAGAGACCCCGTCCATTCTCGTCTTAACCACACACCCAATGTGATTGCTCAAAACTTAAACTTTGGTGAAGACACACTTCAAACAAATATCTATCTCCGTACTTAAAAACTTAGGAGTAGATTAAACAAAAACAACTCAAGAAAACAGTCCTAAGCAAGTATCAAGGTGATACAAGATAGGCTCACAAGTAAATAAATGACACGCTAAAACCCTAGACACAAAAATACTATACTTCACGATGGTTTCAGTAGTATAAAAAGGTCTATGGTCTTCAATATATATAGCACATAGATAGCCACGGTAGTTCCTTTAATTTGACTTCACAAATAAGTTAAAATTAAAGTATATCCGATAAGAAAAGATTCATTGAAGTAAATCCAACTAAAATCCTAAAATATAGGAATATATTTTAGGCTTTGTATACTTTGAGATATCTTCAGGAAATAAACTGATCTCTACGTCTTGAGGAACAAGTAATGCGATAAGGAGATTAGCTTGACCAAATTCGCGCCCAACAAGCTTGTGACAAACTGTCCATATTTTCCAGCTTCAGGATGTTGTTCCAAATGTTGCCACATCTGATCCTACATCTGACTATATGTTGTTTTTGCAAAATATAGCCAATTTCAAAAACCCAACAATCTCCCCCTTTGACAAATTTTGGCTAAAACAATATTAGGCAGGTTATGGAAAGATGTAGTTCACGTCTTCCTTTAAGTCAACATAAACACACAACTAGAAAAGAAGATAGAACATAATATGGCTATTTTTACAGCAACACTTCAAGTAAATCATAGCACATAAAGAACATCAGAGACTTGCACCAGCGGAATAAACACATCTAGTCTCACACAAGAACAACATCAGAGAGAAATAAACTCTCTAAGTGGATTCACATACTTGAAGAAAAATAAATTCTCACACATTAAGTCTTTAAAAAAATTACTTCACATCAAAAGACATAGAAAAGAGACTTTCAGTCAAATAGAGAAAAATAAATTCTCCATTCAGACATTCTGGATGGTATCCAGGATGAGGCAGCATTCAACAGAGCATCTGGGATAAAATGTAAATTGCTCCCCCTCAATCAACACACATCAGGATATCATCACAAATTTTACTCCCCCTGAATACATATATGTCAGGGAATCATCATATACCTTCACTCCCCCTGAACATGTGCATATCACACATACAACAAATATTAGGATTACTCCCCCTTACGACATGCATAGCAAATAAGTGTTACTCCCCCTCAATGCAACATACATATGCAAACAATATCACTACACACTATACATCAGACCATGCATGTCAAACTACCTAGTACTGCCCATCACATCATTGGATATTCATCAACACATACACACATCAGATGTAGATCCACATCTTCCACCACATGCAGCACACAGTCAAAGAACAAAAAATTATATTACGCACATTACAGCACTCCCCCTTTTTAGCCATAAAATTTTACAAGATCAATAGGCAGCACCAAACGATCACAGAATAGGACAGTAGATCACAAAATAGTAGAGTGCACATAGGTGCATAGTAAATCCAGGACATAGCCCACAAATCAAAGGAGAGAAGAAAACCTGAGCACCAAAATAAACCATCCAAAAAAAACATAATCAAGGCACAAAGAAAAAAAATATGTCGAGTTACAATCCCTCTTTCTTGATCAGCGTGCAAAGAATATAAAGAGCCAAAAGTGGTTGCACGCACATAGCGATAACTGCTATAAATTCATATTGTTGAACGATGACCGAGATGTTTCTATAGGAACCCACAAGTAACAATTATCTTTGGACCTTACACCTCTCATCAAGACATCACCCTTCTCATTTGTAATCAAGCACCCAGATTCGGTGAAATTCACTTTCATACCTTGATCACATAATTGACTGATACTGATTAGATTAGCAGTCAATCCTTTCACAAGAAGCACATTATCAAGCCTTGGCAAACCTTTAATTGAATAAGACTTTAAGTCCATTAGGAATTTTTCTACCCCAGTCATATGTCTGGAACAACCACTATCAAAATACCAATTCTTCTTAGATGATGATCTAGATGAGGTATGAGCTATTAAACTTACATCTTCCTCCATGGGCTTTCACTCATTCTTGGTCTCAACCACTTCAACTTCAGGTTTTTGCTTCAGTGATTTTTTAGGATACCAATACAACTTATAGAAGAAAGGTCTTATATGTCCTTTCCTACCACAATGATGATACACCCATGGTTGAGATTTCGTATTTCTGATTCCCGGATGGGGTTGCACATGGGGCAGCCTCTGCTTCAGCATTGGGGGCCTGTTGTTTCCTTCTAAGGGCAAAAACTTAAGCTCTGGATCATATTGCTTAGGTTTGTTGAGATTTTTGTAGTCATAACCAATCCCTTTTGTCCTCTTTCCAGGAACTTGTGTTTCAATTAACTCTTCTAGTGTAGCCGTACCACCATGCATCATTATAACTTCCTTCTTCATATGTTCAAGTTTAGAGTTTAGTAATGTTACCTCATCATTCAGTTATGAAATTGTGGCCAGATGCTCGTTCTTTACAGATTGAAGTTCCAGTATGAGTCTCTTATGATTTTCTTGACTTCTACATACCTCTTTACTTCTTTGACATAAGGCTCTATATGATGCAGCTAGCTCTTCATAAGTTACATCTCCAGTGTTGGATTCTGTGTCTGAAGTACATGTTCCAGTTAAGGCAGTGATGCGTTTAGCAGTCTCATTCAAAGTGTCTTCATCAGAATCTTCATCCTCTGACCATGTTGCAGTCATCCCTTTTTTTGTTTCTTCAAGTAGTTAGGACATTCAAATCTGATATGACCATATCCATTGCATTCATGACATTGTACACCTCTCTCTTGACTCACTTTCTCTTCAGATTTTGGTTTCTTTTGAAAACTAGAGTCTTTGTGAATGTCGAGTGGAATGGGGGACACATTCTACTTCACATTCTGTCTTCCACGCCTATTCATCCTTCTTAATACTTTATTAAATTGTCTACCCAGAAGAACCATGGCCTCAGATAGGATTTCATCAGTATCTGTCTCCTCTTGTGTAGCATCACTTTCTGCATTTGAGACAAAGGCTATACTCTTGCTTTTGCTTCCAGCACGTTCATTTGCAGAAATTTCATATGTCTGAAGAGAACCCACAAGCTCATCCAGCTTTATTTCAGATAGATCTTTAAACTCTTCTATGCAAGTGACCTTCATGTCAAACTTTTTGGGTAGAGACCTCAACATCTTTCTCACCATTCTTTCTTCAGGAAGTTTTTCACCTAAAGAGTCAAATGTGTTAGCATAACCTAAAATAGTCATATGAAAGTCATGTACCGTCCCATCTTCCTTCATTCTGAGATTCTCAAATTTAGTAGTCAGCATCTGAAGTCTAGAGTTCTTGACTTTTGATGTCCCTTCCTGAGTAGTTATCAATATCTCCCAAGCTACTTTAGCCACAGTGCATCGCTTTATTAATCTGAACAAGTTCTTATCAACACCATTGAACAAGGCGTTCAAAGCTTTGTGGTTTCCAAGGGCAAGTTCATCTTCAACCTTCGTCCAATTTCCTTCAGGCTTCAAGGACACATTACCATCCTTGTCTGTAACAGTAGGATGTTCCCAGCCATTTATCACAAATTTCCATGTCTTTCTATCCATTGATCTCAAGAATGCTTCCATGCGTGATTTCCAGTAATCATAGTTAGTACCATCCAATAAGGTTGGCCTACTCACAGCTCCTCCTTCCCCTTCCATAATGACCAGAATCTTTCCCTGGAGTTCACCCTAATAGCAGAACAGGGTGCTTGCTCTGATGCCAATTGAAATTCTGGCAGAGTCCAAATGGGGTACCGGACGGGACAACCTTTGAGTCAACAACGTGCACAGCAGTGTTTGTTAACTATGTTTGGCGTATAACACGACCTACTCTGGGGGATACCAATCCAGGAGAGAATCCACTATGGTAATACTAGTTAGAAGCTATCAGCAAACGACCCGTTTACACTTCGTCACCTAGTCACTACCCGTGCTATCTTCAACCTAGACCCACCTAGATCAGAGACCCCGTCCCTTCTCCTCTTAACTGAAGGTGCGTGGAGAAAACACAAGAAGGGGGGGGGGGTTGAATTGTGTTTTGGATATTTAAAAACTTTTCTAGATATTTAAATCTATCAGAGTTTTTAAGCACAGCGGAATTATTCACACAATTAACTTATGGCTAAGTGAATGATGAAGGAGTAAATGAGAGAGTGAGAGAGAGAAGAACACACAACAATTTATTCTAGTTCCCCTCACAAATTGAGAGTACTCCAGTCCCCTTGTTTCCAAGAGAGTTCACTATAATCACTAAGATTACAATTAGATGCTCAAGCACACAAGCTCAAGACTTCCTTGCTCTGATCACACAAGATCAGAGACTTCCTTGCTCAAGCACACAGACTCAAGACTTCCTGCTCTAAGTCACACAAGACAGAGAGACTTCCTTGCTCCTACACTCAGCAGAAGAATTCTTTGCTCTAATCACTAAGATTGAGACTTATGTGCTTCTACACTAAGCAGAAGACTTCTTTGCTCTAATCACTAAGATTGAGACTTATGTGCTTCTACACTAAGCAGAAGACTTTCTTGCTTCTACACTAAGCAGAAGACTTACTACTAACTTATAAGCTTAAACTTATTACAAACATAATAACTTCAGAGGCTTAAGCTAGTTTCTATGCTCACTTCATTTGAGAGATATTTTCTATTACAATTCAGATTCTCACTTTCTTCTGAGAGATGTTTTCTAATGAAGATCGCTAGTCATCAATTCTTTCTTTGGCATATTTATATGAGTTGAGAAAGACATTGAGACGTTGGAGAAATTCCCGTTGTAAAATGGACAGCTGTAGTCTTTGAAGATCCGTTGAGTAAAGCCACGTCTTCTTTTGCAGTGAGGCTTCACCTTTACTGTTTGTCCAATAGTACAATAATAAGGTACAATTAGCTCCTGGAAAGAGAGGGATCACATCCTTTGTGATCGTTGTAATTAGTTGACCTTATAACAAATCATCAGGCTTGATAAGTGTAGTTGATGTAGCCCTTCTGATGATTTGGGGAATTCCTTTGCTTCTGATGAACCTTTGATAACTTGGAGTCTGATTGGTCTTGAATGGTTGGCCTCTGATAGTCCTTCGTAATTCAGCTTCTGAACGTCTTCATCCTCTGAATGACTCATGACTAGCAGATAGCTTCTGAACTCTTGTAGGCATCTGAACATCCTTGAGCTTCTGAACTCTTGCAAACGTTCTGATCCTCTTTGAGCTTCTGAACTTTGTTTAGCTTCTGACCACGTTGTAGGTTCTGAACTCTTTCAGAGTGTAAAGATTCAGACTTCCATAAGTTTCATCAGAGTCTAAATTAAGTGTGCTCTCGATATAATGTTGGATTCTCCTGCACTTAATTTAAACATTAGTACCATCAATTGTCCATTTAATACTTTGTTATCATCAAAATCTAAGGGTGTGTATTAACACATATTTTGTTCCAACAATCTCCCCCGTTTTGATGATGACAAACATAAGTATTAAATACAATTATTGTTGATAAAAATCAGCTATGTTGACATTAGGCTTCTGAGTTTCGCAAGCTCCCCCTAAGTCTGATAACCCATAGGGTTAGGTTTGTAAGCTCCCCCTATTTTGTATCCATAGTTAATTTTAATCAGTTTCAGAATTACTTTATTATATGACTTAAATTATTCATACTTCACTATATAAAGAACAAGGTTTGCAAGCTTCTTCTTTTCATAGTGTGATAATCTTTGAATAAAGTTGCACCCTTACTCAAGAACTAACTATGAATAATAAACTTCAATTAATAAAAGTATTCTCTTTGAAATTAAGCCCTTAATGCAGATGCAAGATAAAGCAATATTTAAATTGAATGACAAATAGGATCAGAGGCACTTAGAGACGTCTACACACACACTTGGTTCTGATGGTTATCATTAACAGCTTCAGAGTTCAAAATATTTTCAAACAGTTCAAAGCTTAAAAAATCTTTTCAAAAAATAGCTCAGAGCCTGAACAAAAATTTTAAAACAGTTCAGAGCTCTTTAGTACAATATTTTGAAATCCTCAAAGATCAGATTGTCATATCAAAGCATGTACCTCATGCTGCTATTTTGACCACTCTCCTACGTTCTCTCTCTGAAGCACTACAAAGCCCTAAAAAGCTAAGTAATTTCGCTTCTTCCAACAATTGAATTACCAATATTCTTTCTCCCCCTTTTGTCATTATCAAAAAGGTAGTATAAGCAATTAATAAAAATTTCAACTTTCAATGCCGTCAAATAGGAGTGGTTGAACGCATTTAAGACTCGGCCATTGAAATATGCTTATAAAAGGAGAGAGATACCTATTCATTTTATTCACACAAAATAATCTTAGGTTATTGATAGATCTCTTGAGAGAAAAAATGTAACGCTCAGAGAAGAAGAAAACAGTTTCAGTGAGAGTCAGTCAAGATAGGAGAAAACATAAGCAAGAAAAGTCAAGAAAATCCAAGCCAGAGCCTACTATCCGTGCGGTTTAAACTAAATGCGGTTTTTTGCGGTTTCGGTTTGGATTGGTTCGGTTTGCGGTTTTACTTTTGGATTGGTTCGGATATGATCGCTCATATATATATATATATATATATATATATATATATATATATATATATATATATAGACTTAATATCTCATATACGGGTCAATCCAATATAAATATTACTCCTAATATATATATATATATATATACTTAATATCTCATATACATGTCCCGTGAGATGCGGTCATCAGTCTACATACATAATAATCTTTACGCTTTATTATTATCCCATTTCATATTAGTGTTTGACTACGGATATTTTAAGAATAGTGTTCTTAAGTTAATGTAATCTCACAATTAAGTCTCACTTAATGCTTCATTACATGAACAATCTATTCTAGGGACTTTATTATTTTGGAAAACAAACATAATAAGGAAATGCCTTATTATATATATTTAATATATATAAATCATGTCACAATACAAAAGCAAATGCTATCAAATAGATTGACTTTTAGGGCTTACTCCAACATATTTAACATGAAATTAAAAATTAAATTTACTAATATAATATATTTTTATCTTATTATACTAATTTTTAATTCGTTAGAATTTTATTTTCTAAAATCATGGTTTTTCTAAAAACTAAGAGTAAAATATTGCATCTTTATTATTATTTTTTTGGTACAAAACAATAATAATAAGGGCATATAATTATAATTAAACACTGAGTTAGTACAAAACAATAATAATAATAATAATAATAATAATAATAATAATAATAATAATAATAATATTAATAATAATAATAAGAAGAAGAAGGTCATATTATAATTGAAATATTTTGCAACGTAAATTTGTTTTTCCGAAGGTCTGCAACGTTAAAAACTCAATTATTCATTTTTATTTTTAAAATTGTTACAAGAGTATTAATCAATAATCATAGTACTCTTAAATTTTTTTGGGATGATTTGTATTAACGTAAATAAGAGATGCTTTATTAAAAGTATAAATTTATTTGAAATTAAAATAAATTATAAAGGGTCAAATTGGATTTTAGGTAAAATAATAAGGGTAAAAGTGGAAGAAACAACAAAAAGCTATAAGCTAATTGAAATAGCGTCTGGAAAATAAGCTATAAGCTAGTAAAATAAGTTATAAGCTCATAACAAAATGACCGTTATCAAACAGAGTTTTTAGCTTATAAGCTATAAGCTCGTTTTGAAGCCTTACCAAACAGAGCCATATATATTCACTCGAAGTCAAACCTAAAACTTTTCATGTACATTCATAAGTTTAAGTGATGTTTAATTTGTCACTTTGTTTACGGACAAAAAAATAAAAATAAATTGCAGCCCGTATGTCACCAAATTTTAGGCCTACCAAGAAGTGTTTATTACACAAGAGCGCTTAGATGAGATGAAATAAATCTTTCTTAAACTTAACCCAGGTTTCGGTTCGATTCTTGATTTGGACATGCAGCAGCGTTAAATCTCTTATGGAGAGTTTGCCGTTCATTTGAGTTCCACAATATTCAAGAATTAGTCTATGCAGTTGTGCGTCAAAGATACCAAATTATGGAGGAAAAAAAAAGTGCTCAGACATAACATAATATTCAATAAAAAAAGAAGACATAACATAATATCATCAAGAGAGCAAATTGGTAGTATTGAAAATTTTTCAACGACCACAAACTAAAAACTAATAAAAGAAGAAAAAAATGGCAAAGTTATGCAATGAAACAAAAGGTTTAATTTGACCACAATGATTTTTTTAAGTCGCAACAGTTGTCACATTAAAGATAGGGCCAAGAAAATAAATAGCAGTTTTACACTTTAAGGTTGTTAGTTATTTAATACTAAATTAAAACGTTACATTTATATACAAAATTTTAAATTAGATTTTACCGTTTGTGTAAGAAAATATGCCAAATGTCGTTATGGTAGTTACCGAAGCAAAAATAGTAAGAATAATTACGTAAGGAGAAAGATATGAAGAGGAAAGATTGAAAGGGTTGAAAGGGTTTGTTGTGTTTTAGAAGAAGTGGGAATATTTTACGGTGGGAGTGGGAGTGAAAGTGGAGTTTTATTTCGATATTACTCCGGCGACGGTCTGATTCTCTCGCGCTCCCGTTGCTTCTTGTTTCCCTGAATACCTTTTAACGGTGTGTTCAGGGTACGTCTTTCTTTTGTTTTGTTTTGTTTTGAAATCTTTAAAATGGTTATATTGTCGTGATTGTGGTCACGACATCATATATTTTGATGTCTCTGCAAAAGACATTGTGATCACAATTGTTGTCGTATAAAGGATTTTTATGTCTCTACCAGCGCTTTGTGATCAAAATTGTTGTTGTTGTTGCATCACGGATTTTGATGTCTCTACGAGCGAGTTGTAATCACAATTGTTGACGTATCAATTATATTTGACTGTAATTATCTGCAATATCCAACGTTGTCTACCTTTGGTTCACGTGTAATTATCTCATTATATATATGAAAATTGGAAGATGTAAAAAAAGTTATATGATTAACCGATTTTCTAATATTTGTTAAATTTGTGTTGAATTTTTTTAAAAAGATTATTAAGAAAATGATTTTCTTTTTTTAGTTTAATTCTCGATATTTTAAAATTGATCTAGAAGGTGTTCGATAAAATGCCTTTTAGATCTCGTGGTGATTGTGAGATATTTGATTGTTGAATCAGTTTTTGTTTCAATTATGTGTTTAAATTGTGGCTTTTTCCAGTATTACATAATCTATGGTTTTCAAAATTATGTGTGGAACAGAGAGGGATGCATTTTTTCCTCTGTATTTCATTTCATTTTATGAATATGTATGTGAGATATAAAATTATTGATTTTTGTTTGTTTATATTTTGTGGTTTGGAAATTTGCAGGTTATAAGGGATTCAAGAAAAAATATACTAAGTTTGCCTGCTCTTCTGTTAATCTGTATCCAGCAAGCATTTGATTTTTACCCCCTAAAGCCAATATAGACAGTAAGAAATTTAATTGTTTATCAGTTTGATTTCTTAATCATGTTCCTTTAGTTGTTGTTGATGTTCTTGTATGATGATAAGAAAAGATAAATACCTATGAATTACATACACTTGTATGCAACACTAACACGTTGACACTGGTAGTAATTTTAGAAAATTGAATGATCGAATGCAATCACATGCGTCGGTGTGTTTGTAATTGCAGGTGTCCGTGTTGGACACCGGGGTATCACTATGAATCACAACACCGAGACAGAAAACAGACATGACACATGCACCAAGAGTAAATTTGAGAAAATGACATACAAATTTTAGTAGTACTTCTTCAATGATATAATAAATGTTTGAATATATTGTCATAAATTGAAACCTAGATTGTGTACAAACACATATAGATACTACATTAGTGTTTTACTATTTTAGAAAAGAAGAGGTTAAAATTTGAATGTTTTCAACATTGCAGATGTCATCATTGCCTTCAGGAAACTAATATTGTTGTGAGGGGATTTGGAATGCACTGCTGCTATTCTCACCTGGATGAGATTGTTCGAAATGGCCGTTGCCATTGATCAACAACACCATGGATTTAAGCCATTTAGTCGATCCCAGAGATGCAAACTCCAATCCTTTGGTCACCTTGATTACAACAACATTCTTGAACTCAACCAAACTACTATTCTAGCATTTCAAGCCGATAATATTCACCGCAGTTTCTCCACTCCATGTCTACCCTTAACCGGGGTAGAAGATCTCAATCCTCCTCATCCTAGGATCGAGATCGTTCGTGGAAGTGGAGCTCCGGTACATGCTCTAGTCGTCGAGGTTGCAGTTGCTATGGCCTCAGGTATTCAACCTATTCCACTCCCTAGTGGACTTGGTGGTGCCTATGTTTTCCATAACCAAAATGGTAACAACATTGCTGTAGCAAAGCCAGTCGACGAAGAACCTTTCGCCTTGAATAATCCGAAAGGCTTACAAAGTACTAATCGTCAAATGCTAGGCCAACCTAGCTTAAAGCGTCCCATTCGAATCGGCGAAACTGGTATAAGAGAATTAGCTGCTTATCTACTTGATCATGGAGGATTTTCTGGTGTGCCACCAACTGCTTTAGTTAAACTCTGTCATGCTACATTCTCCGATTCTTCTGCCACTGTTAAACTCGCTTCACTCCAACGCTTTGTTGGTCATGGTTTCGATGCAGGAGAGTTAGGCCCTTCTCTCTTTTCAGTTGATTCTGTTCATCAAATTGGTATTCTAGACATTAGGCTTATGAATCTTGATAGACATGCAGGGAATATGCTTGTTATGAAACATGATCACAATAGTTTTGTTAATGACAATGCTGTCGCCGATCTTGTTCCGATTGATCACGGCTTTTGCTTACCTGAGTGGCTAGATGATCCATATTTTGAGTGGCTGCACTGGCCACAAGCCTCAATTCCTTTCTCTGAATCAGAACTTGAGTATATTTCAAAACTCGATCCTTTTAAAGATGCTGATATTCTAAGATCCGAGGTACCTTCATTGAGAGAATCATCTATTCGCGTTCTTATCGTTTGCACCGTTTTCTTGAAAAAAGCTGCTGTTGCTGGCCTTTGTCTTGCTGATATAGGCCAGATGATGACAAGGGAATTTTGCCGTGGCGAGGAATCGTCAAGCGAATTGGAAAATATTTGTTTGAAAGTGAAAACTAGTATCAAGAATGAGAATGGAAAAGAAGAAGATGAAAAAGAGACTAATTGTGGAATTGGTGGCATTTCTTTTGGTGACATGAACAAAGGTGAATGGGAATTGTTTTTGGAGAATTTTGATAAGTTTGTGATTGGAGTTTTTGAGGATAAGAAGTGTAAGAATTGAAGAAGTTGGAAGAACATCAAGGAAAGTTGATGAATATTATTAGGAAGATAGGGGGGGTACAGAAGCCAGATGATGATGAATCATATATGAATCACTGTTGCTTATAAATAATTGTATATTATTGATATTGTCAAAAAAAATAAAATTATTAGTGTTAGGTTGTGTAGATATGAAGTACCATATGACAAAGATATGGAATAGTGTGATTGGTGAGCTTCTAATGCCATCCATTCCATTTTGCAACTTTGTTTGTTGCATTTGTCTTTCTATATCAAAGATAGATTTGTACACTATCTAAGTGATTATGTAAAAATTATTTCGGTGATTCAAAATTGTAATGGGATCAATTGGTTATGTAAATTCATCCCAATGTGTACTAGTTGTTGATGTTGATGTTACTAAATAATATACACTTGTGCACATATTTTTATAACTCTATGCATGATCTTACAATTTTATGTTTTATGTTAAGAATACATGTAAATGTAATATCTTAAATATATTAAAAAGGAAAAAAATCAACAAGTACAAAAACATGGGGTGGGAGTGGGAGGCAAGAACAAAACCCATGAAGGGAACGCTAATAAAATTGATATATTGAAAGACCTCGATTTAAATTCTTTACCTTTAAGAATCCTACATCCTATTAGAAGTCCCACATTGGCTAGAGATATGACAAAGATATCATTTATAAAGTAGTGCAAACATCAACTCTCAAGCTAGCTTTTGTGGTTGAGTATATAAGTCTCTCAAATTCTAATACATTGACCTACATTTAGTTTATTTTTAAGGTCAATTTTGTTATTACCATCTACGAGTGAATGTAGGTGAATTTAAGATTTTTGAATATAGAGAATCCAAATCCAAAAGACCTAGCCGATCGTAGTAAAAATATAAACTTACAAATAATATTCCACTGGTGTCGCTATTTTGTATCATAATATAGTAATCCAAAACGATATAAATAGTGCCCCGGGGCAATGGTCAAGTATGTTAAAATAGAAAGTTTGTCTCGAAATGCGTACATTCAATACCTCAAAAGTATAAAAAGTTGTATTTTAAATATTAATTTTATTTTGTATTTGCTTTTTTGATATGCTTAACAAGTGTCCCAGAGACACTGTTTAGCATGACCCTATTTATAAATATTCCACGAGTGTCGATATTCTGATAAAAAAATAAATAGTTAATATTAATAAAAGATACATAGATTTGAATCTTTGATATGAAACAAAGTACATGATGATAAGGTTCGTACATAAAAATATGCAGAAAATAATAAATGAAAAAGCCAAAGCAACAAAACTATAAAAAGAAGTTAAACTATAGAGTGACCATGAAAACATGATAGTCACAAAATGTTTCTAATATATTTTTATACAGTATTATCTAGACAATAATCTTAAAGGGTGAGATTCAAGTTAACTTCCTTCGAGGTTGATTGAGTTGATGATGAGGATACATCGGGATTCGCTTGAATTGTGTCTTCGCCAATAATATCCCGAGACAACAATTGAAGAGTTTGAGAACCATGTTGAGGATTGAAATTTCTTTCTTCAATACCAACATTTTGATTTTCACCCCAAAACCTAGTTATCCCAAATTGTGGTGTTGTAGGGGATGAATTTGGCATTTGCATCACAAATCGGGGTGATATTTGGGGTGCATTTGACATATACAACCCTCCATATATAGCGTCAGTAGAAGAACCAATGGCCCAATAAGGCATTGTCGTATTAATTGTTCATATGGGCGCTAGTTGGATGGGTCAAGTTAGCATTACGTAAATAAGAATACCCTTGATAGTGAATAGGGCTTGAAAATGGATAAAGGTAAGATTGATTAGTAGAAATAAATCTCATAGTTGAATTCATTTGTTCCTCTCTCCTTTGTTCTTCCATCTTTTTGAATTCACGCTCACGCTTATGAGTATTTTGGTGCCCCCCAAATGCTTGAGAAGTGGAAAATTTCTTGTCACAATAATGACAAGGGAATTCCCTCATTTTCTGCTCAGGTAAAGGTTCATTAGTAGCGTTCTGAGATAAAGGTTTACCAGTAACATAATTCTTAGATAAAGGTTCACATGTAGTGTTCTGAGATGAAGATTCACCTGTAGCTTTATAAGATGAACTTGAAAGTTCACCATTCTCCCATGGTTTGGAAGTGGACTTGGTGTGAATGTCAAGTCTCGTAGAAAGTACATCCTCATCATCAGATTTAGAGCTTGGTGGCATTGCCTCCGGTTCCTTCTCAAGTTTTGGCTCTCGCTCCTCCTTCATTTTGCTTTTGAGGTTTTTGTCCTCAACATTTTCAATGAAAATTCTCTCAGATATTTTTAAAACCAAAAAATTGAAATTTTCAAGTGATAAAACAAACTTGTGTAATTTCACCATGGCTAGAGCAGATTATTTATTGTTAGATGAACCAATAATGAATTATCTATATAATGAGGTGTTCCAAAGCTATCATGGCTTGTTTGAGGTGTTCCAAAGCTAAGTGAGCTTCATGCGTTCCATACCCCTTGATAAATTTACGATAATATTCATGGTGGCTTGGAAGGTGGCCGAAGCATTGCACAACCCGAATGACATAACTCTATACTCGTAATACCCATAATGAGTGGGAAAAGCAGTCTTGAAACTATCGTAGGGTTTCAAAAGAATTTGATGGAAGCCAGAAGTGAGGTCCAATTTAGAGAACACACGAGCAGAACCAAGCTCTTCCAAAAGCTCATCCACTATGAGGAGATGAAATCGATTCCATACCCCTTGATAAATTATAACGATTAAGGAAAAGGGATTGTTACTGGGTTGTATCTAGCCATTCTGCAAGAGCTTCTGCACTTAGAGTTCAATCTCCAATTTTTTAGCATGAGGATAACAGTACGGTGGTACATTGATCGGAGCTGCATTGGGGACTAAAGGAATGTCATGATCTGTCAATTGTGGTGGAGGAAGGCAAGTGGGTTCATCAAACAGAGAGGCATAGCGTTGGAGAAGAAGGTGGATTTTAGGTTTATTGTGTGTGATGTTTGAAGCTCATGGGGGTGCAGTAGTGGAGCTAACAATGCTTAACAAAAAAAATTTAGGCAGTGGGCTTTTGTTGGACTAACCTCCCCTTATGCTTCTTTCACCTCCTCTTCTTCTTCATCATCTATCAAAAGAAGGAATTGAGCCTTGCATCTGTGATTCCATGAAAACCTCTCATCATAGTTAAAATACAGGTCCTTCTGACGCCTCTCTACCATCTATGCCGATGACCACTGTCAGAATCGAGTCTTCAAAGGAGTTGTGGGAAGTAACAGGGAACTTGTTTTGTTGGTCGACACCTCCGGCGTTGCTTGCGGTGATTGTGGGTGATGCGCACCCGTTGATGACGAATTCGACCACTAATGTAACTCTTTGCACCATGTTATCCTCAATTGGGTCCAGTAACTTGGGCTGGTCCATATCACCCTCCATTTCAAAATGTTTAAAAAAAATAGTTTTCAACCATATTGTCACAAAAGTAATTTTACATTTTTTTTTTTTTTGGTCAGGTAGCCTAGTGGCTAGAAATTCCACCTTAAAGGCGGATAAGTGGAGTGTCCAAGGATCGAACCCTGGCTCCTGCGTTTATAACGCTATGTCCCTACCAACTGAGCTAAGCTCACGGGGACAAAAAGTAATTTTACATTACCTTAGGTAAATATAATAAATGTTAGTCCTATAAATTATAGTTTGAATTTTAACTCGTGCCAAATCTTCTTTATTGTATTTAATAGTTTATTTTTAAAACTTTTATGTTCCGTAGGAATAATAGGATACATCAAATTTTTAAAATTTTAAACAATTATAAATTTTTTCTTTACTAGTTTTAAACAGAGCTCTTTTAGCAAATACAAATTCGATCATATATAAATTTGATGTTTTTTCATAAGCATAAATTTGACTTTCGAAGGGTTGTCAAACCCAATTATTTATTAAATAATTGGTCAACTAGCTTGGCCATTGGTTTTAGCTATACAATTTACGAGTGTAATTAAAATTAAAATAGAATTGGTCGTTAAATCGGAAGTCGGACATGTAGTCGGTTGAACCGATCTGACACTATAAGAAAACAGTCATTTAACGGCGGCCAAAGGCCCTCAATAAGTGGCAAAAGCCACCAGTAAATAATAAAAATGGACTATTTATTGGTGGCCTTAATCTGACAAGAAAATGAGCAGTGGCGGAGCTAGCCTAAAAAATGGAGGCGGGCCGCTACAAGTATAAATTGCATATGCAAAATAAATTACTAAAAAAAAGACATATCATATTGAAGACATATTTAATATGGATATCTCAAAAAAAAGTGAAAAGGTGGACCATTACCATTTTTAATAAATAAATATTAAAAATAATTTTTATGTCAATTCATGGGTAAACTTCAAACTTTTTAATTTGTTCTTGTACTTATGTTTATAATATTATATGAATCTCTCTAACAAAAAATTTAAATTTGTTTAACAAAAGATTGATCAAACATGAATTTTTATACCTAAACTCTTTTAAATAAAAAGTACTTTTTTCTCCAAAACAATATACTTGAATACTTTGACAAAATAAATTACACATTTATAGACATCTATAAATTATTAAACAATAAAACATTAGAAGGGATGCTTCAAAAAATAAATTAAGAAGTATATTTGAATTATTAATGCATAATAGAACTCTGGGTGTCCAAATAGAGGGGGTTTGAAACCCCAGCAAACTGGAAACCTATTAAAGAATTCTAAGTTGTCCACAAAAGGGGTCTGAAACCCCTACAAACCGAAAAATAACAAACTACAAACACTATTTAGCGAGGGTTTATAACCGGTGCTAAATAGTATACATATGAAAAAAAATAAAAAATTATGGGACGGACCATGGCCTGAAAGTGTGAAAAACACAAGAAGGGGGGGTTGAATTGTGTTTTGAGGATTTGAAAATTTTCTTCAAGATTACGAAATCTATCAGAGCTATTTTGGCAGTGGATTACTCAAACACACAATGAGATCAAAAGCAAGATTAAGAGGATGAAAGAGAAAGAGAGAACACAGAAAGATTTTATACTGGTTCCCCTCTCAACTTGAGAGTACTCCAGTCCCCTTGTTCTTCAACAAGAGATTTCACTATAATCACCAAGATTACACAATTTGCTCAAGCACACAGCAAGATACTTCAACAGATGCTCCAGATCACACATCAGGAGTCTTACTCTAATTTGCTCCAGATCACACAGCAGGAGACTTCCAAATTGCTCAAGCACAAAAGCAAGAGACTTCGAGATGCTCAAGCACGCAGGCAAGAGACTTCACAAATGCTCAAACACAAACGCAAGAGACTTTGAATGTTATACAATAAGATTGTTTACAATGATGCACCTATGACTAACTCTTACAAATGTTATCAAAACAGATAGCTTTGACTTTGAATGAAGATCTTGAGTTTAAATCTTGGTCAGATATTTGCTATTATGCTCTTTGATTTGAATGAACACTTTCTTCCTTCTGTTGTGTACATCTTCTGAGTTTGTTAGCTCTTTTTCGAAGTTTTATCATTCAATCAACCCACGACCTTAAATCAAAGAGGTCTTGTATTTATAGGCATTACAAATAGAGACGTTTGAAAATAAGACCGTTGTAGAAGATAAGTTTGCCCGTTACAAAAAGGTGCTCAGACCATATTTTAACTTATTCCATAAATGGCAAACTGCTTCTCCTTACCAGAAACTCGAAGATAGTTCCTTTGCATAGAAGAGGTAATAATAATACCGTTGTCTTGATGTCCCCTTTCTTGACTTGTTGGACTTGACACACTCAATATTCATTTCGTCCTTTGAGTAGATTAAACTTGAGGAATAACATAACCAGACTTGATTCCATCAGATTTACATGCTTTGAATATTCTTGTGTAGCTTCTGAGGGTACACTTAAATTGCTTCTGACAGACTCTTCTTGCTTCTTTATCATTCTTTTGCTTCTGAGACTCTTGTGGATTCTGATAAACCTTCTTCAAACTTGATTTATTCAGAACTTCTGAATGCTTCTAGATGCACATAGATTTGCTTTGAGCTTCTCAGATTCTATCTTCGTTGTTAACTTCATACGTGCTTTTCTGAGACACTTGTAGCTTCTGATTGACTTTCTTCTGAACTAGTTCTCTCAGAACTCCTGAGTGCTTTCAGATGCTTGTATTCTTCTTTGTGCTTCTCAGAATCTATTTTCTTAGTTTAACTGCACATTTTCATTTGAGATCATTAGTGTTCTTCAATTGCATATTAATACTTTGTTATCATCAAAACTCTATCAAGTTCGTGAGGTTTGTTCTAAGAACCATTTTTGTTCCAACATGGCCATGTCCAGCCCATCAAGGGCTCTGCCCCTGAAAATGAGCTTGGTAAATTTTACGACAGCCTATAAGTTACCGACGGCCTAGACCTCCGCTAAATAGGACATGCGGTTTTACATTAACTGGCGGCCAAGACCACTGCTAAATAGCACATGCAGTTTCAACGTTGACCAGTTTGCGACGGACTGGGCCACCACTAAACTGGATATTTATTTATTTTAAATTATTTATTTTAATTATTTTGTTTATTAATTTATAAACTTAATTATTTAATATTTTAAAAAATGTAGTTTATTTAAATAAAATAGAAAACAAATTACTTTTAATATATAATAAAATATAAATTAATTTTTTGACATAAAATAAAGCAAAAATAAAAAATTCAATAACAAAGAACAAATTACGATAATTGTCATATATTACAAAAGAAATACGTGATAATTGTCATAAATAACAAACCAAATACGATAGTTTCATAAATTACAAAATAGTTACAAGAGTAAAGAACAAAAGTGGAGTGATAAAGAACAAAGAGTGAGAATAAATAGAAAAATGTTGGAGAAAACTTAGAGAGATGTTGGAGAAAATTTAGAGAGAGAATAGAATGGTGTAAATGAAATGAAATGGAAGCAATGAGTATATATAGAGAGGGGGGAAACAACTTCCAAGGGAGAGAATTTGTTTTGGATTTCGTCTAAACTTTGTGGCGGTCATATCCATTGGTAAATTACCATGTGGCTTTAATTTGCGGCGGTTTAGGCCTTCACTAACTTTGCAGCGGCTTTGACCGCCACTAATTTGCTAGTTCATTCCAAAAATATTAATTCTTAATGTTTTGAGGGTTTTTACTCATTCAGTGGCAGTTTTGGCCGCCAAAAATTTATTGGAGGCCAAAACCACAGGTAAGTATATTTTAAATCCGTCAAAATATCAGGGTATTCTTGTAGTGTGACCAAGTTTAAAAATTGCTTCACCATAAAATCAGGAATCAATCTGATAAACCGATAAAAAAACTATAAGAATCGGAAAGAATCAGCAGTTCAGGAGGTTCCATGTTAAGCCATTTTTCTAACAGATGAAAGAAAAATCGTTTATAGATTCACAATCCCTGAAAGTAAACAATTTGGAACATTTTTCTATCAGTTTTAGAAAAAGAGAAAAAATTAGATGAAAGAAAAAACACAAGAAGAAAAGATATCAAGATGGAGATGAAAATTAAAATTAAGGTTGATTATATTGTTTGAACAAAACGAAAAGTAATTAACAGATGACTACATATTTTTTTCAATCGAACAACATATATATGACTGCATATTAGGTTGGGCCCATGATTTATAAACTAAAGCCAGTTTTTCTTGTACAGAAAACGAGTTTTCTATCTTATTAACCATAAAATATAAGAAACTAAATAAATTATGTATTAATTCATATGTAATTATAAATATAAATAATTATTCTATCATTTTAATAATAATGTATGAGAAATGATTGAGTGAATTTTAATGTTTAATAGTGTGAAATATGAATATTATATTATTTTTTGTGTATATTATTTCTTAATAAAAATGTAAATTTAATTAAAAATAATCTGATCGGGTTGAACCTTCGTCCGTCCAGTTGAATTTTGAATCAATAAGAACACTGATTCAATGACCAGTTTGATTCTGATTAATTTACAATTTATACTCATTCATAAAGCAAACCGGTTTAAGATAAAACCAACAAAATTAAACTCAGAGGGAGATTCAATTTTTTTTAGTTTACAATGGAGCTGAGGTTCGAACCTATGACCTCTCACTATAAATGCATTTTGCCTATTGATTATATAAACTATTGTTACCAATATATATATTTGCATAAAGAAAGACAATTGACCTTATCTTATACAATTAATAAACTATTAGCATAAATCATAACATTTTGTAATTTAAATAAACTAAACATATATATTTTATGCATAAATGCAGACACTAATCAACCAACCAACTTATACTCGAGATCACTTGATTCTTCAATTGAAGCTTAAAATAATTAAGTCTTCTTGCCATCATCAGGTTTTATAATTACCCTTTTGATCAGCCTCTTTCACTTGTGGATAATTCGATCTATTAGCCTTAAACCATGCATCAATTTCTCAGTGCCCTCCTAGGGCTTGTGGAGTATCAAATGATTTTTTACAATAGATACATTTGTAACGTTTCTTTTGAATTGCATCACTACTCTCTTCCACCACAATTGATTTCATCTTGTTTTGATTCTCCACATTGGATTCAGATTCTTCAATCATTGGAGCCTTCCAGCAATTTCATTTACAATGTGTGACATGGTGGAGAGAAATTGCATTTGTGAAATGCTTTGTGTTTTGTGATGAATATTGTGAAGGAATTGGGTCAATTTATAGACATATTGATGGAAATGTAGCGTGTCCACGTGTCATCCCATGTTAATTAATTAAATCTATATATGGTAATTTCTCTTTAGTGAATTCTAGTATATAAGGAGGTACAATGAATTTAGTCATGTAATAAGGGTTTTATGTCACTCAAGCAATTATATATATATATATATATTATATATATATATATATATATATACATACTTTTAGGTGGGTCTAAGTATATTTATTTCTTAGATAGTTTTATGAGTGGGATGAGAGTACTAGGGAGAGAGATGAAATCACTCTCTACTCTCATCGACCTACTCTACTCATAAACAAAACTCCCCTTACCTCAAAGCATTGGAGAAATTATGGTAGATAAGCTTATTGAATTCTTGAGTTCTCCTCCTTCTTCCTCTTTGTTCCTCTTTCTCAAAATTTCTCCAAAAATAAACATATATCATACATAAGAACTAAAAATGCAATAAACACTAGAGTCATTCCGATAAATAATACTAGACTCTCATTGAATATAACATAATTCCAACAACAAGAGTTTTAGCTCATGGTGAGCTTAGTAAAGCATAAAAACAGAGATTTAAGTTTACACATAACTAATATCAAAAGAGAATTAGAAATGATTAACCTAGTAGATCACAACCAAGAGTTGTCTCTCAATATATAGCTAATGATCTTCACCATCGTGACTCTGGTTGACAGCTTCACAGGCAACAATGGTGGAAGAATGAAGTTGTGAAAGAGATGGAGATGGAGGCTACCAAATTTTCTCTTAGGGTTTCCCCACACTAGCAACCTCAGGCTTTATGTCTCCTTATATATAAATTCACATGGATTTGTTAATCCTCCTTATCCTTAAGTAATAGTCCAAAGAATAAAGCTTATTCCTTTGTTTTGCACTATGATAGTACACTTTCAGCACATGGGAGGTAAGAACTTTCATGCATTCTTGATGCTTCTTCTCCAGACACCAGTTGACTTGACTTTGACAGAAATCAATTGATCTTATCCATTTGATAGCTCATGCTTTGACTGCCCACGTGTATCAGTTGTACGGAATCTGGTGTCATGACTCTTGTTATAAGATGAACAAACTGAAGCCTTTGCATTTAGACACTTGTTATCACCAAGATAAACTCTGCACAACAAAATAACGTGAAATCCACAAAATATAGGGCATAGTATGTGTGCTTGAGTCAATAATTTAATAATTACTTAATAATTTTTTTTATTGACTCAAATTAAGATTGATCATCATATTGGTAAGTAATGATTCAATTAATAAGTGCTTAAATTCCTCACATAAAGTGGGTTATCACACCCCCCAAACCTGAATCATTATCTGTCCTCAGGTGATGCAAATAGAAAGAAAAAACTTTGTTAAGCTACTCATTTATTTTATTGACATAAGAACAACACATTCAGAACCTTTTTTTTCTTTTAACATATATGTCATGTAATGTCCCATCATTAATCTAGCCATGATCTTTCATTTACTTAATCTAGTTTTTCCCCAAAATGTAGACCTAATCATACCCTTCATTATATTTAGTTTTCAGATAACTTGGGCTAATGACTATGTATTTTAAAGACTTATCAAGTCACTACTGCGCGCGTTTGACAGTGTTCAACAGTTGTGCATTAATGTGCCAAGATTATCATGTCAAGCATCCAAACAAAAATTTCCAAAAATTTCAAAAATCATACATCTAAATTCACTTAAAATCTTAAAACTCTTGTAATGTCAAGAAAATGCTTATCGGAACAAATTAATTGTTATCTGACTCAAAACAAACTAAACAGACTCAATTTATTCAATTTATTTTGACTTTGCCTCTCCCCCAAACTTAAACAAACAGTGTCGCCACTGTTGACAAGACAACTACTGACTCGACAGTTTTGACAGCCTAATATAAATGACATAAACTAAACTACTAAATTAAACTAAGGCAAAACAAGAGATATCGTAAACAGGCTACTCTTGAACAGATGTAGCAGCAGGTGTCAACAAGTGATAAATCAGTTTAGCTCTCCTATTCTGCAATTGTATTAACAGTGCGTTCTGGTGGCAATTCTGATACATGTTCAAATTCTTGCACTTCTTCTCTTCTATAACAGGTGGCTTGGCAATTGGCATCTCTTTTCTGTGACTTCTCTTATGGTGGTGGTGGTGGGAGAATCGAGTATTCACAAACTTGAATCTAAACAAGTAATGCAACATCTAGTTTCTCCTTGCCCTGTTATTTGTTAGAACATTTGTTGGGGTTCTGCTGCAAATACTTGAACAAGAAGAAGAACATGATGAACATTGCACATAAATTCCAAAGCGTGTGTGAACACACTAAACTTTAGGTTCGATTCGCCCCCATCAATTTATGTAAATCGGATGCAAATGGGTTAAACCGGCTAATCCCCTTCAGGATACTTTGGAAACCTTGACATGGATTGCACACACATATCAAACATATCGATCAATGATATTTTACAGAATAAAGTTCTTTCGATTCCTCTCATGCACTAGAGAAATGAATAAATGATTTAGAAATATTTTTGGCAGAATTCTAACTCATGAAACTCATGATTTTCTGTTATATGTTTTCTGCCTTCTAAGTGTCTATATTTATAGAGAAACTTATACCAAATGATGAAGGGACACAACCGTTGAAAGGTTTTCAAAAAATGTAAATTTGAATTTCAAATTAACCATTGCAACCTTTCAAATATATTTTGGAAATTCTCCAACAATCCCCCACCATTTTCAAAATATATCTAAATCCATTATTCTGGAAATCTCATGGTTTCAGATAAAGGTATCTCACGATTTGAACAATTACTTAGTAAGTTAAGTTTTCACTCATCCCGAATAAATTGGTAGACAAGCTTTGAACCAATTATTCATTAGAACAAGTGATCATAACTCACACATGAAATCTCGGTACCATTGATCGAATTATCAAAATGACACATTTGTTAGGCCTTGTGTCTCACATCCTTTTCATGAGAATTTAAGAGTTCAAGCCCTTGAACTCTATGAAGCGGCCTCACTTCATTCTCATATAGGTAGACTATATCATAAATGTACCCATAATTATGCATTTAAGCAAACATAATGTTATATGTCTATTAAGAGAAAAATCTCATCCTGCCACTTTTGCTTTTATGGTCCAAGTACTTTTACCCCTTGGGATGTATTTATTCTTGTCAAAGTACTTCAATCACTCTAATAGTGTACTTTCATCATTGAACTCAAGACTTGATGTTACTCAAGTGTGAGTTGAGTTTCCAGCATTGGTGATCAATTATATATGGGCTTGTATCACATCCCTAATGATGTCTTCAATGACTTAACCATCATATCCGAAAACATCATATCATTGTCAATGTCAATCCTTTCGTCAAAGAATTGCAAGACTTTCAAACTTTTATTACTTCGAATATTCAATCAACCACATAACTATGTCTTTTCAGAAACCTTGAATATTCCTTTATATTCTTGATAGTTTAAACCAACTATCACAAAACCATGACACTTTGTCATTTTATTATCATTGTGTCATATGCACAAACTTTATGTCATTCTTCTCTTACTATTACATATTTAATAACCATTTCAATTTGAAGTTCTACTTTCACTTGAATGTATCCAAGATACCATATGCATTAAATATGTATAGCACCAACAAACATAATCATAAAGAATTGTCATAACCAACTTTTATTTCATACATGTAAGTCATATACCCTCACATGAACTTATAATACTTTAGAATTTATTTCAATCTTATTATTATAAGAAACATTTTCATATTAGTTATTAACTAATACATGTATCATAAATTCTAAATGTCAAAATCAAGTTTCATGTATAACGTGTTCTATGGTAAATTCAAATAATTATAACTATAGAAAAATAATCAATGACTAAAAAATCATTAATCTTTTCTATAAATTACTCCTCCATGAACATTTACCAACTTACAATAATTTCAAAATATCCAATCAATCTTAATATCAATATAAGCAAGAAATTAACAATAAATTTGATATTATCATACACATATAATATGAGATCATCACTTTTAAATTTAATAACTTCTTGCAAAATAATATGCATTTCATATTTTGACAATTCATATACACTACTTTTATATTAAAATAAGATAGCATAAAAACATGTCTCATAAATCAAATCATTCATACTTATCACATTTCACATACTTGAATCGTTTAAGAATCATGTATATCATATATCAAGATAAATTAATTGTGTACCTTTCACCATAATTATAAATAGACAAAGTTCCAACCATCTATCTCTTTGTGGAACTTGCCTATTAGAATCAAAACTGAAAGTGTTTCTGAACAGGTATAACTCGTCAGAAATCAATGTGGTTCTAGGAAATTCCACTCGGATCCAAGTAATGTAAATCCTGTAATTTCAAAAAAACTACCGAACAACCAGACTAAATGTAAAACGTTATCACATATGCATAATATTTAGTGCTGTATTTATTCATTGAAATCATATAATTTTCCATCCATATAATATACTCAAATATATAACCTTATCACGTATCAAACCACCCAGAAGTTTATAAGTCGAAATTGTTGATGAATTCCATGCATTAATATCAATGTAAATTTGAATCCAGCATTCTTATCTTATTAAATTTCTTATTAATAAAGATCAATATCATGTATTAGAACAACCAATTAGATTAGAAATTCAACACTAAATTATCTTTGTTCTACGCAGACATCAAATAGGCCAAACACATAATGTTACAGGCATGAAATTATACTTAACATTTAATTTGCATTCAAGCATGTATAATCACAATGCTCAAACATATAAAAAGAAAAAGGTAACGATACTTATCTCTTGAAGCCAATATCTTTCACTTTACAAAATGATCAATCATCTCCTTTAATGTTGCAGCCGTTAATTTAACCACAAATAAATCATAAATCGAACCTAAAGATTGTTAGAACATTTGTTGGGGGTCTGCTACAAATACTTGAACAAGAAGAAGAACATGATGAACATTGCACATAAATTCCAAAGCGTGTGTGAACACACTAAACTTTAGGTTCGATTCGCCCCCACCAATTTATGTAAATCGGATGCAAATGGGTTAAACCGGCGAATCCCCTTCAGGATACTTTGGAAACCTTGACATGGATTGCACACACATATCAAGCATATCGATCAATGATATTTTACAGAATAAAGTTCCTTCGATTCCTCTCATGCACTAGAGAAATGAATAAATGATTTAGAAATATTTTTGGCAGAATTCAGACTCATGAAACTCATGATTTTCTGTTATATGTTTTCTGCCTTCTAAGTGTCTCTATTTATAGAGAAACTTATACCAAATGATGAAGGGACACAACCGTTGAAAGGTTTTCAAAAAATGTAAATTTGAATTTCAAATTAACCATAGCAACCTTTCAAATATATTTTGGAAATTCTCCAACATTATTTCTCCTGGCCTGTTAGAAAAATCCAATTGAACCGATGATCCAAGCCAATCCAAACAACCGATGAAAAATTATGTAGTCATCTGTTAATTACGTTTCGTTTTGTTCAAACAAACAATCAACCTTAATTTTAATTTTCTTATTATAAATCTGTCATTGTCTAAGAGCATACATACCCTAAAAGGTCCATAAAGTTTTGAGGAACATGTGGGACCCATAAAATTAGGGGGTGCAATCGGATTAGAAAAATCCAATTACACCCCCTAACTTTATGTGTCCCATAGGTTCCTCGATGGAAATTAGTCATCGCTAACGACGGTGCAAACTTCGTACCATGTCACGGAAAATAAAATTATGCCAATGATATTCAGATTAATTATATTACCACTACAAGAAAACCTCAAATTATTGGCCAATATTTTTTAGGGTTTAGAACCCTCAATAATATTTTGAGTGTTTATTGAAGGCTTAGAGCCCTCAATAATGCACAAAACTGGTTTTAAAATAAAAAACAAATAAAATCAACATTATTGAAGGCTAATGACCCTCAATAATGCACTTGACCTCGGTATTGCCAAAAGCTGAAAGCTGTCATATACATTATTGGAGGTTGTGGGCCGCCAATAATGCATGTATTTGTGAGGGCTCCAGACCGCCAGTAATGCGTGCTGACCGTTGGACCAATTGTGAGGGCTCAGGGCCGCCAATAATGTGTGCATATTCATTTTTCCACTTTTCTTCATACTCCTCTAAAATTTCATTTTTCTTTCTCTCACATTTTTATCTCTTTTTCATTTTCCACTCTCATAGTTATTAATAGTTAGTATTTTATTTTTTGACAAAATATAGTATAAAACGAAAACTATTATATATAAAAATAGAAAAATATTAAAAAGTTAGTATTTTTGGTAAAAAATAAAAAAAAAGTTAGTATTTTTGTGAAATAATAAAGTATGAAACGAAAATTAGGATATAATTTGAAAATAGAAAAATGTTAAAAATTTGTATTTTTGTCAAAAAAATAAAAAACGTTAGTATCTTTTTAATATAATAAAAACAAAAATTAATATATTTAAAAATAGAAAAATGTTAAAAGTGTGTATGTTTGTTGAAAATAAAGCAAATACGGTCGATCTAAATTATATATGTTTTTTTTGTTTAAAAAAAAAATTATATATATTGTTTCAAAAAAAAATCACATGCATAATATAAGTTTTTTTTTCTCAAAAGAAAAATATAAGTTTTTTAAACTAAATATTTTATATAAAACTTAAAAAAAAAACAAAATATTTAGTAATAAAACTAAATAAAACTTACAAGAATATGCATGTCTCAAATATATATGTATAGTAATTCTTAGATGATCGAAATCTGAATGTATAGACATATCGTAACAACAGTATCATCGGAAATATAATTTTAATGAAAGGGTCATAAAGTTTGACTAAAACTACGAATTTTGACTGTAGATTTTGAATTTTATTAATCCGACCGTTCAATATCACCTAATTGGACTAACAAACAAATGAGAACCGAAATTTGATGATCGGACTCCGAATGTATAGAAAAATTGTAATAACAGTCTCGTCGGAAACCTAGTTTTAATGAAAAGGTCATGAAATTTGACTAAATTATTACCAATTTGTTACAAAATAAACGTATGAAACTTTTATTTATTTTACTGTTTACATGATATAATATGCATATACAGAAATTGCATATACATAAGAACTTATTTTTAATACCAACAATATAGTTCTGGATCGCGTGAAATTCTATGTTTTGAAAGCTTACAATTTTATGGACTCAATTTGGGTTGAACTTGCAAAGTTAGACTAGGTAATAAGTTGGTTGCTACTAGTTGATAGAGTTAAATATTGCAGTTTGGTTTGGTTCAGTTTTCTGAAATAAAAACCGTAAATCAAATCAAGCCGCACGGTATAGAAAAAAATCAAAACAATCGTCTTATATTTCCTTGCTTTATTATATATATAGGAAAAATTAATGGCTTAGTTGTTGCTTTTCCGTAAAATCAAATTATAAAAAGTTGACCCATTTAATTAAAAATATAACTTTTATTAGTAATGTAATAAATTTTATAATCTCTGGTCTTTACTGCCAAATATGCAATTTTTTCCATGATATAATACAGTATATATAAACCCCAACTTACTCAGAATCACATATATCATTGTGGCAATTCATTTCAATCCAAATAAAATGAAAAATCAAAATATCATTTTACTCTCTATTCTTTCTCTCTTCATAGTATTGCTATGGTACATAAGCAATTTTCACTCTCTTTTTACTATAATATGTTGTCTTTAATCTCTTCTCATGGTTTTTTGTCATTCATTTATATATGGATTTTACTTGATGCAGTGCAAATGGTGAAGTAATGGCTGAGCATAAAGTTTTTAATTCTGGAGAACCAACCATGGTGAGTGATACATGTGAATGATTTTATTTTAAAATTTTTATTTTTATTTTATTAATGGTCATTTTTTATATTTAAATAGGGCACCCAAAGAATCACGAAAGGCCCTGCATGCGACCGTGCTAAATGCATCAACACATGTCAAAGAGAATTTGGGTTTCCTGGATATTGCGGCGACGATCAACTTTGTCACTGCAATGGAAATTCCACTCGATCAGAGGATAAAGTTTCCGAACCAACCATGGTGAGTGATACATGTGAATGATTTTTTTTTAAAATTTTTATTATTATTTTATTAATGGTCATTTTTTATATTTAAATAGGGCACCCAAAGAATCACGAAAGGCCCTGCATGCGACCGTGCTAAATGCATCAACACATGTCAAAGAGAATTTGGGTTTCCTGGATATTGCGGCGATGATCAACTTTGCCATTGCAATGGAAATTCTACTCGATCAGAGGATAAAGTTTCCGAACCAACCATGGTGAGTGATACATGTGAATGATTTTATTTTAAAATTTTTATTTTTATTTTATTAATGGTCATTTTTTATATTTAAATAGGGCACCCAAAGAATCACGAAAGGCCCAGCATGCGACCGTGCTAAATGCATCAACACATGTCAAAGAGAATTTGGGTTTCCTGGATATTGCGGCGACGATCAACTTTGCCATTGCAATGGAAATTCCACTCGATCAGAGGATAAAGTTTCCGAACCAACCATGGTGAGTGATACATGTGAATGATTTGATTTTAAAATTTTTATTTTTATTTTATAAATGGTCATTTTTTATATTTAAAAAGGGTATCCAAAGAATCACGAAAGGCCCAACATGCGACCGTTATAAATGCATCAACACATGTCAAAGAGAATTTAGATTTCCTGGATATTGCGGCGACGATCAACTTTGCCATTGCAATGGAAATTCCACTCGATCAGAGGATAAAGTTTCCGAACCAACCATGGTGAGTGATACATGTGAATGATTTTATTTTAAAATTTTTATTTTTATTTTATTAATGGTCATTTTTTATATTTAAAAAGGGTATCCAAAGAATCACGAAAGGCCCTGCATGCGACCGTTATAAATGCATCAACACATGTCAAAGAGAATTTGGGTTTCCTGGATATTGCGGCGACGATCAACTTTGTCATTGCAATGGAAATTCCACTCGATCAGAGGATAAAGTTTCCGAACCAACCATGGTGAGTGATACATGTGAATGATTTTATTTTAAAATTTTTATTTTTATTTTATTAATGGTCATTTTTTATATTTAAATAGGGCACCCAAAGAATCACGAAAGGCCCTGCATGCGACCGTGCGAAATGCATCAACACATGTCAAAGAGAATTTGGGTTTCCTGGATATTGCGGCGACGATCAACTTTGCCATTGCAATGGAAATTCCACTCGATCAGAGGATAAAGTTTCCGAACCAAGCATGGTGAGTGATACATGTGAATGATTTGATTTTAAAATTTTTTATTTTTATTTTATTAATGGTCATTTTTTATATTTAAAAAGGGTATCCAAAGAATCACGAAAGGCCCAGCATGCGACCGTTATAAATGCATCAACACATGTCAAAGAGAATTTGGGTTTCCTGGATATTGCGGCGACGATCAACTTTGTCATTGCAATGGAAATTCCACTCGATCAGAGGATAAAGTTTCCGAACCAACCATGGTGAGTGATACATGTGAATGATTTTATTTTAAAATTTTTATTTTTATTTTATTAATGGTCATTTATTATATTTAAAAAGGGTATCCAAAGAATCACGAAAGGCCCTGCATGCGACCGTTATAAATGCATCAACACATGTCAAAGAGAATTTGGGTTTCCGGGATATTGCGGCGACGATCAACTTTGCCATTGCAATGGAAATTCCACTCGATCAGAGCATAAAGTTTCCGGTTCTGCCGAACCGACCATGGTGAGTGATACATGTGAATGATTTTATTTTGAAATTTTTATTTTTATTTTATTAAGGATCATTTTTTATATTCGAACAGGACATCCAAAGAATCACGAAAGGCCCTGCATGCGACCGTTATAAATGCATCAACACATGTCAAAGAGAATTTGGGTTTCCTGGATATTGCGGCGACGATCAACTTTGCCATTGCAATGGAAATTCCACTCGATCAGAGCATAAAGTTTCCGGTTCTGCCGAACCGACCATGGTGAGTGATACATGTGAATGATTTTATTTTGAAATTTTTATTTTTATTTTATTAAGGATCATTTTTTATAATCGAACAGGACATCCAAAGAATCACGAAAGGCCCTGCATGCGACCGTTATAAATGCATCAACACATGTCAAAGAGAATTTGGGTTTCCTGGATATTGCGGCGACGATCAACTTTGCCATTGCAATGGAAATTCCACTCGACCAGAGCATAAAGTTTCCGGTTCTGCCGAACCGACCATGGTGAGTGATACATGTGAATGATTTTATTTTGAAATTTTTATTCTTATTTTATTAAGTATCATTTTTTATATTCGACCAGGACATCCAAAGAATCACGAAAGGCCCTGCATGCGACCGTTATAAATGCATCAACACATGTCAAAGAGAATTTGGGTTTCCTGGATATTGCGGCGACGATCAACTTTGCCATTGCAACGGAAATTCCACTCGACCATCATAGTTTTTTTATACATAAAAATCAATGTTGAGAAATAAATCACTAAGGTGATCATGTATTCAATATCAAACTTGAAAAAAATAAATATTTTCTTATGATAATATCCGTATGGTTTGTTTGGTGATGTTTTTGATATAATTTTTTTCCGTAAATATATAATTTTAACCAAAACAATTAATAAATAATTGGTTTTTTCTAATTAACCCTTTGTTAATTTGAGGAAATACGTCGTTGTTTCTAGAATCTTCATAATCAAATATTAAAAGAAAATAAAGAATCTATTATTTGACCTGAAGCGCTGACCTTCGCAGTCCAGAATTGGCATAGAATCTTTCTTTTTGTTTTTTACGATTGCAGATGCATTTTATTTTCATTTTAGGGGTGTCCATATGAATTAAAAAATTAAATTAATTTTATATATTAGTGTTCCTACTAAGTATGCAGGGGGTGTATATTCGTAGTTGTTACTTAAGGTTTGTGTGTTATGTGTATTAATCAATCTGTCTTTTGTTATCGATGGGGGGGTCTATATATAGTAGTCCAGGGGTAACTGTCAAAGCGTTGGACTCCCCATTTCCCCACGATCTCCACTGGGGAGCTGGATGATCGTGGTCACAGGCTCAACTGTTCGCCCTCCTCACGTGCTTATGGGTGAACGTGGGTTTGAGCTGGTAACCTCCAGCGTTGAATGGGCTTGGGCGAGTAGATTAGTCAGGGTGGCCCAACAGTGGATACGTATTGGGCTTGGGCGAGTTGGGCCTTGGTTGATCCCTCGGTACACAGCCCCCCAAGCACAAGGCTCAAGTATTGAGGTGTAGTGCTGATTGAGTTTGATTTTGTCTGATCCCCCGGTACACAGCCCCCCAAGCACAAGGCTCAAGGCTTGAGACGTAGTGCTGATTTGTTCCTTGTTTATCGGCGATCATTGCTGTCGTCTACGTCTATAGCTGCGTTAACTGTTGCGATCTTCTAAATTTCGAATTTCCCTGTTTCCCTCAACGGATACGTCGTCCGAAACGGGCGGTCCCGCTCTCTTAATAATATCACCTTATAAGTGTGCTCCACTTGCCTTTGACGTTCATCACAAGAAATTTCGTCATTCATTAATCATGAGTTCCCCGGTGCCATCTATCATTCAGGATTTGCTGAACGAATTATTTCAGGGGCCAGATCATCTGCTCCGTGAGGTGGAGACCTTCTCCTCTCTCGTTGACGACCTTAGAGGCTACTCATGGAGATTGTCTTCTCATGAGTCCTGCTTCCTGACGCTCTTGCTCCGCTTGAGGGCCGAGCTGGTCGATAAAGTTACGCTTGTATTTTCGATCGAAGATGCGGAGCGGCGGCATCGTCAAACGATGTCCAGAACTTTTGATCAGATCTGGTCCGTTAGTGAAAGTATGCGGACATATGAGAGTAACCTTGCTACCCGCTTTCATGAAGAAGATAGCTGCGACGCTCGGATAACTGAGCTGAAGGGGGAACTGGCCAGGCTAGAGGGACGAAAATTGGAGTTGCAGGCTGGTATCAAGGAAGATGTTGCCAAACTCTTGGAGAAGAGGCCTGTTCTCTTGGAACTGGAGTCTCAGAAGGCGAATCTTGGGGGTACTTATTCAAGAATAATGACGGACATGGAGATTGTTAAGACCTGTCGACGCGAGACTGAGAACATGTGTGCTGAGGCAGAGGAGGCTGCTGAATTGTTATAAATATCTTTCCTGGCCCTTTGGCCATGTATTTCCTTTTCTGCAAAATAAACCCTGTGTTTTGGGTATTGATTGTATACAAAATTTTCTGGTTGATTTTTCTAGTATTTCGAAATTATAATAAACTGCGTCTTTGCTACTGACAATATGTGATGGATCTTTGAATAGTTTTTCGGATATATTTTTTTTTTATATGCGCTGTAGTACATCGTATTTCTTCGCCGATATTATCCCTGGGCGAGATGAACGAACAGACCAGACGCGGGCGACAAAATGCGTGTGATCGACGAAAATGTGCCCGGTTAAAATGCTTGGTGTTCCACGTGCCATGTGTCAATTGTGTGTACTTTTTCCTATTTCTGTTAATGAAGTGTTCCCTCTCCCTTATATCCATTGGGCAAAAGGTTGCTTCTTTTGTCCTATAAGAACACCCATTTGTGTTGTTCTTCTCATTTACTCATAAATGGTATTTTCTCCCATTTCATCAATGGTTTCTTCTTCATCAATGGTGTCTTGTTCCTCTTGCATTTTCTAAGAAGCTTGGATCTCTGTTTTTGTTCCTTCTTGGTGCTCCTTTTTCCGGTAAGGATCTTCATCTTCTACTTGTTGTTGATTTTTGTTGCCTTCTTTCATGCCTAGATCTCTTTCCCTTTAGTTTTCATTGCTTTTTTCCATGCCTAGATTTCATCCTCTTTGGTGAAGCTTTACATGTCTTTGTAGTTGCAAAAATTGGTTTATGCAATCATATAGAGATTAGTAATGAATAGATGTCTCGTAGTGACTTTCATCATTGGCCATTCGCAAGAATCTAAACGCAAATGACACTTTAATAGATGCATTCGAGGGGAGTTGATCGCCGTTAGGGGCTACTCGCCCGCGAGGGGCGTTGATCGCCCTTTAGGGCTACTCGCCGCGAAGGGCGTTAATCGCCCTTTAGGGCTACTCGCCCGCGAGGGGCTTGATCGCCCTTTGGGCTTGATCGCCGTTAAGGCTTGATCGCCCTTTAGGGCTTGATCGCCGTTAAGGCTTGATCGCCCGTTGGGGCTTGATCGCCGCGAGGGAGTTGATCGCCCGTGTGCTTGGTCCATGAGGGTTATACGCCTGTAGTTTCTTAGTGATGCCTGTCATGGTAAGGGTAGTAGTTATTTAACAATGACTACTTCGTCTTTCACAGGGTAGTGCTCGCCGGGATGGATACCACGTCAAAGTTCACTTCCCCTGAGAGTATTCTCCGTTTTAGGGAAGATTATTCACTATACAACGGTGATGGTGAGGATAAACTTGTCATTGTTGAAACTGTGCGAGCGGACGAGTTAGTCACTGCGGTTAACGGGGAAGAGCCTCACTATTTTTACATGTATGCTAATGTGATTCAAACATTGAATTTGTGGTTCCCTCTTACCATTTTTGAGGATACTATATTGAGACTTTTGAATGTGGCGCCTAGCCAATTTCATCCCAACAGTTGGGCCTTTGTTAAAGGGTATGAACTTCTCTGCTATGCTTTGGATTTAGAGCCTAGTTTAGGCGTGTTCTTCTCTTTCTATCATGTGAAGAGTCTCACCCCAGGAAGATTGGTGTCAGTTTGTGCTCAACCGAGCAAGGGGTTATTCAAGTTGTTCGCCTCTAATTTTAAAAATTATCAGGACTCCTTTTTTCGTGTAAGGTATGGGCCTGGATTGCATTCTTTGATGTATGATACTGACGGCGATCGTTTGTTTCCGTTTTATTGGACTGAGGATCCTAGGGCGATTAAGGGAGTTTATGACGACGTGCTAACGTCCTTTGAGAAAGAGACGATAACCTTTTTAGAGAGCTTTAATCTTATTGATATTAAGGATTTACTTCGGCGCGAAACTAATGTCAAGCGTCTTACGAACTTTATACGTAAGTTGTTGTTAGTGATTTTGAATGTTTGCTTTTCCTTGGAGCTTTTCCTAACCTTGTATTTTCTCTCTGTTTTGATTTTTGCAGGAAGAATGAAGACCGTTTCTGATGAAGAATGGATGTCCTTCTTGGCCAAATCTAAAGCGAAAAAGCTTCAACCTGACGAAATCGCCCTTCTTGACGATTTGCTGGTGGTGGGTGAGACTAAAGGCTCCAAGCGAAAACGAAGGGGTGATAGAGTGATAAGGGGCGATAAGGGGAGGGCGACCCAAGATGTGGGTTCCTCCAGCCCGGCGGCTAACGTAGCGTTTGGAGTTTCTGTTTCTCGTTCGCCCCAGCCTAGTGGGAGTGGTGTTTTGCGAAGTCATTCTACTGATGTTATTCAGGCTGAGGATGTCCAGATGGGCGAGTTTGTTGTTGATGGCGGGGTGACCGTTCAGACTGCTGGTCCACCCCCCGCTGTTGCTGGTATTGGGTCATCTGTTTGGGGGAGTATGTTCGATCCCGCTGCTTTTGTTGAAAATACTCTTTTGGGTACGGGTGACTCGGCTAGATTTGATTCCTTGACGACTTCGGAGCTTCGTAACTTAGCTCTTAGCTATGAAGTGAAAGGGACGGTACTTACCCATCTGTTGTCTGCCCGTCGGGACAAAGAAATTCTGGAGGCGAATTCTAAGGTCACCCGCGCGGAACAAGCTGTCTCTGGTGCTGAGAGGACGGTAACGGAGATAAAGAAACAATGGGTGGATGAGGTTGATCGTTTGAAGAGGACACATAAAGAAGTGTTGGCTGAGATGAGGGGTGCTCACGGGCGTGAGATAGCGGAATTGCGAAAGAAACATGCTGATGAGAAGGCTTCGCTACGGACGAAGGCGGCTATTCTTGAGGCCGAAGTGACTACCTTGGAAGTTCTGCGTAACAACTTGATAGTATCATTGACTCAGAGTAGGAAAGATATCTCGGAGCTGGAGGAAGATGTTGATGAGTTAGAGGAGACGAATACCGCGTTGAAGCAATCTATGGCTGACAAGTATGTTGGTGGTTTTTGGTCTTCTATCGAGCAAGTTAAGATACTTTTCCCTGAACTTGATCCGGATGTGTTGGCTCAAGTGGATGTAATGAAGAGGATTAAGGATGGAAAACTTATTTGAAGATGGTATCACATATGATGTTTCGTGTTCGACTCCTCCTTTGTTCGTGTTGGTGTTAGACTCCTCCTTTGATGTATTTGATGTATTTTGCTTACTTAGCCTTATGGTGACTTTGATGTATTTGATGTATTTTCCTTATCTGCCCCTATGATGGCTTATTTGATGTACTTGACGTATTTTGTTTAGTGTGACGCCTTGTCTATTTTCATCGTAACAATTCTTTTTGTTGTTTGTAGCATTTTCTGCTTCAAATACACACTTGTTTTAATCTGGGTATCTTGCCCACAGAGACTTCCCTGCCTGCCCATGAAGGGTATCTCGCCCATGGGGCTACTCGCCCAAATAAGGGGCATCTCGCCCATGGGCTACTCGCCCAAATAAGGGGCACCTCGCAAAAGGGGCATCTAGCCCATGAACGATATTTTCCACGGCAAGTCTTGGTAGACGCCTTTCTTTCATGGCAAGTCTTGGTAGACGCCTGTTTTTATGGCAAGTCTTGGTAGACGCCTGTTTTCATGGCAAGTATTGGTAGACGCCTGTTTTCATGGCAAGTCTTGGTAGACGCCTTTCTTTCATGGCAAGTCTTGGTAGACGCCTATTTTCATGGCAAGTCTTGGTAGACGCCTGTTTTCATGGCAAGTTATGGAGAAGAAACAGTGATGTTTAAAAACGATGGGCCTCGATAAAACCTCCTGCCCTTGCAGGAGAAAAGAGTGTCCCATCGCCTCTTTATTCAATTAAAAAGCCAAATGAAACATGTTCGTGTAACGACATATGGAAAAACATGAAATAAATTGCAAGAAAAAACTACTTAAAATAGGGCGACCATGCGACCTAGCTGTAGTAGAAACGTAGATTGACCACATTCCACGCTCTAGGTAGCGTCTCGCCCTTCAATGTCTCCAGCCTGTAAGCACCTCCTCCGAATGCTTCTTGAATCATGTATGGGCCTTCCCAGTTGGGGGCCAGCTTTCCTCACTTGTTTCGTCCCATCGGCCGTTTCAGCACTAAGTCTCCTTCTCGGAATTCCCTTGCCATTACCCTGGTGTTATATTTCCGTGATGCTCTCTGCTTCACCGTGAATTCTCTGAAGTGCGCAGTTTCTCTTACTTCATCTAGCAAATCCAGATTCTCTTTGAGCGCCTCGCTGTTCACTTCTGCTGTTAACGTTGCTCTTCTCCAGCTTGGTGGGTCGACCTCTGCTGGTATCATTGCATCAGCGCCATATACCATTTTGAAAGGAGTTTCTCCAGTTGAGGAATGTATTGTGGTGTGGTAGGACCATAGTGTTGGAAGCAGATGTTCAACCCAATTTTTGTCTTTTCCCTCTAGTCGTCTTTTGATGGCTCTCAGGATGACCTTGTTTGCTGACTCCGCATGACCATTTGCTTGGGGGTGCTCTACTGATATGAACGTGTTACGGATGCCTTTTTCCTGACAGAAGTTGATCACCAACTCACTGGTAAACTGAGTGCCATTATCAGATACTATATATTTAGGTATGCCGAATCTGCAGAGGATGTTCTTCCAATAAAACTTTGTGACTCTTTCCGACGAAATAGTAGCCACCGGTTCTGCCTCTATCCACTTGGTAAAATAATCGACAGCTACTAGTAGGAACTTTGCTTGACCCTGTGAGGTGGTAAATGGTCCCAGTATATCAACTCCCCACATGTAGAATGGCCATGGGGACATAACTGACTGCAAAGGCTCCCCTGGGGCATGGTGTAAATCTGCATGCCTTTGACACTGATCACAACTTCTTACATGCCTATTGGCGTCGCTAAGCAATGTTGGCCAGAAGAATCCTGCTCTGGTTACTTTTCCTGCTAGGGATCTCCCCCCTATGTGACTACCACATGAACCATTATGGATTTCGTTCAGATTCTGCGAGATTCTGTTTCTCCTACACACAACAGCATTGGGGATGAGAACCCCCTTTTATATAGTTCGCTACCAACCATAGTGTAGTGTGCCGCCATCTTTTTAATCTTAACCTTTTCTTCCTTCTCCTCAGGCAGCTTTTCGTTCTCAAGATATTGGATGATGGGTGTTCTCCAGTCATCGTTTCTTGTTACCATCCAGACTTCTAGGTCGCCTGTGCTAGGCTTTGCGACTGTCTCTTGTATGACTGTTCTGTTGTTGCCTGGTTTCTTGGTACTTGCAATCTTGGACAGTAGATCTGTTCTCGCATTCTGCTCCCTAGGAACATATATTAACTCAAAAGTATTGAAATGCTTGGCTAAACTTCTAACCTGTTCAAGATACTTGATGAGCTGAGGATCCTTGGCTTGGAATTCCCCTGACACTTGACTTGTGACTAGCTGTGAGTCACTTTTTGCTCTTAGATCTGCTACCTCCATCTCTTTTGCTAGCCTCATTCCTGCAAACAGCGCTTCATATTCAGCTTGATTATTGCTCGCTTTGAAAGCGAATCGGAGTGACTGTTCGATCAAAACGCCGTCAGGTCCTTCCAGGACTACACCAGCTCCGCTCCCTCTTATGTTTGATGCTCCATCGACTGACAACGTCCATGGCTGCATGTTCGCCGCTTCTGGTGGTGATGACAGTTCCAGGATGAAGTCTGCCAGGAGTTGTGACTTAATATTGCCCCTTGGTACAAATGTAATGTCATATTCTGATAACTCGACCGCCCACGCCACCATTCTTCCTGCTAAGTCTGGTTTCTTTAGCACGTGCTTGATTGGATGGTCTGTCTTCACTACTATTTTGTGACTTTGGAAATAATGCCTCAGCCGTCTGGCGGTGGTTACTACTGCAAGGGACAACTTCTCTATTTTCTGGTACCGAATCTCCGCTCCTTTGAATATTCTGCTAACAAAGTAGACCGGTCCTTCCTCGCCTTTGATATCTTGTACTAAGACTGAACTCATTGAGTTTTCTGATACAGCAAGGTACAGGTACAAAGGGCAGCCCAGTTGTGGGCGAGTCAGTATCGGCGGAGATGCTAGAAATACCTTAAGCTGCTGAAACGCCTCTTCGCACTTGTCAGACCATGTAAATCTCTCACCACTCTTCAATGTGGCGAAGAAGTGGAAAGCCTTTTCTCCTGCACATGAGAGGAACCTCGACAAGGCTGCTATTCGCCCTGTGAGTTGTTGCACTTCCTTTACCGATGTTGGACTTCTCATATCTATTATGGCCTGACACTTTTCTGGGTTTGCCTCTATCCCTCTGTTTGTAAAAAGTGTGTATGTTTGTTGAAAATAAAGCAAATACGGTCGATCTAAATTATATATGTTTTTTTTGTTTCAAAAAAAAATTATATATATTGTTTCAAAAAAAAATCACATGCATAATATAAGTTTTTTTTTCTCAAAAGAAAAATATAAGTTTTTTTAAACTAAATATTTTATATAAAACTTACAAGAATATGCATGTCTCAAATATATATGTATAGTAATTCTTAGATGATCGAAATCTGAATGTATAGACATATCGTAACAACAGTATCATCGGAAATATAATTTTAATGAAAGGGTCATAAAGTTTGACTAAAACTACGAATTTTGACTGTAGATTTTGAATTTTATTAATCCGACCGTTCAATATCACCTAATTGGACTAACAAATAAATGAGAACCGAAATTTGATGATCGGACTCCGAATGTATAGACAAATTGTAATAACAGTCTCGTCGGAAACCTAGTTTTAATGAAAATGTCATGAAATTTGACTAAAACTACGAATTTTAACTGGAGATTTCGAATTTTACCAATCCGACCTCTCCAAATGTATAGACATATCGCCATTGTTTCTAGAAAATAATTCATAGAACTACGGAGGTTCGCGGTGCGTGTTAGTTCAATTTTGAGCATATAATTTATCCAAACCAAACCAATGCGGTTAGGGTTGGTTCGGTTTGTGCATATCGCGAAATAAAAAATATGACAATTTTTTTTTTTGGATGGAAAATATGACAATATTATTACCAATTTGTTACAAAATAAACGTATGAAACTTTTATTTATTTTATTGTTTACATGATGTTGGTGTTTTGTATGTTGGCCTCATTTTGCAAAAACATGTTCAAGCAAGATGTTGGACCAGATGCCGTAGCATGTGGGTACAACATCTGTCTTGCCGGTATTTAATGCTCTATTTGCGCGCCATATCTTTGAAGATTATCTGAAGCACTATTTTCGCCTTACTTGCTTATCAAGACGCACGCCTTTAAACAAGGGTTTATTAGGTGGCTGGACCAAGATATACTTTCCAGAAGATGCTACGCCATTTATGGAAACAAGTGATTCTTTCCATTACATGTGTGCTGGACTTTGCAAAAGGACAGCTGAAGATTAAAGCCCAATATGAAGACCTAGCCCATGCTAACTCAGGTCATATAAATATGTGAAGACTAAAACCTAAAAGACTACTGAAGCCGTATTTCAAGAACATAGTTTTAGGGTTTGAGTCTTGTTTATTGTAAGCCTTTCTTGTGGATTCTATAACACAAGCTTAGGCCTGTTTGGTTTGTATTTTGTGAAACTTCTCCCAAGCTTTTAAGCACGGAGATTGTTTGTTTGTTTGGTTAGTGAAACCTCATCGTTTGTTGAACTGTTATAATCACGAGGTTCGTGATAGAAAGGAAGTGAGACGGGGTCTCAAACTTAGGAGTTCCTAGGTTGAGTTAGCACGGGTAGAGTCTAGGTGATAAGTCGTAAACTTGTATGTTTGCTGTGGGCTTAGAACTAGATCTATTATAGTGGATTCCTTCCTGGCTTGGTAGCCCCCAGAGTAGGTCGTTGTGTACGCCGAACTGGGTTAACAATTCTCTGTGTTGTTTACTTCATTGTCTGTTGCTTTTACTTGTTGATTATATTCTACTGTGGACATACGCTAGAGCATTTGTCTTAGCATTACAACTGACTACGTACGATAATTGCTATAGCTTATGTCTTAACATCTATCCCCAGTAGGTGCCAGAATTTCAATTGGCATCAGAGCAGGCACCCTGTTCTGCGTGGGTGAGGACCAGGGAAGTTACTTTCTAGCATAATGAACAAGGATGGTGGCTATGTCAACAGACCTCCACTTCTGGATGGATCAAACTATGATTACTGGAAAGCCAAAATGGTGGCATTTATTAAATCACTTTATAGCAAATCTTGGAAGGCTATCCTAACGGGATGGGAGCATCCAGTGATACGTGACAAAGATGGTAAAACTACAGGTGAACTAAAACCAGAAGCGGATTGGACCAAGGAAGAGGATGAGCTTGCACATGGTAACTCCAAGGCGCTAAATGCCTTATTCAATGCTGTGGACAACAACATTTTCAGGATGATCAAACAGTGCTTAGTGGCTAAGGAAGCATGGGAAATTCTAATGACTACACATGAAGGCACCGCTAAGGTGAAGAATTCAAGGCTACAGCTTCTGACCGTAAAGTTTGAGAATCTAATGATGGGTGAAGGTCAATCTGTTCATGACTTCCACATGACCATTCTAGATTTTGCAAACAACTTTGATGCTCTAGGAGAAAAGCTAAGCGAGGAAAGAATGGTAAGAAAAATGCTTAGATCTCTTCCTAAGATGTTTGATATGAAAGTCACTACCATAGAAGAAGTACATGATATAGGAGTGATGAAACTTGAAAACTTGGTGGGTTCATTACAAACCTATGAGCCGGCTGCTAAAGAGAAAACCGAGAAGAGGAAGAAGAGTATAACTCTTGTAACCAACACCACTGAAAGTGAGGAAGTAGAAAATGGTTTAGAAACTGATGAAAATTTATCTGAAACTATGGCACATCTAGGCAGGCAATTCAACAGAATATTAAAGAAGATGGATGGAAGAGGCAGGACAAATGCTAAAGGCAATTTCTCTGATAATAACAGAAAGTTTAATGGTGAAAGAAAATACAGACCTGAGGAAAAGGCCAGTACTGGAAAAGGTGTTCAATGTCATGAATGTGAAGGCCATGGACATATTAGAGCTGAATGTCCAACATTCCTGAAGAAACAGAAGAAGGTTATGGCTGTCACTTGGTCTGATGAAGATGACTCTGAGGATGATGACTACTCTGAGTCTGCAAATCACATTACTGCACTTACTGGATTTATTGAATCTGAATCAGATGATGAAGAATTGACCTTTGATGAACTAGCTGCGTCCTATAAAGCACTGAGTCAGAAGAGTGAAAAGGTTTGTCAGCAGCAACAAAACGTTATAAGTAAATTGCAAGATGAGAAGGTGAAGCATCAGACTCAAATATCTCAACTCACAAAGCAGCTACAATCTGAGAAGGCAAAGCATCTGTCCGAGGCTTCTGCTCTTAGAGATGAGGTAACCACATTGAACTATTAGCTGACTAGTTTAAATAAACAGCTTAGACTGCTAAATAATGGAACTGAAAGATTAGATATACTGGTTGAGGGTCAAGTTGCTGGGAAACCTAAGGGTATTGGAGTAGAATATAACTATCCTAAAAAGAAAAATGTTACTTCTACTAGTACATTTGTTCCTGCTAAAGACACTTATGATCCCACTGAAACCAGACAGATGCCACAGCATGTTCAACAACATCAGCCTGCCAAAATCATTCCTAAACCTAAGGGATGGATCTGTCATTACTGTGGTAGAAGAGGTCACATCAGACCTTTCTGTTTTAGATTGTATGGGTTTCCAAGATGGTATAATAATCCCAGGTATGAATCTGATTCAAGCAATACAAAGAAAGAATGGAAACCAAAGGCAAATGATGTTGCTCACATAGCTCATACATCTCTGAGAGTTTCATCCAGAAATGATTGGTACTTTGATAGTGGTTGCTCAAGACATATGACTGGTGTTAAAAGTTATCTAACCAATGTTAAAGCTTACACTACCAGTTATGTTACTTTTGGTGATGGGGCCAAAGGTCAGGTCAAAGGCATTGGAAGTCTCAGTGGAAATGGGTTGCCTAAGCTTGAGAATGTTCTTTTAGTGGAAGGATTGACTGCAAATCTCATAAGCATCAGTCAATTGTGTGATCAAGGTATGAAAGTGAACTTCACGAAGTCTGAATGCATTGTCTCAACTGAAGATGGTGAATCTGTTATGAAAGGAGTCAGGTCTAAAGATAACTGTTATTTATGGATTCCTGAAGAAAGTGCTCAAATTTCTTCCTGTCTCATCACTAGAGAAGATGAAGTCAAGTTATGGCATCAAAAGATGGGTCATCTTAATCTAAGGAGTATGAAGAAAGTCATAGCTGAAGATGCAGTAAAAGGAGTACCTAAACTGAAGATAGAAGAAGGAAGCATATGTGGTGAATGTCAAATTAGGAAGCAGACAAAGATGCCACACCCAAAGCTGCAGCATCTGACTACATCAAAGGTGCTTGAATTACTTCATATGGACTTGATGGGGCCTATGCAGGTTGAAAGTCTAGGAGGAAAGAGATATGCGTTTGTTGTTGTAGATGACTACTCAAGATTCACTTGGATCAACTTTCTCAGAGAAAAGTCAGACACTTTTAGTTCTTTCAAAGATTTGTGTAAACAACTTCAAAGAGAAAAAGATAGTGTCATTGTCAGAATAAGGAGTGACCACGGTAGAGAATTTGAAAACTCAAGATTCTCTGAGTTTTGCACTGCTGAAGGAATAGGACATGAATTCTCTTCACCTATTACACCTCAACAAAATGGTGTAGTTGAAAGAAAGAACAGAACTATACAAGAATGTGCTCGTGTCATGCTACACTCAAAGAAACTGCCTCAACACTTTTGGGCTGAAGCTATGAATACAGCATGTTACATTCTCAATCGTGTCACTTTAAGAGCTGGAACCACTAAGACCTTATATGAATTGTGGAAAGGAAGAAAACCTACTATAAAGTATTTTCATGTATTTGGAAGTAAGTGTTACATTCTGATAGATAGAGAACAAAGGAGGAAGATGGATCCAAAGAGTGATGAAGGTATATTCTTGGGATACTCAACTAACAGCAGAGCCTACAGAGTGTATAACTCAAGAACTCAAGTGATGATGGAATCAATGAATGTTGTGATAGATGATGTATCATCTGACGCTAAGACAGATGAAAGTCCAGATGCTGAAGCATTTGAATTCCAGCCTGAAGAAACTGCTAGTATAGAGGAGTTTGAGGTAACGCCTGATAGTCCTACCACTGAATATACTACTGCTCCAGTTAGTAAAGGACCATCTATCAGAGTCCAGAAAAATCATCCCAAGGACCAGATCATAGGCAATCACGATGAAGGTATCACCACAAGAAGAAATCAAGATATAATCTCTAACTCTTGCTTTGTGTCAAAAATAGAACCAAAGAATGTCAAAGAGGCTCTCACGGACAATTATTGGATCACTGCCATGCAAGAAGAGTTGAACCAGTTTGAAATAAGTGAGGTTTGGGATCTAGTTCCTAGACCAAAAGGGTTGAATGTAATAGGCACTAAATGGGTTTATAAAAATAAATCTGATGAAAATGGAACTATTACAAGGAACAAGGCAAGGCTTGTGGCACAGGGATACACTCAAGTGGAAGGATTAGACTTTGATGAGACTTTTGCCCCAGTTGCTAGATTAGAGTCTATACGGCTGTTGCTTGGTGTTGCATGCATTCTGAAATTTAAACTTTTCCAAATGGATGTTAAGAGTGCCTTTCTCAATGGGTACTTAAATGAAGAGGTGTATGTGGAACAACCAAAAGGTTTTGTGAATCCAGATCTTCCTGATCATGTCTACAAGTTGAAGAAGGCTTTATATGGGTTGAAACAAGCTCCCAGGGCTTGGTATGAGAGATTGACTGAATTTCTTGTCAATCATGGATACAGGAAAGGAGGACATGATAAAACTCTGTTTGTAAAAGAAGAACATGGTAAACTAATGATAGCACAAATTTATGTTGATGACATAGTGTTTGGTGGGATGTCAAGTCAGATGGTGGAGCATTTTATCAAACAGATGCAGTCAGAGTTTGAGATGAGTTTAGTTGGGGAATTAACATTTTTTCTTGGACTTCAAGTAAAGCAAATGGATGAGACAATATTTATCTCTCAGAGTAAGTATGCAAAAAATATTGTCAAGAAGTTTGGTATGGATACCGCTACTCACAAAAGGACTCCAGCACCTACTCATTTAAAGTTGACAAAAGATGAGAAGGGTGTTAGTGTTGATCAGAGTCTCTACAGAAGTATGATAGGGAGTCTCCTATATCTTACAGCTAGTAGACCTGATATTAGCTTCGCAGTGGGTGTATGTGCAAGATATCAAGCTGATCCTAAGATGAGTCATTTAACTCAAGTGAAAAGAATCCTCAAGTATGTTAACGGCACATGTGACTACGGCATGATGTACTCACAAAGTGACAATTCTCAACTCATTGGGTATTGTGATGCAGATTGGGCTGGCAGTGCTGATGACAGAAAAAGCACTTCTGGTGGTTGTTTCTTCTTGGGAGAAAATTTGATATCATGGTTCAGTAAGAAACAGAATTGTGTGTCTCTCTCAACTGCTGAAGCTGAATACATTGCAGCTGGGAGTAGTTGTTCACAACTTGTCTGGATGAGACAGATGCTACGGGATTATAATGTTGAGCAAGATGCTATGGCATTGTACTGTGATAATCTGAGTGCAATCAATATCTCAAAAAATCCTATACAACACAGTAGGACAAAGCACATAGACATTCGTCATCACTTTATCAGAGATTTAGTAGAAGAGAATGTGGTGGTTTTAAAACATGTTGCTACTGAGGAACAACTCGCAGATATATTCACGAAAGCACTAGATGCTAACCAATTTGAGAAGCTAAGAGGCAAATTAGGAATTTGCCTGCATGAGGATTTGTAGCAGTTAATGTCTGAAAAGCGTGCAGCAGTTATTCTCTCTCTACTCTTATGTTGCGCACGCTTATTTAGGGAAAGTCTTAAAAACTTCCCTTAACTACTTCATCACACGCTACATTAGTGTGATAAGTTCTGATACTGTTGTTAAGCATCACTCTAGTTCTGAGACTGAGAAGACTAGGCTTGTCGTTGAAGAAGTTGAAAAGAATGTTGAGTTGGAGCATTTAGGGAAATCTGATCAGGTTGAAACCCTAGATATTGTTAATGGGAATACTGTTAAGGATCCTGAGGCTGCTCCTAGTACTGATGACATGGAAGTGGATATTGATCCTGTAGCAAAGGTTACTGAAACTGGTGACACCATGGTTGACAATGGTCTGAATCTCATCAAGGACCCTGTTCCTCAATCTGACGTTGTGCCAGATGCTGAAGCTTCTTTGGACCAACAGGTTCCTCGTCCTAATACTGTAGCTGACGTATGTTCTGATACTGGTTTTAGTAGTGATGATACTGATAAGTCTCCACCCCTGGTGAAGACATTTGGTGCTGGTGTTGCTAAGAGACTGAGGAGCAGTTCTGGTAAAGCTATAGCATCTGCCCCACAGCCCCCTGTTGTAGAATCAGTGAAGAAACTTGCCAAGAAACCCATGTATGGTCCCTCTCGACCTAAGAGTCGTTTTGATACTCCTGTTGTCCAGAAGAAACAGTTGAAGAGAAATGCCGTAGCGAGTAACTCTGTCTTTGAGGAAGAAGTGTCTAAAGATGAAGCATCTGGTGAAGCTTATGTTGGCAGACAAAGTGTAGGTGACAAGAAGGTACTTGCTAATGTACCTGAGGTTGCTATTGATAATATTTTCTTTCATCTTGCTAGCTGTGTAGACAAATGGAAATATGTTCAGAGAAGGGTAGCTCTGGAAAGAGAGCTTGGAGAAGAAGCCCTGGAGTGCACTGATATAGTGAGCTTGATTGAAGAAGCTGGTGCTGGAATTAATGCTGTTGATGGTGGTGGTGAACCTGTGATAGAGGGCTCTGATGAAAGCCTCTCTGAATGATGTTGCTGCTCCTGTGCCTTTCTGCTATTATTTTTTTCTGCTTTTCTGTCTGTACTTTGAGGGCTTTGCCCAGGATGTTTTCTGATGGTCTGTAATAATGCACCTCTGACATGTTGCTACTTCTATTTTCTTGATCTATGCATGAAGTATTGTGTTTGTCAAAATTATGGCTAAAAAGGGGGAGTAGTAGTAAGTATCTGTTCTGCTCGTGATAATGCTGTGACATATGCTACAACATCTGTCTTTGTGTGTGCTATGATTGAGGGGGAGCAAGTATGAAAGTATGATATACCTGTATGTGTATGTATGTTCTGTTGAGGGGGAGTAGTCTCTACTTTGATATATGCGTGAACTCAGGGGGAGTAATCTATTTTTGTTGTGATGCATGTTGTGTGTGACAGATGCCATTCCAAGTGCTAAGGCATCTTGTCTGATTCAAAGGAATCCACTTGCTCTTGATACCTGAGAATTTATTTTTCTCAGCTGTGTGGGAATTTATTTTTCCTATGGTGATTCATTTCTGTGGGAATTTATCCTTCCCTGGTTAAACTGTATGGCGCTTATGTGTGAGAGTTTATTTCTCTCCTATATTGTATCCTTATGAGGCTAAGTTGTGTATCTCCGCTGTTGCATGCCTCTGATGCTGCGTGTTCATTATTCCTCACTTGAAGATCTCTTTTGAAAATAATGTGACGATGTATTATCTTCTTTCTTAGCTGTGTGTTTGCGTTGACTTGAAGGAAGGTATGTACTGCATCTCTCCATAACTGGTCTTAGTTTGTTTTAGCCAAAATTTGCCAAAGGGGGAGATTGTTGGTGTTTTGTATGTTGGCCTCATTTTGCAAAAACATGTTCAAGCAAGATGTTGGACCAGATGCCGTAGCATGTGGGTACAACATCTGTCTTGCCGGTATTTAATGCTCTATTTGCGCGCCATATCTTTGAAGATTATCTGAAGCACTATTTTCGCCTTACTTGCTTATCAAGACGCACGCCTTTAAACAAGGGTTTATTAGGTGGCTGGACCAAGATATACTTTCCAGAAGATGCTACGCCATTTATGGAAACAAGTGATTCTTTCCATTACATGTGTGCTGGACTTTGCAAAAGGACAGCTGAAGATTAAAGCCCAATATGAAGACCTAGCCCATGCTAACTCAGGTCATATAAATATGTGAAGACTAAAACCTAAAAGACTACTGAAGCCGTATTTCAAGAACATAGTTTTAGGGTTTGAGTCTTGTTTATTGTAAGCCTTTCTTGTGGATTCTATAACACAAGCTTAGGCCTGTTTGGTTTGTATTTTGTGAAACTTCTCCCAAGCTTTTAAGCACGGAGATTGTTTGTTTGTTTGGTTAGTGAAACCTCATCGTTTGTTGAACTGTTATAATCACGAGGTTCGTGATAGAAAGGAAGTGAGACGGGGTCTCAAACTTAGGAGTTCCTAGGTTGAGTTAGCACGGGTAGAGTCTAGGTGATAAGTCGTAAACTTGTATGTTTGCTGTGGGCTTAGAACTAGATCTATTATACTGGATTCCTTCCTGGCTTGGTAGCCCCCAGAGTAGGTCGTTGTGTACGCCGAATTGGGTTAACAATTCTCTGTGTTGTTTACTTCATTGTCTGTTGCTTTTACTTGTTGATTATATTCTACTGTGGACATACGCTAGAGCATTTGTCTTAGCATTACAACTGACTACGTACGATAATTGCTATAGCTTATGTCTTAACATCTATCCCCAGTAGGTGCCAGAATTTCAATTGGCATCAGAGCAGGCACCCTGTTCTGCGTGGGTGAGGACCAGGGAAGTTACTTTCTAGCATAATGAACAAGGATGGTGGCTATGTCAACAGACCTCCACTTCTGGATGGATCAAACTATGATTACTGGAAAGCCAAAATGGTGGCATTTATTAAATCACTTTATAGCAAATCTTGGAAGGCTATCCTAACGGGATGGGAGCATCCAGTGATACGTGACAAAGATGGTAAAACTACAGGTGAACTAAAACCAGAAGCGGATTGGACCAAGGAAGAGGATGAGCTTGCACATGGTAACTCCAAGGCGCTAAATGCCTTATTCAATGCTGTGGACAACAACATTTTCAGGATGATCAAACAGTGCTCAGTGGCTAAGGAAGCATGGGAAATTCTAATGACTACACATGAAGGCACCGCTAAGGTGAAGAATTCAAGGCTACAGCTTCTGACCGTAAAGTTTGAGAATCTAATGATGGGTGAAGGTCAATCTGTTCATGACTTCCACATGACCATTCTAGATTTTGCAAACAACTTTGATGCTCTAGGAGAAAAGCTAAGCGAGGAAAGAATGGTAAGAAAAATGCTTAGATCTCTTCCTAAGATGTTTGATATGAAAGTCACTACCATAGAAGAAGTACATGATATAGGAGTGATGAAACTTGAAAACTTGGTGGGTTCATTACAAACCTATGAGCCGGCTGCTAAAGAGAAAACCGAGAAGAGGAAGAAGAGTATAACTCTTGTAACCAACACCACTGAAAGTGAGGAAGTAGAAAATGGTTTAGAAACTGATGAAAATTTATCTGAAACTATGGCACATCTAGGCAGGCAATTCAACAGAATATTAAAGAAGATGGATGGAAGAGGCAGGACAAATGCTAAAGGCAATTTCTCTGATAATAACAGAAAGTTTAATGGTGAAAGAAAATACAGACCTGAGGAAAAGGCCAGTACTGGAAAAGGTGTTCAATGTCATGAATGTGAAGGCCATGGACATATTAGAGCTGAATGTCCAACATTCCTGAAGAAACAGAAGAAGGTTATGGCTGTCACTTGGTCTGATGAAGATGACTCTGAGGATGATGACTACTCTGAGTCTGCAAATCACATTACTGCACTTACTGGATTTATTGAATCTGAATCAGATGATGAAGAATTGACCTTTGATGAACTAGCTGCGTCCTATAAAGCACTGAGTCAGAAGAGTGAAAAGGTTTGTCAGCAGCAACAAAACGTTATAAGTAAATTGCAAGATGAGAAGGTGAAGCATCAGACTCAAATATCTCAACTCACAAAGCAGCTACAATCTGAGAAGGCAAAGCATCTGTCCGAGGCTTCTGCTCTTAGAGATGAGGTAACCACATTGAACTATTAGCTGACTAGTTTAAATAAACAGCTTAGACTGCTAAATAATGGAACTGAAAGATTAGATATACTGGTTGAGGGTCAAGTTGCTGGGAAACCTAAGGGTATTGGAGTAGAATATAACTATCCTAAAAAGAAAAATGTTACTTCTACTAGTACATTTGTTCCTGCTAAAGACACTTATGATCCCACTGAAACCAGACAGATGCCACAGCATGTTCAACAACATCAGCCTGCCAAAATCATTCCTAAACCTAAGGGATGGATCTGTCATTACTGTGGTAGAAGAGGTCACATCAGACCTTTCTGTTTTAGATTGTATGGGTTTCCAAGATGGTATAATAATCCCAGGTATGAATCTGATTCAAGCAATACAAAGAAAGAATGGAAACCAAAGGCAAATGATGTTGCTCACATAGCTCATACATCTCTGAGAGTTTCATCCAGAAATGATTGGTACTTTGATAGTGGTTGCTCAAGACATATGACTGGTGTTAAAAGTTATCTAACCAATGTTAAAGCTTACACTACCAGTTATGTTACTTTTGGTGATGGGGCCAAAGGTCAGGTCAAAGGCATTGGAAGTCTCAGTGGAAATGGGTTGCCTAAGCTTGAGAATGTTCTTTTAGTGGAAGGATTGACTGCAAATCTCATAAGCATCAGTCAATTGTGTGATCAAGGTATGAAAGTGAACTTCACGAAGTCTGAATGCATTGTCTCAACTGAAGATGGTGAATCTGTTATGAAAGGAGTCAGGTCTAAAGATAACTGTTATTTATGGATTCCTGAAGAAAGTGCTCAAATTTCTTCCTGTCTCATCACTAGAGAAGATGAAGTCAAGTTATGGCATCAAAAGATGGGTCATCTTAATCTAAGGAGTATGAAGAAAGTCATAGCTGAAGATGCAGTAAAAGGAGTACCTAAACTGAAGATAGAAGAAGGAAGCATATGTGGTGAATGTCAAATTAGGAAGCAGACAAAGATGCCACACCCAAAGCTGCAGCATCTGACTACATCAAAGGTGCTTGAATTACTTCATATGGACTTGATGGGGCCTATGCAGGTTGAAAGTCTAGGAGGAAAGAGATATGCGTTTGTTGTTGTAGATGACTACTCAAGATTCACTTGGATCAACTTTCTCAGAGAAAAGTCAGACACTTTTAGTTCTTTCAAAGATTTGTGTAAACAACTTCAAAGAGAAAAAGATAGTGTCATTGTCAGAATAAGGAGTGACCACGGTAGAGAATTTGAAAACTCAAGATTCTCTGAGTTTTGCACTGCTGAAGGAATAGGACATGAATTCTCTTCACCTATTACACCTCAACAAAATGGTGTAGTTGAAAGAAAGAACAGAACTATACAAGAATGTGCTCGTGTCATGCTACACTCAAAGAAACTGCCTCAACACTTTTGGGCTGAAGCTATGAATACAGCATGTTACATTCTCAATCGTGTCACTTTAAGAGCTGGAACCACTAAGACCTTATATGAATTGTGGAAAGGAAGAAAACCTACTATAAAGTATTTTCATGTATTTGGAAGTAAGTGTTACATTCTGATAGATAGAGAACAAAGGAGGAAGATGGATCCAAAGAGTGATGAAGGTATATTCTTGGGATACTCAACTAACAGCAGAGCCTACAGAGTGTATAACTCAAGAACTCAAGTGATGATGGAATCAATGAATGTTGTGATAGATGATGTATCATCTGACGCTAAGACAGATGAAAGTCCAGATGCTGAAGCATTTGAATTCCAGCCTGAAGAAACTGCTAGTATAGAGGAGTTTGAGGTAACGCCTGATAGTCCTACCACTGAATATACTACTGCTCCAGTTAGTAAAGGACCATCTATCAGAGTCCAGAAAAATCATCCCAAGGACCAGATCATAGGCAATCACGATGAAGGTATCACCACAAGAAGAAATCAAGATATAATCTCTAACTCTTGCTTTGTGTCAAAAATAGAACCAAAGAATGTCAAAGAGGCTCTCACGGACAATTATTGGATCACTGCCATGCAAGAAGAGTTGAACCAGTTTGAAATAAGTGAGGTTTGGGATCTAGTTCCTAGACCAAAAGGGTTGAATGTAATAGGCACTAAATGGGTTTATAAAAATAAATCTGATGAAAATGGAACTATTACAAGGAACAAGGCAAGGCTTGTGGCACAGGGATACACTCAAGTGGAAGGATTAGACTTTGATGAGACTTTTGCCCCAGTTGCTAGATTAGAGTCTATACGGCTGTTGCTTGGTGTTGCATGCATTCTGAAATTTAAACTTTTCCAAATGGATGTTAAGAGTGCCTTTCTCAATGGGTACTTAAATGAAGAGGTGTATGTGGAACAACCAAAAGGTTTTGTGAATCCAGATCTTCCTGATCATGTCTACAAGTTGAAGAAGGCTTTATATGGGTTGAAACAAGCTCCCAGGGCTTGGTATGAGAGATTGACTGAATTTCTTGTCAATCATGGATACAGGAAAGGAGGACATGATAAAACTCTGTTTGTAAAAGAAGAACATGGTAAACTAATGATAGCACAAATTTATGTTGATGACATAGTGTTTGGTGGGATGTCAAGTCAGATGGTGGAGCATTTTATCAAACAGATGCAGTCAGAGTTTGAGATGAGTTTAGTTGGGGAATTAACATTTTTTCTTGGACTTCAAGTAAAGCAAATGGATGAGACAATATTTATCTCTCAGAGTAAGTATGCAAAAAATATTGTCAAGAAGTTTGGTATGGATACCGCTACTCACAAAAGGACTCCAGCACCTACTCATTTAAAGTTGACAAAAGATGAGAAGGGTGTTAGTGTTGATCAGAGTCTCTACAGAAGTATGATAGGGAGTCTCCTATATCTTACAGCTAGTAGACCTGATATTAGCTTCGCAGTGGGTGTATGTGCAAGATATCAAGCTGATCCTAAGATGAGTCATTTAACTCAAGTGAAAAGAATCCTCAAGTATGTTAACGGCACATGTGACTACGGCATGATGTACTCACAAAGTGACAATTCTCAACTCATTGGGTATTGTGATGCAGATTGGGCTGGCAGTGCTGATGACAGAAAAAGCACTTCTGGTGGTTGTTTCTTCTTGGGAGAAAATTTGATATCATGGTTCAGTAAGAAACAGAATTGTGTGTCTCTCTCAACTGCTGAAGCTGAATACATTGCAGCTGGGAGTAGTTGTTCACAACTTGTCTGGATGAGACAGATGCTACGGGAGTATAATGTTGAGCAAGATGCTATGGCATTGTACTGTGATAATCTGAGTGCAATCAATATCTCAAAAAATCCTATACAACACAGTAGGACAAAGCACATAGACATTCGTCATCACTTTATCAGAGATTTAGTAGAAGAGAATGTGGTGGTTTTAAAACATGTTGCTACTGAGGAACAACTCGCAGATATATTCACGAAAGCACTAGATGCTAACCAATTTGAGAAGCTAAGAGGCAAATTAGGAATTTGCCTGCATGAGGATTTGTAGCAGTTAATGTCTGAAAAGCGTGCAGCAGTTATTCTCTCTCTACTCTTATGTTGCGCACGCTTATTTAGGGAAAGTCTTAAAAACTTCCCTTAACTACTTCATCACACGCTACATTAGTGTGATAAGTTCTGATACTGTTGTTAAGCATCACTCTAGTTCTGAGACTGAGAAGACTAGGCTTGTCGTTGAAGAAGTTGAAAAGAATGTTGAGTTGGAGCATTTAGGGAAATCTGATCAGGTTGAAACCCTAGATATTGTTAATGGGAATACTGTTAAGGATCCTGAGGCTGCTCCTAGTACTGATGACATGGAAGTGGATATTGATCCTGTAGCAAAGGTTACTGAAACTGGTGACACCATGGTTGACAATGGTCTGAATCTCATCAAGGACCCTGTTCCTCAATCTGACGTTGTGCCAGATGCTGAAGCTTCTTTGGACCAACAGGTTCCTCGTCCTAATACTGTAGCTGACGTATGTTCTGATACTGGTTTTAGTAGTGATGATACTGATAAGTCTCCACCCCTGGTGAAGACATTTGGTGCTGGTGTTGCTAAGAGACTGAGGAGCAGTTCTGGTAAAGCTATAGCATCTGCCCCACAGCCCCCTGTTGTAGAATCAGTGAAGAAACTTGCCAAGAAACCCATGTATGGTCCCTCTCGACCTAAGAGTCGTTTTGATACTCCTGTTGTCCAGAAGAAACAGTTGAAGAGAAATGCCGTAGCGAGTAACTCTGTCTTTGAGGAAGAAGTGTCTAAAGATGAAGCATCTGGTGAAGCTTATGTTGGCAGACAAAGTGTAGGTGACAAGAAGGTACTTGCTAATGTACCTGAGGTTGCTATTGATAATATTTTCTTTCATCTTGCTAGCTGTGTAGACAAATGGAAATATGTTCAGAGAAGGGTAGCTCTGGAAAGAGAGCTTGGAGAAGAAGCCCTGGAGTGCACTGATATAGTGAGCTTGATTGAAGAAGCTGGTGCTGGAATTAATGCTGTTGATGGTGGTGGTGAACCTGTGATAGAGGGCTCTGATGAAAGCCTCTCTGAATGATGTTGCTGCTCCTGTGCCTTTCTGCTATTATTTTTTTCTGCTTTTCTGTCTGTACTTTGAGGGCTTTGCCCAGGATGTTTTCTGATGGTCTGTAATAATGCACCTCTGACATGTTGCTACTTCTATTTTCTTGATCTATGCATGAAGTATTGTGTTTGTCAAAATTATGGCTAAAAAGGGGGAGTAGTAGTAAGTATCTGTTCTGCTCGTGATAATGCTGTGACATATGCTACAACATCTGTCTTTGTGTGTGCTATGATTGAGGGGGAGCAAGTATGAAAGTATGATATACCTGTATGTGTATGTATGTTCTGTTGAGGGGGAGTAGTCTCTACTTTGATATATGCGTGAACTCAGGGGGAGTAATCTATTTTTGTTGTGATGCATGTTGTGTGTGACAGATGCCATTCCAAGTGCTAAGGCATCTTGTCTGATTCAAAGGAATCCACTTGCTCTTGATACCTGAGAATTTATTTTTCTCAGCTGTGTGGGAATTTATTTTTCCTATGGTGATTCATTTCTGTGGGAATTTATCCTTCCCTGGTTAAACTGTATGGCGCTTATGTGTGAGAGTTTATTTCTCTCCTATATTGTATCCTTATGAGGCTAAGTTGTGTATTTCCGTTGTTGCATGCCTCTGATGCTGCGTGTTCATTATTCCTCACTTGAAGATCTCTTTTGAAAATAATGTGACGATGTATTATCTTCTTTCTTAGCTGTGTGTTTGCGTTGACTTGAAGGAAGGTATGTACTGCATCTCTCCATAACTGGTCTTAGTTTGTTTTAGCCAAAATTTGCCAAAGGGGGAGATTGTTGGTGTTTTGTATGTTGGCCTCATTTTGCAAAAACATGTTCAAGCAAGATGTTGGACCAGATGCCGTAGCATGTGGGTACAACATCTGTCTTGCCGGTATTTAATGCTCTATTTGCGCGCCATATCTTTGAAGATTATCTGAAGCACTATTTTCGCCTTACTTGCTTATCAAGACGCACGCCTTTAAACAAGGGTTTATTAGGTGGCTGGACCAAGATATACTTTCCAGAAGATGCTACGCCATTTATGGAAACAAGTGATTCTTTCCATTACATGTGTGCTGGACTTTGCAAAAGGACAGCTGAAGATTAAAGCCCAATATGAAGACCTAGCCCATGCTAACTCAGGTCATATAAATATGTGAAGACTAAAACCTAAAAGACTACTGAAGCCGTATTTCAAGAACATAGTTTTAGGGTTTGAGTCTTGTTTATTGTAAGCCTTTCTTGTGGATTCTATAACACAAGCTTAGGCCTGTTTGGTTTGTATTTTGTGAAACTTCTCCCAAGCTTTTAAGCACGGAGATTGTTTGTTTGTTTGGTTAGTGAAACCTCATCGTTTGTTGAACTGTTATAATCACGAGGTTCGTGATAGAAAGGAAGTGAGACGGGGTCTCAAACTTAGGAGTTCCTAGGTTGAGTTAGCACGGGTAGAGTCTAGGTGATAAGTCGTAAACTTGTATGTTTGCTGTGGGCTTAGAACTAGATCTATTATAGTGGATTCCTTCCTGGCTTGGTAGCCCCCAGAGTAGGTCGTTGTGTACGCCGAACTGGGTTAACAATTCTCTGTGTTGTTTACTTCATTGTCTGTTGCTTTTACTTGTTGATTATATTCTACTGTGGACATACGCTAGAGCATTTGTCTTAGCATTACAACTGACTACGTACGACAATTGCTATAGCTTCTGTCTTAACATCTGTCCCCAGTAGGTGCCAGAATTTCACATGATATAATATGCATATACAGAAATTGCATATACATAAGAACTTATTTTTAATACCAACAATATAGTTCTGTATCGCGTGAAATTCTATGTTTTGAAAGCTTACAGTTTTATGGACTCAATTTGGGTTGAACTTGCAAAGTTAGACTAGGTAATAAGTTGGTTGCTACTAGTTGATAGAGTTAAGTATTGCAGTTTGGTTTGGTTCAGTTTTCTGAAATAAAAACTGTAAATCAAATCAAGCCGCACGGTATAGAAAAAAATCAAAACAATCGCCTTATATTTCCTTGCTTTATTATATATATAGGAAAAATTAATGGCTTAGTTGTTGCTTTTCCGTAAAATCAAATTATAAAAAGTTGACCCATTTAATTAAAAATATAACTTTTATTAGTAATGTAATAAATTTTATAATCTCTGGTCTTTACTGCCAAATATGCAATTTTTTCCATGATATAATACAGTATATATAAACCCCAACTTACTCAGAATCACATATATCATTGTGGCAATTCATTTCAATCCAAATAAAATGAAAAATCAAAATATCATTTTACTCTCTATTCTTTCTCTCTTCATAATATTGCTATGGTACATAAGCAATTTTCACTTTCTTTTTACTATAATATGTTGTCTTTAATCTCGTCTCATGGTTTTTTGTCATTCATTTATATATGGATTTTACTTGATGCAGTGCAAATGGTGAAGTAATGGCTGAGCATAAAGTTTTTAATTCTGGAGAACCAACCATGGTGAGTGATACATGTGAATGATTTTATTTTAAAATTTTTATTTTTATTTTATTAATGGTCATTTTTTATATTTAAATAGGGCACCCAAAGAATCACGAAAGGCCCTGCATGCGACCGTGCTAAATGCATCAACACATGTCAAAGAGAATTTGGGTTTCCTGGATATTGCGGCGACGATCAACTTTGCCATTGCAATGGAAATTCCACTCGATCAGAGGATAAAGTTTCCGAACCAACCATGGTGAGTGATACATGTGAATGATTTGATTTTAAAATTTTTATTTTTATTTTATTAATGGTCATTTTTTATATTTAAAAAGGGTATCCAAAGAATCACGAAAGGCCCAGCATGCGACCGTTATAAATGCATCAACACATGTCAAAGAGAATTTGGATTTCCTGGATATTGCGGCGACGATCAACTTTGCCATTGCAATGGAAATTCCACTCGATCAGAGGATAAAGTTTCCGAACCAACCATGGTGAGTGATACATGTGAATGATTTGATTTTAAAATTTTTATTTTTATTTTATAAATGGTCATTTTATATATTTAAAAAGGGTATCCAAAGAATCACGAAAGGCCCAGCATGCGACCGTTATAAATGCATCAACACATGTCAAAGAGAATTTGGATTTCCTGGATATTGCGGCGACGATCAACTTTGCCATTGCAATGGAAATTCCACTCGATCAGAGGATAAAGTTTCCGAACCAACCATGGTGAGTGATACATGTGAATGATTTTATTTTAAAATTTTTATTTTTATTTTATTAATGGTCATTTTTTATATTTAAAAAGGGTATCCAAAGAATCACGAAAGGCCCTGCATGCGACCGTTATAAATGCATCAACACATGTCAAAGAGAATTTGGGTTTCCTGGATATTGCGGCGACGATCAACTTTGTCATTGCAATGGAAATTCCACTCGATCAGAGGATAAAGTTTCCGAACCAACCATGGTGAGTGATACATGTGAATGATTTTATTTTAAAATTTTTATTTTTATTTTATTAATGGTCATTTTTCATATTTAAAAAGGGTATCCAAAGAATCACGAAAGGTCCTGCATGCGACCGTTATAAATGCATCAACACATGTCAAAGAGAATTTGGGTTTCCTGGATATTGCGGCGACGATCAACTTTGTCATTGCAATGGAAATTCCACTCGATCAGAGGATAATGTTTCCGAACCAACCATGGTGAGTGATACATGTGAATGATTTTATTTTAAAATTTTTATTTTTATTTTATTAATGGTCATTTTTTATATTTAAAAAAGGGTATCCAAAGAATCACGAAAGGCCCAGCATGCGACCGTTATAAATGCATCAACACATGTCAAAGAGAATTTGGGTTTCCTGGATATTGCGGCGACGATCAACTTTGTCATTGCAATGGAAATTCCACTCGATCAGAGGATACAGTTTCCGAACCAACCATGGTGAGTGATAGATGTGAATGATTTTATTTTAAAATTTTTATTTTTATTTTATTAATGGTCATTTTTTATATTTAAAAAGGGTATCCAAAGAATCACGAAAGGCCCTGCATGCGACCGTTATAAATGCATCAACACATGTCAAAGAGAATTTGGGTTTCCTGGATATTGCGGCGACGATCAACTTTGCCATTGCAATGGAAATTCCACTCGATCAGAGTATAAAGTTTCCGGTTCTGCCGAACCGACCATGGTGAGTGATACATGTGAATGATTTTATTTTGAAATTTTTATTTTTATTTTATTAAGGATCATTTTTTATATTCGAACAGGACATCCAAAGAATCACGAAAGGCCCTGCATGCGACCGTGCTAAATGCATCAACACATGTCAAAGAGATTTTGGGTTTCCTGGAGATTGCGGCATCGATCAACTTTGTCATTGCAACGGAAATTCCACTCGACCATCATAGTTTTTTTATACATAAAAATCAATGTTGAGAAATAAATCACTAAGGTGATCATGTATTCAATATCAAACTTGAAAAAAATAAATATTTTCTTATGATAATATCCGTATGGTTTGTTTGGTGATGTTTTTGATATAATTTTTTTCCGTAAATATATAATTTTAACCAAAACAATTAATAAATAATTGGTTTTTTCTAATTAACCCTTGTTAATTTGAGGAAATACGTCGTTGTTTTCCTAATCTTCATAATCAAATATCAAATATTAAAAGAAAATAAAGAATCTATTATTTGACCTGAAGCGCTGACCTTCGCAGTCCAGAATTGGCATTGAATCTTTCTTTTTGTTTTTTACAATTGCAGATGCATTTTATTTTCATTTTAGGGGTGTCCATATGAATTAAAAAATTAAATTAATTTTATATATTAGTTTTATACAAAACATGATATTTGGATTCTAATATACCATTTACTATTAGAAAGATAGAACCCGAGTTCGAACTTGAGCGTTGGTTGGTGTGTAAATTTCAGATAGTACTTGCAATTTTGTTGACAAACCCAAAAAATATTATTATACTCTATCCATTTCACAATATATTCATAGATGTATCAACTCGATCTAGATGGGGTGAATAGTTTGTTGATTTAAAATTTCAGAGTTTTAATTAATGGCGGAAGCTTTTGTGGGACGACATTCATCTATTGCGAACGCTATCAAAATAATTGTATACACAAAATCGTTTGTGAAAAATGATTAATTTTGGACTTTGAATCACTACAACATTTTAGGCCTACTGCAACGGCTAAATTTTGGAATGTAAATGAACCGTTCACGTAGAACGCCATAGGCAACAATTTTTATATTTTGTAACGGTAAATTTTATAAATCTTCTGCAACGGCTTTAAACTGTTCTTGTATAACCAAAGAGAATGGTTTCTTATTTGTTCTTTTTTCGCAACGTTAAGAAACCATTTTGATATAATTTCTATATATTTTCAAAACTAGTAATATACCCTTGCATACGCACGGGAAGCGCGTTGGATTTCGTTGGAATTTTGGGTCGGAGAGGTGTGTGAGATACAGATAAAAAATAACTTTTTATAAGAGAAAAAAATAGTATGTAATAAAATTTTATTTGGTTGAATAGAAAAATAAAATTATGAGTGGTAAATATTTTTATTTCTGATTTACACAATAGAATTTTTATCGAAATAATTACTTCTCATTTTATGCATAATGAGAAACATAGTTATAGTTTATGAAATTTGCTTTTTTCGCCCCTCCCATTTACTCTTAAGCCCCCAACGAGACAATTTTGCCCTTGAAATGAGTTCGGCAACTACGGGCCGAATATTAACTAATTCGGCACTCACCTGCCGAAACGTCTTAATATATGTTTGGCTATATCTTCGGCTAGGCGTTGTGGGCAAAAGGGGTTATATTTCTCCCCCTTCGGCCCGTGACTGCCGAAACAACGCAAATTTTAAAAATGACAACGTTTCGGCAGTTACGTGCCGAACACGCTTATATTCGGCACGTAACTGCCGAAATCAGACTATATAGACTAGGCTGCAGAACCTGTACTTGCATAACCTCTTTTACACACAATCCGGAGATTTTGGATCTAGGGCGATTTTTTGAAGTTTCAGTGGCGTAAAAGCAACGTTTTCTCACGCATAAAGGGTTCCCACACACATTTGAAGTCATATAACAGGTAAATTGCGCTTTAAACCGTTTATTTTTTGAATTTACATAGTTTTGCTGTCAATGAGGGTTTCAGACTGTAATTGCCGAAAATTGGTTACATTTCGGCACGTAACACTGCTCTGAAGGAACCTTATGAAAGTCTGAATCATTACACTCTGAAAGAGTTCATAAGCTAAACGTGGTCAGATGCTCAAAAGGGATCAGGATGTCTACAAGAGTTCAGAAGCTTAAGAGAAGTTCAGAAGCTCAGAGACATTCAGATGCCTACAAGAGTTCAAAAGCTATTTGGTGTTAGTCAAGAGTCATTCAGAAGATGAAGACGTTCAGAAGCTGAATTACGAAGGACTATCAGAGGCCAAATATTCAAGACCATCAGACTTCAAGATATCAAGGTTCATCAGAAGCAAAGAGAATTCCACTGGTCATCAGAAAGGCTACATCACCCACTCTTACTAAGCCTGATGATCTCTTTAAGGACAACTTATTACAACGGTCATAAAGGATGTGATCCTATTCTCTTTAGGAGCTAGTTGTACCTTATTACTGTATTTGGACAGACAGTAAAACGTGAGCTTAACTGTGAAGAAGACGTGGCTCTGCTTAGAGTAAATTCAAAAGTTACAGCTTAAGCAATAAGGAATAAACAGCTGTCCAAATTACAACGGGATTCTACAACGTCTCGATATCTTTCCTCACTCATATATATATATGTGAAAGAAAGAAATTGATGAAAACTGATCTTCAAATATTTTATCTCTCAGAATTAAGTGAGAACTTGAAAAACTAGCTAAAGTCTCTGAAGTTATTATTTTGTAATAGTTTTAAGCTTAGTAGTTAGTATTTACTCCTTGTGTCTCTCTCTCTCTCACTCTCTTATTTACTCTTCCATCTTTACATTTAGATTCAAGTTGTTTGTGTTGAGTATTCCGCTGTGCTTAAAGACTTTGATAGATACTATTATCTGGAAAAGATTTTAAAAACTTAAAACACAATTCAACCCCCCCTTCTTGTGTAAGGGTGCAACTTTATTCAAAGATTATTACACTATGAAAAGAAGAAGCTTACAAACCTTGTTCTCTGCATAGTAAAATATGAATAATTTAAGTCATATAATAAAGTAATTCTTAAACTGATTAAAATTAACTATGGATACAAAATAGGGGGAGCTTACAAACCTAACCCTATGGACTATCAGACTTAGGGGGAGCTTGCAAAACTCAGAAGCCTAATGTCAACATAGCTGAATTTTATCAACAACAATTGTATTTAATACTTATATTTGTCATCATCAAAAAGGGGGAGATTGTTGGAACAAAATGTGTTTTGGTACACACCCTTAGTTTTGATGATAACAAAGTATTAAATGGACAATTGATATTACTAATGTTTAAATTAAGTGTGCAGGAAAATCTTAAGTTTATATATGAGCACACTTAATTTATGCTCTGAAGGAACCTTATGAAAGTCTGAATCATTACACTCTGAAAGAGTTCAGAAGCTAAACGTGGTCAGAAGCTCAAAAGGGATCAGGATGTCTACAAGAGTTCAGAAGCTTAAGAGAAGTTCAGAAGCTCAGAGACATTCAGATGCCTACAAGAGTTCAGAAGCTATTTGGTGTTAGTCAAGAGTTATTCAGAAGATGAAGACGTTCAGAAGCTGAATTACGAAGGACTATCAGAGGCCAAATATTCAAGACCATCAGACTTCAAGATATCAAGGTTCATAAGAAGCAAAGAGAATTCCACTGGTCATCAGAAAGGCTACATCACCCACTCTTACTAAGCCTGATGATCTCTTTAAGGACAACTGATTACAACGGTCATAAAGGATGTGATCCTATTCTCTTTAGAAGCTAGTTGTACCTTATTACTGTATTTGGACAGACAGTAAAACGTGAGCTTAACTGTGAAGAAGACGTGGCTCTGCTTAGAGTAAATTCAAAAGTTACAGCTTAAGCAATAAGGAATAAACAGCTGTCCAAATTACAACGGGATTCTACAACGTCTCGATATCTTTCCTCACTCATATATATATGTGAAAGAAAAAAATTGATGAAAACTGATCTTCAAATATTTTATCTCTCAGAATTAAGTGAGAACTTGAAAACTAGCTAAAGCCTCTGAAGTTATTATTTTGTAATAGTTTTAAGCTTAGTAGTTAGTATTTACTCCTGCATGAGTAATTTGGAAAAGCGTCTTATCTTTGTGATTTGAGCAAGGAAGTCTCTTATCTTGTGTATTAGAGCAAGGAAGTCTCTCTGTCTTGTGTGACTTAGAGCAAGGAAGTCTCTTTGTCTTGTGTGACTTAGAGCAAGGAAGTCTCTTGCTTGTGTGCTTGAGCACTAGGATTGTAATCTTTGTGATTATAGTGAAATCCCTTGGAAGTGCAAGGGGACTGGAGTACTCTCGTTTTGTGAGGGGAACCAGTATAAATCCTTGTCTCTCTCTCTCTCTCTCTCTCTCTCTCTCTCTCTCTCTCTTATTTACTCTTCCATCTTTACATTTAGATTCAAGTTGTTTGTGTTGAGTATTCCGCTGTGCTTAAAGACTTTGATAGATACTATTATCTGGAAAAGATTTTAAAAACTTAAAACACAATTCAACCCCCCCTTCTTGTGTTTTCTCCCACGAACCTTCAATGTTGTGGAACCCGACGTTGAGCAACCTAATGTTGTGGTACCCTACGTCGAGCAACCTAATGTTGTGGTTAACACCGGCAATTATTTTTTTCAATGTGAAAAGTATAAGGTGCGAGATGAAATAATTGAATGGTGTCGCAAAGAGGCTACAAAAGCTGGATTTACTATCGTGATTGGGAAATCTGATAACGGTGGTAACCGAAGGAAACCGTATTTTTTATTGAGTTGCTTAAGAGGCGGTGTCTACAAAGAAAACAAAAGGAAATTAAAGAAACAAGACACAGCAACGAAAACGCTTAAGTGTCCGTTCAGGCTACGAGGTTAATTTTTGGCATCAGATGAATGGAAACTAAGTGTTGTATGTGTTGAACACAACCATGAGATGGCAAAAACCCTAGAAGGTCATACTCTTGCGGGACGTTTAAAACCAGAGGAGAAGGAGTGTGTCCAAGAGTTGACAAGGAATTTGGTGCCCCCAAAGAACATATTGACGACTTTGAAAGGGAGAAATCCAGAGAGCAAGACAAATATGAAGCAAGTATACAATGCGCGTGAAAGGTTTAAAAAAAGTCTTAGGGGCGAAATGTCTGAAATGCAACAACTGTTAAAGTGTTGTGAAACTCACAAATATTTTTACAAGTGTAGAACGGTTGGTGAGTCGAAAACCATACAAGATTTTTTTTGGGCACATCCAGAAAGTGTGAAATTATTTAACACTTTCCCTACTGTTTTGATGATGGATTCAACGTACAAGACCAACAAGTATAAAATGCCTTTATTTGAGATAGTTGGTGTAACTTCAACATAAGACTCGTTCAATGTTGGTTTTGCCTTTATTGCGAATGAAAAAGAAGATAATTTCATATGGGCCCTTGAGACGTGTAAGAGTCTTTTGAAGAGTAAAGACACATTCCCGAAGGTTATTGTCACTGATAGGGATAAGTCACTTATGAATGCGGTTCCGATAGTGTTTCTAAATTCTACCGCTTTAGTGTGTCGGTATCATGTTGCAAAAAATGTAAGAGCTAAGTTCAAGGCCTTTTGCGGGGCAAAAGAAAAAAACCTGGATCAGTTACTTAACACACTCACATTTCAATGGGAATCAATTGTGCAATCTGTTGGAACAAAATGAGTTTTATTTATAAAACACCCTAAGTTTTGATGATAACAAGGTATTAAATGGACAATTGGTATTAGTAATAAATGATCTAGTGTGCAGGAACAAAGTAAAAATATCATCCTCGTAGATCATCATTTGGGCATCTGAAGGACACAGTCTGAAGTGTTAAGGCTCTGATGACGCTGGAAGCATCAGAGCCTCTGAAGAAGTCCTCAGAGGCCAAAGAAAGAAACACAGTCTGAAGCGTGTGTACATCTTCAGAAGATCAAATAAACGGTATCATCAGATCCTGAAGAACTCTCTCTGAAGAAAGACAGCTAATAACCAATGCAATAGTACAATGGTCCTGTCAAAGAGTACAACCGTCTTATCAACAAAAAGGAGAGTGTACAACCAACGGTTCTCTTCTCAACGTCTTTATACCTAGAGTATAAATAGAAGACATCTTCATAAAGAGAAGACTACTGGAAGATCATCTGAACTTAGAAAGATTCAAATCATATTCAAAGTTGTGTACTGTGTTATTCTTTCTAGTGTTATATTCTAAGTTAAATATCTTTTGATATTACAGACTCTGAGCTTAGTGTTTAGAGAGTCTTGCTTAGAACTTTCAGTCCTACTTAATCATTTGTATTAAGTTAGTTTGTGAAGTCTCTTTGTCTTGTGTGACTTAGAGCAGGAAGTCTTAAGTCTTGTGTGACTTGAGCAAGGAAGTCTTAAGCTTGTGTGCTTAAGCAAGGAAGTCTCTTTGTCTTGTGTGACTTAGAGCAGGAAGTCTTAAGTCTTGTGTGACTTGAGCAAGGAAGTCTTAAGCTTGTGTGCTTAAGCAAGGAAGTCTATAATCTTGTGTGATTAGAGCAAGGAAGTCTCTTTGTCTTGTGTGACTTAGAGCAAGGAAGTCTCTTGCTTGTGTGCTTGAGCATTAGTTGTGTAATCTTTGTGATTATAGTGAAATCCCTTGGAAGTGCAAGGGTACTGGACTACTCTCGTTTTGTGAGAGGAACCAGTATAAAATTTCTGTGTGTTCTTTCTCTCTCTCTCTCATTGTTTTATTTGTGTTTTGTGTTTAGTCTAGTTTATCATATCCGCTGCGTTTCTATATTTCTTAAGACAAAAGAAACAATTTTTAAAAACACAATTCAACCCCTCTTCTTGTGTTTTTCACCTTCAATTGGTATCAAGAGCATCGGTTCTGTCTTTTAATCACTTCACAGTGAGACAGTAAAAGATCTTTGAAAAACACTGTATGTCTGGGGAAGAAACATCTACACCTGCACCTATTCCTACATCTTCTAATACAGATCTATCCAACGTTCAATACATCTACGACAACATGAACTCTACCTCTTCAGCGTCTAATCATGATTCTAGCAACAAAAAGGTTCCAATCTGTGGTGATGCTCTAAGATTTGAATGGCGGAAAGATAGCATTTATCACTATGTCAATGGAATTGATTATGAGCTTTGGGACCTGATAGAAGAAGGAGTACCTATTGATGGAATAGGCTCTGATGGTAAGATTACCATAGCTCAGAAAAGAGCTCTATCTGTTGAAAACAAGAAGATCTTTTCTAAACACAACAAGGTCAAACAAATCATGATGTCAGCAATATCTCATGATGAATATACCAAAATCATGGATAGATCTACAGCTAAAGCTATGTATGACTCTCTATGCTCAAACTATGATGGTAATAGGCAAGTTCAGAATGTCAAAGCAAGACTACTGGTTCAGCAGTATGAGCTTTTTACCATGAAACCTGATGAAGACATTGAGACTATGTTTTCTAGATTTCAGACTCTGGTGTCTAGCCTCAGGGTTCTGAAGAAAAGCTATACAACCTCTGATCATGTATGGAAAATCCTAAATAGCTTGACTGACAAATGGAGACCTAAGGTCACAGCTATTGAGGAAGCTAAGGATCTTGAGAAAATCTCTCTTGAATCACTCATCAGCAATCTCAAGAGTCATGTGATGGTATTGAATGCTGATGCAGTGAAGAAGAAAAAAAGATCAGTAGCTTTAACCTCAATCAAGAAATCTTCAAAAGCTGTCAAAGCTAAAACTCTGGAAGATGAGGAGGATTCTTCCTCAGATGATCAAGAAGAAGAAGAAGATGAAGAACTTGCCATGTTCACCAGAAACTTTCAAAAATGGGCAAGGATGAGCAAGAGTCGTAAAGGAAATAGTTCAAGGAGCACTCCCAACAGAGAAGAGAAGAATTCCTTCAAATGCAACAAACCAGGACACTTCATTGCTGAATGTCCTGAAGCTTCATCAAAGGACAAGAACAAGAAGTTCAGTAGCTACAAGAGGAGGTTTCAGAAGAGCTTAATGGCAACATTTGAAGACCTGGAAGCATCCTCAGATAGTGATGATGAAGAAGCAAATGTGGCTCTAATGGCTACAGCTAATGAAGACTCTGAAGGATCAGACTCTGATGAATCAGACTCTGATAAATCTGAACAGGTATTGTTAAATTATTCTAAAGAACAACTCTTAACCTACCTTGGTATGTCTTTAAGTAAGTTTGCTAAATCATCCTCTAAACTAAAACTTTTAAAAACACAAAAGGATGAGTTAGAAAAGAAATCTGAACATTTTCAAGATCTATATAAAAATTCTTTAATCAAAATTGAAGAACTTGAAAATGGATGCACAAGATGCAACAAACCTACTGATGAGCATGAGGTTGCTCTCCAGGAATTTGTTCATCAGAACGTCAACAAAAGTAAAATGGCGTCTATGATTTATAATGTTTGTAAAAATGTAGGCGAAGGAATTGGTTACTCATATGGTAAATCATATGGGAAACAAAATCCTTACATTAGTTTAAATAATATTCCTGATAATCTTTATTCAACTTTTGTGCCTGAGAAAAACAAAGGCAAAGCTATGATTGTTTCAGACTCTGAAGGTATCTCTGGGGTCTGCAAGACAAGCTCTGAAGGTACTTCAGAGGCTGTCCTTCAGAACCTCAAAGAGAGCAACTTTGGGACTCAGAAGCTCATCCAATCAGACTCTAAAACAAACTAAGCTGAGGATTAATAATCAACATAAGACTCTAGTAAGCAAAACTAATCCTAGATTAGAAAAGCAATCCAAGTCCTATAGTGATTATCAATCAAAGCCTAGATTTCAAAATCAATGGACTAAGAGGGTCAATTTTCAAAGACCAAATTTTCAAAGAAAATTCTTTGATAATCCACAAAGTTCTTCACAAAGGCAAAGAAGAACTAAAGGATATAGAACTAACCAAACTGGACCCAGACAACAATGGGTACCAAGATGTAAAATTGTTTTCTATTCAGATTTTCATTGTAGGAAAAATCATTTCAATCCAGATGAATGGAAGCAAGTGATCAGCTATGGAAGAAAAGCTTATGTTCCTAAACATTACTTTACTTCCAGAGTTGTTGAAGTGGACAAGGCAAATGATTATTGGAGAGAATTTCATAATGAATATAGAGGATATCATTACAATGATTGACCTTGTTTATTCTACAGCTATCCAGACTGAAAGAAAATAGTAATCAATCATGGTATCTGGATAGTGGATGTTCAAGGCACATGACTGGTAATAAGAGATTGTTCTCATCATTGAAACTTGAAGATGGTGGAACAGTCGGCTTTGGAGGAAATCAGAAAGGCAAGATCAAAGGTACAGGTATTGTAGGTAATTCCTCCCTTTCTATTAATAATGATTGGTTTGTAGATGGACTTAAACACAACCTATTTAGCATCAGTCAATTTTGTGACAATGGGTTTGTGGTTAACTTTGATAAAGGGTTATGTACTGTAATTAGAGAATCTGACAAGTCCATAGTGTTCAAAGGTAAGAGAATAGGCAATGTTTTTAAAGTAAACCTTTCTGATTTGGCAGACCAAGAGGTAAAATGCTTGCTAAATCTGAGTGAAGAAAAGTGGGTTTGGCATAAGAGGTTAGGTCATGCTAACTGGAGGTTAATCTCTAAGCTTAGCAAACTTGACCTTGTCAGAGGCCTACCTAAGCTACAATATCACTCAAATGCTCTTTGTGGTTCCTGCCAAATAGGAAAGAGTGTAAAGACCTCTTTTAAACCAAAGCATGTTGTCTCTACCTCCAATCCCTTAGAACTGCTTCACATTGATTTGTTTGGTCCTGTGAGTACAACCTCAATCAATGGGAAGAAATATGGACTAGTCATTGTTGATGATTACAGTAGATGAACTTGGGTTAAATTTCTCAGAAATAAGGATGATGCATATGATGTCTTTAGCAATTTCTGCACACAGATACAAAAAGAAAAAGGTTTACACATTTTGAAAGTTAGAAGTGATCATGGTGGTGAATTTGAAAATGAAATGTTTGAAAGTTTTTGTGAAAAATATGGCATCTTACATGAGTTCTCTTCTCCTAGAACTCCACAACAAAATGGAGTTGTAGAAAGAAAGAATAGAACTCTGCAAGAAATGGCCAGAACCATGATGCATGAGACTAACATTGCTAAGTATCTGTGGGCAGAGGCTGTAAACACAGCGTGTTATGTTCAAAATAGAATCTATATTAGACCTATTTTGAATAAGACAGCATATGAACTATTCAAGGGAAAGAAACCCAGTGTATCCTACTTTCATCAATTTGGGTGTACCTGTTACATTCTAAATACAAAAGTTCATCTGAAGAAATTTGATGCTAAAGCTTACAAGGGTATCTTTATTGGATACTCTGAACGCTCAAAAGCATACAGAGTGTATAATTCTGAAACTCATACAGTGGAAGAAAGTATGCACATAAATTTGATGACAAGCAGCCTGACCAAGTGTCAGAGCTAGTTGAGAATTTTGCAGATATTCAACTATCAGATGATGAAGACTCAGAACCTGAAGAGACATCAGGACCAACTCAACAAACCTCTGAAGAAACAAATTCAACTCCTGAAACCTTGGACTCTGAAGATCACCCAGCATCAGAACTTATCAGAAGTAGTCCAAGCAGAATTGAGCAACCAAAACAATCTTTCAAATACAAATCCTCTCATCCAGAAGAGCTAATCTTGGGAAACAAGGACAGTCCAAGAAAAACCAGATCAAGCTTCAGAAATGAAGATTCATTAATTGGATTAATCTCCTTAGTGGAACCAAGTTCAACTGATGAAGCAATAGCTGATGATGCATGGATTGTTGCAATGCAAGAAGAGCTCAACCAGTTTGAAAGAAATGAAGTCTGGAGCTTAGTACCCAAGCCTTACAAGAAGAATATCATTGGAACAAAATGGGTCTACAGAAACAAATTAAATGAACAAGGAGAAGTTGTTCGTAATAAGGCAAGACTGGTAGCTCAAGGGTATAGTCAACAAGAGGGGATTGACTACACTGAAACATTTGCTCCTGTAGCCAGACTTGAGGCTATCAGACTACTTCTTTCCTATGCTACTTATCATAGTATTATTTTGTATCAAATGGATGTCAAAAGTGCATTCTTAAATGGCTACATTTCTGAAGAAGTATATGTCAAACAACCTCCTGGTTTTGAGGATACTTCACATCCTGATCATGTTTTTAAATTAAAGAAATCTCTTTATGGTCTGAAACAAGCACCCAGAGCTTGGTATGAAAGACTAAGCAATTTTTTAGTTGAAAAAGGTTTTCAAAAAGGTCATGTTGACAATACTCTCTTCAGCAAAACATTTAAGAATGACATTCTAATTATTCAAATTTATGTTGATGATATTTTTCTAAGATTATGCAGGAGGAATTTGAAATGAGCATGATGGGAGAGCTAAAATTCTTTCTGGGAATACAAATCAACCAGGACAAAGATGGCACCTACATTCATCAAATCAAGTATACAAAAGAGCTGCTGAAGAAGTTCAACATGGATGACTGCAAAACAATGACAACACCAATGCATCCAACAAGCAGTCTCAGCAAGGAGGATTCAAAAGGAAAAGTTGATCAGAAGCTCTACAGAGGTATGATAGGTTCTTTACTTTACCTAACTGCATCAAGGCCTGATATTTTGTTTAGTGTATGTTTGTGTGCTAGATTCCAATCAGATCCTAGAGAATCTCATCTTACTGCTGTAATGAGAATCTTTAGATATCTGAAGGGAACCACAAATCTTGGATTATTTTATAAGAAAACAAATGATTATAAGCTGATAGGATTCTGTGATGCTGACTTTGCTGGAGATAAGGTAGAGAGAAAATCCACAAGTGGCAATTGTCAATTTGTGGGTGAACATCTTATATCTTGGGCTAGCAAAAGACAAACTACAATAGCTTTGTCAACAGCAGAAGCAGAGTATATATCAGCAGCCAAGTGTTGTACACAACTACTCTGGATGAGATATCAGTTAGAGGATTACAAAGTTAATAGTCATAATATTCCACTTTTCTGTGATAACACTGCAGCTATTCAACTTTCTAAAAACCCAATTTTGCATTCAAGAGCTAAACATATTGAAATTAAACATCATTTTATAAGAGACCTTGTTCAAAAGGGTAGTGTAAATATTCAATACATTGAAACTGAAAGACAATGGGCTGATATATTTACAAAACCCTTAGCAGTTGAAAGACTAGATTTTATCAAAAAGCATCTGAACATGACTTTAGTCTCTGAAGATATCAAGCTCTGACTTACAAAATTGTAAATTCAGCCTCTGAAGTATGGAAGGTCTTCAGACGCTGAAATTTTTTTAAGTTCTGAAGTGTTTACCCATGTGGAGTACACGTGTCAATTAATTTGTCTTTACTCTTAAGTCTGTGATTGGTTAGTGTAAAGGCAGTTTATGACGAAATTCTTTATTGCAAGAATGTACTCCCCCATCATTGTTTTTACTAAAGTTTTTCAAAATCTTTTTATTCTCTTCTCGCACAAGTTCACTTTCCCTTCTAGCCCGTCTCTTCTAAAACCTAGAGCACTTTCTTTCTCCCTCATACTAGCAAAACCCTGTTCGCTAACCTCAACAATGGCAAGCTCATCATCTGTCTCAAGATTCCCAGAGGACATTCCAATCAACATCTATGCTCAAGACTCCCATCTTAAAGATGCCACTATGAATCTTAGGTTTGAAGAAAGTAAATTGGTTATGGAAAGACCAATAGACTTTGAGGCCTTGAAAGTCAATGGACATGACTACAAGGAATTCTTTACTGAACAAGGCTGGGGGCACTACTTGGATATGCTTAATGGACCTATCTATTCCAATTTAGTGTTTGATTTCTGGAGAAAGAGTGAAGTTGTGACTTTGGTAAATGCTAATGCTGAACTTCAACGTCTAATTAATCAGAACCCAAGTGCAAATAAAGGAAAATCAAGAGAAGAATTGGGTCTGAGAAAATTTACTGAAACAGAAATTCGTTCTAGTGTTGGAGGCTTTCAAGTCATTTTGACAAAAAGCAATTTGGCCAAAATGCTAAATCTTCCCAACACTGGAATGATAAGATTCTATACTGCAGCTTCTGGAAGAAAGTCAGTGTATCTAGATGATATTGTCAGACTTTGTTTTAAGGATCAGAAGCTGTCCAACAAGGTTAGTCATCTGAATGATCGAGCAAAGGTTTTTGCCAAGATTTTGTTCTTATCTATTCTACCAAGGGATACTGGCAGTGACTCTCTGAATTGGGATCAGAGACACTTTATCTACTTCCTCTCCACCAAAAGGAAAATGAATCTACGTGCCTACCTCTTTCAACATCTATGTGAGACAATCTGTGAGGCTCAAAAGTTTGACAATCCTTCCAAATTGATCTCTCATCCCAGGCTCCTAAGCTTCATCTTTGAGAAACTTGGTCTTCCTGATAGATTCATGCTTGCTGGAGTGTCTGACGACCTTGAACAAGTTAGAGCTCCAATTCTTGATGCTAAAGTCTTAGTGAGTCTGCGTTTGAAGAGATCAGACCAGCTCATCTATCCCCAAAAACCTCTTCTGGTAAATAAGACCAAATTCAAGCCAATCAGTGATGCCTTCATTTTTGATAATGAACCTCCTGAAGTCATTTTGGAATACATGAGGTTAATGAAGGAAAGAGGAACTCCCATCACTCATAAGGACATTGGAAGAGGTGATGGCCCAACTTTTGCACAGATTATGAGAGCAGTTAAGGAAGAGGTGTTCAGTGACTATGAAGAAGATGAAGTGGGTGAGGAACCCTCCATGCAAGAGGCTTCTATACATAGGTCATAGGATGATCATCCAGAGGCTGAAAAAGAGCCAGTGGATGCAGAACCTACTATGAAAGACCTGCTAAGTGCGAAATTTCTCAAAAGACCTCGCACAAAGCATTGCACTTCTAGGGGACAAAAGAGACAAAGATCAGATACAAGTAATACTCATTCTTTTAATTATTGCAATCAAATATCTGAAGCATCTATTCTAGAACATGTCCAACCCCTAAATACCATTTATCCAACATCCTCTGAACCTGAATTTGTCAACATTTCAGACTCTGAGTCAGAGTCTTCTGACTCCTCGTTTGATGACCTTATGGATAGTTTTGCACAATTCTCTTCCAACGCTAAGCATATTCCTGAGGAGGAAACAGCTGAGCCATCCAATTGTTCTATCCCTCAGTCCAAAATTCTCACTGAAGAAGAGATTCTGAAAGAAACTTCTTTTAGAGTTTCTCCAATTCATGAAACCTCTGAACCATCCAATGCCATATCATCTGACCCACCTCCATCAATTCCATCAGACTCTCCCAACTCCTCCTCACCTCTGATGCTTTTAGATACTGTAATTGCAATAAATGATAGAATTGATGTACCAACTGATCATGTGACTCACTTACCTAGTGGTCCAAGTCAACCAGTATTTGCACCACCTGTGGCACAGCCAGAAGCAGAGAATTCAGACCTCATAACAACGGCTCTACACATAATACGAGATACGTTTGCTGAACAAGAAAATAAGCTGTTAGAGCTAGTAGCATACTCAGGGGCATCTGCAAGACTGGCTCAACAACTTCGCACTCTTCGTTTTTCCAAACACCCTTAGGATTTTTTTCTTTCTTTCACCTTTTGTTTTTAGCCTATTGATTCTTCATTCTTTGTTTAAATTTCTTTTTGCTGATGACAAAAGGGGGAGTATTATTTAGTTGTAGTTGTACAATTGTCAGTAGTTTTTATTTCTACTCACATAGTAATATCTGAAACTGTCTGAAATAAGAATCTCATTTTTTTATCTTGCAAAATGTTTATGAACTTAAGTGATAAGGGGAACAAATTAATAAACATAATTGTGTTTGCATAGATGAAGGTAGTTAAGATTGTGCTCTTAATTATTTTTATCAGATTCAAGAGTTGAGCTTGCAAACCTCACACTCTGAGAGTCAAGTATGTAGATACAATCAAGTTTATCAAATTGTTCTTATACTGATTCAACTTAATTATGGATAAAACTTAGGGGGAGCTTGCAAACCTAACCCTAATGGTTTATCAGACTCAGGGGGAGCTTACAAACCTCAACAACCTGATGTTGACATAATTAAATTAATCAACAAACAATTGTATTTAATACCTATGTTTGTCATCATAAAAAAGGGGGAGATTGTTGGAACAAAATGAGTTTTATTTATAAAACACCCTAAGTATTGATGATAACAAGGTATTAAATGGACAATTGGTATTACTAATAAATGATCTAGTGTGCAGGAACAAAGTAAAAATATCATCCTCGTAGATCATCATTTGGGCATCTGAAGGACACAGTCTGAAGTGTTAAGGCTCTGATGATGCTGGAAGCATCAAAGCCTCTGAAGAAGTCCTCAGAGGCCAAAGAAAGAAACACAGTCTGAAGCGTGTGTACATTTTCAGAAGATCAAATAAACGGTATCATCAGATCCTGAAGAACTCTCTCTGAAGAAAGACAGCTAATAACCAATGCAATAGTACAACGGTCCTGTCAAAGAGTACAACCGTCTTATCAACAAAAAGGAGAGTGTACAACCAACGGTTCTATTCTCAACGTCTTTATACCTAGAGTATAAATAGAAGACATCTTCATAAAGTGAAGACTACTGGAAGATCATCTGAACTTAGAAAGATTCAAATCATATTCAAAGTTGTGTACTGTGTTATTCTTTCTAGTGTTATATTCTAAGTTAAATATCTTTTGATATTACAGACTCTGAGCTTAGTGTTTAGAGAGTCTTGCTTAGAACTTTCAGTCCTACTTAATCATTTGTATTAAGTTAGTTTGTGAAGTCTCTTTGTCTTGTGTGACTTAGAGCAGGAAGTCTTAAGTCTTGTGTGACTTGAGCAAGGAAGTCTTAAGTCTTGTGTGACTTGAGCAAGGAAGTCTTAAGCTTGTGTTCTTAAGCAAGGAAGTCTCTTTGTCTTGTGTGACTTAGAGCAGGAAGTCTTAAGTCTTGTGTGACTTGAGCAAGGAAGTCTTAAGCTTGTGTGCTTAAGCAAGGAAGTCTCTAATCTTGTGTGATTAGAGCAAGGAAGTCTCTTTGTCTTGTGTGACTTAGAGCAAGGAAGTCTCTTGCTTGTGTGCTTGAGCATTAGTTGTGTAATCTTTGTGATTATAGTGAAATCCCTTGGAAGTGCAAGGGGACTGGACTACTCTCGTTTTGTGAGAGGAACCAGTATAAAATTTCTGTGTGTTCTTTCTCTCTCTCTCTCTCTCATTGTTTTATTTGTGTTTTGTGTTTAGTCTAGTTTATCATATCCACTGCGTTTCTATATTTCTTAAGACAAAAGAAACAATTTTTAAAAACACAATTCAACCCCTCTTCTTGTGTTTTTCACCTTCAATTGGTATCAAGAGCACCGGTTCTGTCTTTTAATCACTTCACAGTGAGACAGTAAAAGATCTTTGAAAAACACTGTATGTCTGGGGAAGAAACATCTACACCTGCACCTATTCCTACATCTTCTAATACAGATCTATCCAACGTTCAATACATCTACGACAACATGAACTCTACCTCTACCTTTTAAAAACACGAATAAGACAGTGAGAGAGAGAGAGAGAGAGAAGAGAGTGCACACACAAAATTTATACTGGTTCCTCTCACAAAACGAGAGTAGTCCAGTCCCCTTGCACTTCCAAGGGATTTCACTATAATCACAAGAGATTACAATTCTAGTGCTCAAGCACACAAGCAAGAGACTTTTCTTAATGCTCTAAGTCACACAAGACAGAGAGACTTCCTTGCTCTAAGTCACACAAGACAAAGAGACTTCCTTGCTCTAATCACAAAGATAAGAGACTTCACACACTAACTTAATACACAAATTAAGTAGGACTGAAAGTTCTAAGCTAGACTCTCTTAACACACAATTCAGAGCCTAACAATATCAAAAGATATTTGACTTAGAAGTTACACAAGAAAGAAACAATTCACAGCTTGAATACAAAGTAAATCTTTCTCTGAGTTTCAACAGTCTTTCAATAGTCTTCCAGTAGTCTTCTCTCAAGTAGAATGTCTTCTATTTATACTCTAAGTATAATGACGTTTGAGAAAGGACCGTTGGTAGTACAATCTTCTTTTGCTGAGCTGGATTTGATTATTTCTTCCAGAATGAGTAAATCAATTCCACTACTTCTCTTTGTCAAATGGCGCTTCAGTAAATTAGGTAAAATAGTACAGAGTACTTCACGCTCCATTTGATGATAAGATTGTTGTACTATTCCATTAGTTATGAGCTGTCTTTCTTCAGAGAGTGTCATTCAGAATCTTGTAATAACATTTCATTGATCTTCTGAATAGTGTACGCAAGCTTCAGGACATGTTTCTCTCTTTGGCATCTGAGGACTTCTTCAGAGGCTCTGAAGCTTCTTGCTTCTCAGAGTCTAAACGCTTCAGACTGTGTCCTTCAGAGGCTCAAATGATTATCTGAGTCAATAAGATTTTACTTTGTTCCTGCACACTAGATCATTAATTAGTAATACCAATTGTCCATTTAATACTTTGTTATCATCAAAACTTAGGGTGTTTTATAACTAAAACTCATTTTGTTCCAACACTATGGACAAACCGTGTTATGCACATTGGCAACACAACCACCAACAGAGTTGAGTCTCAACACGGTGTATTAAAAGAATATGTCACAGATTGTAAGGGTAATTTGGTAAGGGTTTGGGATGCTACGGATCAAATGTTGTCAAACCAGCTAAACAAGATAAAGACCTCGTTTGGACAGAGTACTACCGGCGTAGAACACCATTTTAGAAACAATTTTTTGTACTCTAAGTTGGTGTATAACATCTCAAGACAAGCCTTGCACTTTATTCGGGGTGAAGAAGATCGTTCACGTGAATGCGGTAGGAATAGGAAAAAGTGTGGTTGTGTGATAAAGAGAACATACGGGTTGCCATGTGCTTGTTTACTTGCTTTGAAGATTGATAAAAAAAACTACCTATTAGACTAGATGAGATTAACACGCATTGGAAGAGGTTACAAATTGGTGAAGACGATGATGAGAGGGTTGACTGCTCGAAAGAGTTTAATGCAATTCAGGTAATTAAACACTTTACACTCTACACTTTGAACTTTAAATGAAATTTATTTTACACTTAAAATTTTAATTTAATTTTATGTTTGGTTTCTTTGTTGTAGGAACGGTTAAATTCATCAGATTATGTTATGAACCTGCAAATTAGGGATCAACTGCGGCAAATAGCATATCCAGAAATTACATCGTTGACTCCGCCGGTTAAACAATTCGAAACAAAGGGTTCAAAAAAAAGGGGAAAGTCAGCTAATTCTTCCACCAGAGAGCCATCGTTATGGGAGCACATCGATGCTCAATTTCCTGACTCGCAAGCATCACAGTCAAAGCCATCTATTCCCAAGAGGAAGACTGCTCGCATTGGTAATTTGTCTCCTAATGCTATCCCTCGTCGTGTTATCAAATATATTGAGTATATGCCACTGTTCATGCATTCATATATTGAGGACGTTATTGATGTCAAGGGTGATGGTCATTGTGGTTTTCGCGTTGTAGTAGAGTATCTTAATAAGGGTGAAGATAGCCATGTAGTAGTTCGGCATAAACTTATTATAGAGTTAACTATGTTTAGGAAAGAGTACTTGAGTATTTACCAAACTGAGGAACGTCTGCAATACATTCTGAATGGTTTGTATCCTCCAAAAGTTATGCCTAAGAGTGGCATTGCACCGGTAGAAAATTGGTTAACTTTTCCGGATATGGGGCATATCCTTGCAACTGCCTACAACCGCGTTGTTGTTGAATTGACTACACATAAGATTGGGCATTCTGAAACCTTTTTCCCATTGCGCGGTCGTCCACCATTGGATCCATCTGCACGCATGATGTGTATTGGTATGGTTCCGAATCATTGTGTGTATGTCAAATTGAAGGACGGGTGTCCACTGCCTCCAACTTGCAAGGAATGGAAAAATCATCGGGCGCTAGAGGCTGAGACTTGGGAGGATACCTTTTTGGATCAGATGGTTGAGTTTGACGAACTGATGAAGAATGAAAAAGGTGACATGGAGATGGAGACGAATAAAGATGATCCCATCTCTGTGGAATGATAGTGTTTGTAACAGACTTTTTTTTTGTGGTTGAAATGTAACCGACACTTTTTGTGGATGTAACCAGACAACAAATTATATAAATATATGGATGCGTATTCAGATAAATCACAACTCAGTTTCAATTTATTTACTAGTTTTTTCAATTCTTAACTATGAATTCCTCACGTGGTTCTCGTGGTTCTACACGTCGCAATCCGGTAGAAACATATCAGTTTTCTGTCCAGTTTCAGGGTAACTGAAATTCTGGCATGCAGTGGTAAGATGCTCTATATCATGTTGTAGCATCTTCTACCGCATCAGACTAACAGAATATGAAAAATAAATAATAAAGGGCATGAAAGTAAATAACACAGTATGTTGTTAACCCAGTTCGGCGCAACTCACCTACTCTGGGGGATACCAATCCAGGAATGAATTCACTACTATAGTTCTAGTTCAAAGACTCCAAAACACCCCGTTTCTATCTTATCGCCTAGACACTACCTCATGCAATCCTACCTAGGAACTCCTAGATATGAGACGCCCCGTCTCACTTCCTTTAAACAACACAAACAGCGTTGTTTACAAACAAAATAATCAAATGGTGGAGACACACTTCAAGACACAACAACTCCTTGCTTAAAAGCTTTGGAGAAGTAACACAATCAACACCTCCATACCTAAAGGCTTAGGAGACATTTACAATTTACAACTCAACTAAACTAACCAACTATGTACGTAGATATTCAATGACGGCAACAGAGAGGTGTACATGAAACCCTAAAGCACAAGGCTTACAAAGACACAAAACCCTAAAAGACTACATCTTTGATATATTTGTTTAAGCTTCGGTTTTGGTAAATAAAATAGCTTTAGCAACTTTCTTTATATATGCTTCACAATGCTTCAGCTCCAAGAAATCTTCTAGAGGAAAAATATATATTTTTACTAAATCTTCTTTGTATCAAAATATTCCTCCCATAAGTATATTTGTTTAAAATATATTTTAAAATTAAATCTTCTAATCTTCTTGAAGCACAAAGATTTATTTGAAATAAATCTTTTATATTCTCTACAACAATCTTCACAAGATATATTTTAAAATCAAATCTTCTTGAAGCACAAAGATTTATTTGAAATAAATCTTTTATATTCTCTGCAACAATCTTCACAAGATATATTTTAAAATCAAATCTTCTTGATTCCTTAATATTTTATCTTGAGGAACAAGTAATCAAGTAAACCGCCTTCTGAATATTCTGGAAAACACATGCGTCTTGGCACACAAGTTTGCGTGGATTAATTCTTCAACCAAATCTTTCTGGGATCTCACACGAAAATAAATCTTCCAAGAAATGCGAAAAGGGCGTACACTATGATGTTGTACACAATGTTACCACATCTAGTCCAACATCTTGCTATAACATTGTTTTAAAAAAATGATGCCAACAACCAAAAACCCAACAATCTCCCCCTTTGGCAAATTTTGGCTAAAACAATATATGACTAGTCAACAAGAACAGGAGGGATACAAGACATACCTTCTTTCATTTCAACACAAACACGCATCTTTGAAAGAAAGTAAAAACCTCGTCAATGCAACTTCAAAAGATATCTTCAACTGAAAGTAACGCACATGGTAAAGAAATAAACTTTACCAAAAATATCAGAGGCATGCAACAGCGGAATTTGAAAGCACCCATCCTCACAGAACAGAAAAGAGAGAAATAAACTCTCATTGTTGATTCATAAAATAGGAGAAATAAACTCCTATAGGAGAAAAATAATTCTCACCAAGATAAAATTAGAGTCTTCTAAACACATCAGGAAAAATAAATTCCATCATACAAACTGAGAAAACTAAATTCTCAGACATACTCAGAATCAAACAAACTGGATGGTAGCCAGGATGAGGTAGCATCACGCATCACATATGTATAAAAACTAAATTGCTCCCCCTCAATTCATACATGTCAAGATATCACCAGAAGAACTTAACTCCCCCTGAAAACATGCATACTACATAATACATTCGCTCCCCCTTACTTCATGCATAGCAGACAAAGCAAGAGAAACATGAGTTACTCCCCCTGAGTATGTACATCACTCCCCCTGAATAAAATCACTACATGTAAAACAATCATCACATGTACAACCAAAACTGCTACTCCCCCTTTTTAACCATAATAAGATATTCATGAATATAAATCAACGGAGTAGAGTGTTAGAACATATATGGTACCGGAGTGCAGAATACTAAACCAAGTAAGTGCAGATTATGTACTATAATATCTTCTCCTTCATCTGCTTCTTCCGTGTCCATAGTGCCAGAAAGTATCTTCCCTGGAGCTCACCCAGATACAGAACAGGATGCCTGCTCTGATACCAATTGAAATTCTGGCATGCAGTGGTAAGATGCTCTATATCATGTTGTAGCATCTTCTACCGCATCAGACTAACAGAATATGAAAAATAAATAATAAAGGGCATGAAAGTAAATAACACAGTATGTTGTTAACCCAGTTCGGCGCAACTCACCTACTCTGGGGGATACCAATTCAGGAATGAATTCACTACTATAGTTCTAGTTCAAAGACTCCAAAACACCCCGTTTCTATCTTATCGCCTAGACACTACCTCATGCAATCCTACCTAGGAACTCCTAGATATGAGACGCTCCGTCTCACTTCCTTTAAACAACACAAACAGCGTTGTTTACAAACAAAACAATCAAATGGTGGAGACACACTTCAAGACACAACAACTCCTTGCTTAAAAGCTTTGGAGAAGTAACACAATCAACACCTCCATACCTAAAGGCTTAGGAGACATTTACAATTTACAACTCAACTAAACTAACCAACTCTGTACGTAGATATTCAATGACGGCAACAGAGAGGTGTACATGAAACCCTAAAGCACAAGGCTTACAAAGACACAAAACCCTAAAAGACTACATCTTTGATATATTTGTTTAAGCTTCGGTTTTGGTAAATAAAATAGCTTTAGCAACTTTCTTTATATATGCTTCACAATGCTTCAGCTCCAAGAAATCTTCTAGAGGAAAAATATATATTTTTACTAAATCTTCTTTGTATCAAAATATTCCTCCCATAAGTATATTTGTTTAAAATATATTTTAAAATTAAATCTTCTAATCTTCTTGAAGCACAAAGATTTATTTGAAATAAATCTTTTATATTCTCTACAACAATCTTCACAAGATATATTTTAAAATCAAATCTTCTTGAAGCACAAAGATTTATTTGAAATAAATCTTTTATATTCTCTGCAACAATCTTCACAAGATATATTTTAAAATCAAATCTTCTTGATTCCTTAATATTTTATCTTGAGGAACAAGTAATCAAGTAAACCGCCTTCTGAATATTCTGGAAAACACATGCGTCTTGGCACACAAGTTTGCGTGGATTAATTCTTCAACCAAATCTTTCTGGGATCTCACACGAAAATAAATCTTCCAAGAAACACGAAAAGGGCGTACACTATGATGTTGTACACAATGTTACCACATCTAGTCCAACATCTTGCTATAACATTGTTTTAAAAAAATGATGCCAACAACCAAAAACCCAACAGTAACAAAGAGTTGTTCACCCTTGGATTGGATACCAGTTTAACAACCGTTGAATCAATCAAAAATAGAATTGAAATCATGTATCATTATGCACAAGGCAAACAAATCAAAATTGCAAAACTTGGGTATGCAGAAATGTGGGTCGATCTGGAAGCTGACTGTTCAACCAATTCATTTGAAGATGCACCAAAGAAATACGGGTGGAAACAATTGAAAGATGATGATGATGTGCGCTCCATGTTTAATCAAATTCCAATTGATCCAAAAGGGGGACATTTGTATGCTATGTTAAATTAACCTAATTTTATGTCTTTAATTTATGTTATGTCTTTAATTTCATTGTAATGTGTTTAATTTTCATTGTAATGTGTTTAATTTTCAATGTTTCGTGTTTTATTAGTGTATTTATAATTTATGAAATATGTTTCGTGGAAGTTTTTGAACTCTATGTGTTTAATTTATGAAATATCCAGTTTATTATGTTTTATTATTTGTATGGATTAATTGAACTTTTTTTATGTTTCATACTAATGCAAGATTGTTAGAATAAGTTTAGTTAATAATGCAAGATTGTTCATGTTCATAAGTCTGGTTTTCTGGTTTTTCAAACTCCCAGTTCGGCACATGACTGCCGAACTTGTAATTTTCGTCACATATTTTCGGCCCGTGACTGCCGAAACATGTGGTTTCGGCACATAACTGCCGAACCTGTAATTTTCGTCATCATTTCGGCACGTAACTGCCGAAATCTTCTGATATACAGACTGATGCACATTATTTTCTGGTTTATCTCATGGAATTTAATCCATGCCGGGACATCTGCGAATACCTGTAATTCAGTCAAATTCATTCATTCAATCAAACATTTATTTATTCAATCATTCATTCATTCAATCATTCATTCATTCATTCAATCATTCATTGATTCATTCATTGATTCATTCATTCATTCATTCATAACTAACCATAATTCAAAATAAATTAAATTATCCAAATTACATAACCAAGTCCTAAACATAACCAAAACATAAAATCTAACCAAATCCTAAACTTCATAATCATCCTTGACCACTAGGACCGGCCTCTTCACCTCTTGTCTTACTCTTCTTCTTCTTCTTCTTTTTCTTTTTCCCATCACCGGAGTCTCTCTTCCTCTTTCGGTGCAAAGAATATTTTACCACAGGCTCCAAATCATTGTACACCTTTTCAAGTACTTGTCTTGCCGCTTCCAAAGTAAGCTCACTATCCAGCTTCTCCCTCACCTCCTCTCGCACCGTCTTGCAAATTTCAAATACGTCACACTTCTTATTCGCATTGTCCTCCTCAATCATGACTTCCACGTTTGCAGGCCGTGGGGGATCCCCTCCAACTGGTGGCCAAATCTTCGGATGCGAGACCCGATAAAATCATGCAATGTACCCCGGCACGGTTTCATATCCATGTTCAGCTCTTGGACCTCGCATTTCCTCCGTGACATAATTTTCATTCAAGTATTCATCAAATGCATCTTGAATTGAAAACTGATTCACACCGGCCTTGGTAGAAATACCAGGGGCTCTGGGAATAGACTGCACATGTCCATATTGTCTGAGGACACGCTCAGGCAAGTGTGGACATATCATGGAGCTTCCACACATTATCCAACCAGAGTACCAACTGATATCTTGAAAGGGACGCGTCTGGCGATGATTCTCATAAGGGCAAAATGTTACTTCATCAACCTTCATCCGATCCAATGAAGTCCTCGTCTCATATGGCCATTTGTCTGTCTTCAACGGATAATATTTGGCTCCAACTGGATCTTCATTGGTGTAGTTCTCATCAAGAAATCGTTGTTCGTACCTCTTGAAATGCGCAAAAATCCATGCTTACAATCACAATCATAAATTAGAACATATATTAGAACATTAAGAGTAAATAACGTTTAAGTATAAAATAATACATTTGTTAAAAAAAAGTGTATAAAATAACAGATTTATACCTGAAACATACAGTTGTATCCACCATGGTTCCCGCATCTACGCCGGCTCGCACGGTCCAAGTAGTTATACATGTATGCAAGTCCAGAAGCACCCCAATTCCAAGTGTTAATTAATGGGATGTCTTGCAAGTAAGAAAGAAAGATCAAATCCACATATTGGGCACTTTTGTTGGTAAATAGGGTTCCACCGATCAGGTATAGCAAAAAAGCTCTAACCGTGCAATCCCTTAGAAATTCAACGGTCTCCTCTTCCTCATCTTCATTGTTCTCTGCTTCCAACGCCAAATTCAAGTTGTCATGAAATATTTCCAACAGCTTTGCAAATGATACATGCGCTCCTTTCATTTTATCAAACTCTTCCTGAGCATCTTCCCTGCTAAAGTATAGCAACTCCTCGCACATATCTTGCCCTTCCTCCATGGTGCATGATGTTCCAGCATGGTTCAACATCTTCCCCGTTATCGGAATGTGAAGCAAACACGAGACATCATCCAAGGTGATGGTCATCTCACCAATAGAAAGATGGAATGTACCGGTCTCTGGTTGCCACCGCTCAGTAAATGCCGTCAACAGTCCAGAGCCAACATGATTGTAATTCGTCTTCAACAACGGTCGCAATCCACTAGCTTCCACTCTATCCCAAAATCATGCTTTATCATTCTCTGGTTTATCAAGCGAATTGATTCTCTTCCCAGGATTCATGCACTTGAGTGTCCTTTGGCCACACTACAAAATTTTAAACCAAACACATATTAATTATACATACAAAATAAAAAGCAAACACATATCAAGTAATCAAGTAAGCAAACTACAATAATCAAGTTATTTTCATAAGCTCTAGAGTAAGCTAAATCCAAACAAGCCCTTTTTTTTTCCTAAAAAGATGTAACATAACAACACTACATATTGGAAATAGATAAATCTAGTAATAATAAAAAACTCATGCTATTATTTATGTGTATCAAATCAAATATTACTGAAAACCCTAAATCGTGGTATGAACATTGGAATGAAGCATTTTAGGGTTTGAATTACATTTCCTTTATCAATAATAATGCAGGAAATCTAAAACCTAATTTTCTCATAGCCTAGTGCAAACATTGTCAATCATCGAAAATGAAATGGTTTGCAGGAAAAAAAACTTGCACAGAAAAACAGTAAACTAAAGTAATCCAAGTTTACTTTGCTTTACAAATCGCCCAAACCCTAAAAATCGCCCCAATTTTCCCAAATTGTTTTCAAATAACAGATACTGAAGAAGAGTCTGGATTTGGCGGTTTAATTCTAATTTTAACCAGTTCAGCACGTGATTGCCGAATATAAGCGTTTTCGGCACGTAACTGCCGAAATCTTTGGTATTGCAAATTTTAACTAGTTCGGCATGTACTTCGGCACATGGCTGCCGAAGTTAAGCGTGTTCGGCACATGGCTGCCGAAACGTTATGTATTTCGGCGTGAAACTGCCATAACATCATGGACCCAAATTTGGGGTTATTTTAGGATTTTTGGGGGGTTAAAGAGCAACATGGGAGGCGAAAAAAGCAAATTTCATAGTTTATTTGGTAGTTTAGGTGTCAAGAAACCGTGTCAAACCAAAACAGAACAAAGCAAAACAAATCAAACATTCAAATAACAAAATAACACGCAATTCATTGTTGCAGAGTGAGAATCAGATGATAATGAAGTTCAATGTGATCTTTGTTTCCATTTTGCTCGCACTTTTTGGTGTCTTTGAGTTAGGTTTGTGTAGGCGACAACATCATAACAACATTGTTAGAATGAAATTTGGAGCAGACGAGGAAACTCCAAATGATGTTTCTGAAATCGAAAGCCTCGCTCGTTTCGCCATTCAACAACACAATAACAATGAGGTCTTTTCATTTTAACTGTTTTTAATTGTTGATTATAGTCATTTGGATTTGATAATGATTATAGTTTGATTTTGATTTGATAAGCTAGGTTTTATTTATTTTTAATTAGGGCATAATAAATAGATTAAATTCCCTCTTTGGTTTAGAAGGGATTGGAATGCTAGAAATTGTTGCTGAGATGATATTTCTAATACTAATTGACACTAATAGACATAAAATTGAAAATCAATGATTAGGGCTTTGTTTGGTCTTGAAATTATGTTTAATAATGTAAAAAGAGGAATCTTTGACGCGTAAGTACAACTCAGATAGTAGCTGCAGAGACATTTGATATCCTGGGGTGCGGCTTCATACCCGCAATTACACACTCCTCAGCACTTAATGTGTCTGAGTTTCGTCACTAAACTCTTCCGAACCAAAAAAAGAAGAGGAATAGCATCTTTTAATACTATTTCTTAAGCCGTTGATTCCGTTTTACTTGTGTGTATCCAGTTATACTGTGTTCTATATATCCTCTTTGTTGTCAATTCTTGTTTCCGACATATTGTGAGCACTTCGTTGTTGATTTCTTGTTTCCGACATATTGAGTGCACTTTGTTGTCGATTTCTTGTTTACGACATAATGTTCCATGATGGAATTTTCTTAACTTTACCAGTCTTACAATGTTGTGATGTTTCCTTTTGCAATTCACGAATTATTAAATCGAAGTATAAGTTTATTAATTTATTTATATAATATTTTATGCAGAATACCCTTCTTGAATTTTCAAAGGTATTGAAAGCAAAAGAACAGGTTGTAGCAGGTAAAATATATTATCTAACCGTGGAAGTAGTTGATGCCGGAAAGAAGAAGATATATGAGGCCAAAATTTGGGTGAAGCCATGGATGAACTTCAAGCAGTTACAAGAATTCAAACTTGCTCATGCCATCTTTCCCTTCAGGAGTTCTGATCTAGGTGTTAAGAAAGGTGATTTAATGCTTATATTATTATATCTACTCATGAATTTTCATTATTAATGTTTCTTTTCGTCACCTTTTTGTTGCGAAGTTTTATATGATTTCTTTAGTGATTTATTGAACAACTGAACGGTATGACGCCATCTAGAGGTTTCTAAAATATAGATAGTAGCAGTGGTCCATTATGGAACTGCAGTTATGACAGTGGATAGATGAACTTGGTCATAGTTTATAGTTATCAAGTGAGAAGAACTAAGCTGCTTAAATACTCTACGATCCTCATACTTTATAGTGAAACTGTGTAATATTCTTAGGAAGCGAAATTCCCTCCCCTCTTCCATGACATTAAAAGTTGCCAAACTCTTTTCATAAACAGGGATATAGCAGGCGAGAGGAGTAAATGTTGACCATCAAATTAAATCTTGACGACATAAATCGATGGTCAAAATTAACAGATATTTAATTATGAGATACCATTTAAAAAAGTCTCGCGTGACTTTTTTAAATGGTATCTCATAATTAAATATCTGTTAATTTTGACCATCGATTTATGTCGTCAAGATTTAGTCCTCTATGTGATGTCTATTCCCTCTTTGATATTCAAGAAAGGCTCTCTCATGTTTTTTTACTTGCTTTTGAGTTTTGTCTCTGCTTATACTGATTTTTTTCCAGCATAGTTGTTACTCCAAAAGTATACTGTCTCCATTTGCTTTTAATTATCAATGGTTGTTTATGAGAAATTATACCAATTTTAATTCAGAGGGACACAAATTAGGATGGCATCAAGTTCCAATTCACGATCCCAATGTCAAAGATGCTGCTAAGTTTTATATGAAGTCTCTTAACATGAAGGTCAACTGTCTGTGTCGGTATGAACTCCTGGACATTGTTCAGGCTAAAATCAAGGTGAGCATATTGTCGGTATGCTGGTATGAACTCCATGCAACAGCCCTGTTTCTACGCCTTTTAATTCCTGTTTACCTCTCTTGTTTGACATATTTCTGCTTAAAATGCAGGTCATTGAAGATTATGTCAAGTTTAACTTGCTTCTGAAGGTAAGCATGGAAAATAAAGAAGAATGGTTAAGTGTTGAAGTAAGTAAAAAACTAGGAGGAAGTTATTACTTGAGCATGTAGGAACAAGATCGCTCCTGAATGAATCGCCCATCTTTATATTTGTTCATGTAAATGAAGTGATACTGCTATTGTTACTTATATGAAAAACTTGCTGTTCGCTGAACGTGTTCTGTACATCGTTGTTTAGTTGTATCATACGTGTATACGAACAAGTTGAGATGCATATTGATAATATGTTAACTTGCCTTTCATATTTTAGATATAAATAGTGAACATATCATTAGCTGAATTGTAAAAAAGTTTGCTTTTAAGGCACTTGTCTGAGTTATCGGACACTTGTCATACACTACAGGAACTTCAATCCAAAATCTGAAGGGGAACACAAAGTTAAATTTGTCAAGAGTCTTACATAGTTTCTTAAATTGTATTCCAAAAGAAAATTGACTCAACAATGTGATAAACAACAACATTGCAGTATGAGAAAAAGATTAGATATCAGCTGGCACACGTTTGTACAATTCCGAGGGAAGCCTAGGAGAAGCCACAACCTGTAACGGAGTCCTCATATATGTAACCATTCCCGGGTTCTCTGCCATGTCAATCTCCTCAGGTTTCACTCCCTCAGGTGCTGCCCAACAGAAATGGTGCAATAGATGACCTAGCATGGATGTCACCATATTAATTCCAAGTTGTGCACCTGGGCATACCCGACGACCTGCCCCAAATGGCAGTAACCTATAATCATGGCCCTTCATGTCTACGTCCTCCTCAAGAAACCTCTCAGGTCTAAACTCAGTTGCGTCTTTCCACACAGCTGGATCACGGGCGACAGCCCATACATTTACATGGACATTGGACCCTTTGGGAATATCATAGCCACCGATTTTGACATTGGCATTAGCGCGATGTGGGAGCATTAGTGGTGTTGGGGGATGCAACCTTAGAGCCTCTTTGGCTACAGATTGTAGATAAGGGAGGCTTGAAAAGTCAGTTTCAGTCATCACCCTTTCAAAACCAATTACCTTGTCTAGCTCCTCTTGTGCCTTTTGTTGCACTCTTGGGTTCTTTATCAACTCAGCCATAGCCCACTCAACTGATATTGCAGTTGTGTCCATCCCAGCTGTAATCATGTCCTGTCAAATAAAGAAAAATATGAGCTGTGCTTCTAGATGGTGAAATAGAGAGATCTAGATTCCCCAACCGTAAAAAACGGATTCAGTTTTTAGCTTGAATTTTATATTTAAAAACAGTTAAAATCTAATCTTAAAATATTGACCGTCCGATATTGATCGAACAGTCCAGATGTCCTGACTTTCCGTCAAAAAAGGATGTAGTTGTTGCAGTAGTCAACAAATCAACGCTATTAGATCAAAGATTGTTATACTCATCAAAGTTGGTATTATAAATCGTATTTACTAAATATGCATATCAGTCGTTCAATCTTAATCTAACGATACCGATTTGTAGACTGTGGCAACTGTAGAGAAAGATAAAATAAACCAAAAGATTTGTTTAGATTATAAAAACACATACCCAAAGTAGACCAATGATGGTGTCTTCACTAAGGTCATATTTATCTTGCAAAGTGAGAAGAGCATCTACAAAATGTTGCTTGGCACCACCAGATTCCTTACGTGCCTGAGTATGCTCATCCATGATGGCTCGAGTAAGTTGGTCCCGACGAGCACCGTGCTTGGCAAAAGCCTCTTCTTCTAATGGGAACATCCACCTCAACCAAGGAATGTGCTCTGCCATGGCAAGAGATGCTCCTAGCTTTAAACCATTTGCCACTATAGCCTTGAATTCCACTCCTTGCTCATCCATTACACCTTCTGAGTTCACAAATCTTTTCCCAAATGCCAGTCTTGTGATGTTGTTGAATGCAACTGCTCCTATATACTTCCTCATCAATATACCCTTCCCTAAATTTTCTGTAGAAAAACAAATTATAAGTATACATTTGATCACCAACACCTTATGCAAACTTTTTATTTTCAAATTGTTGCATGTTAGTTAGAAGAGAGAATATAAATCTGCTACTGGTTCTAAAATCAAAATTGCATTTCTATCCAAATGTAACATTTTATTTTTCATGATTATTGCGACTTTATGATTATTGTTATATTTACAACATGTAAATTATTTACTTTGAGCCATTGACATAACTTCCATAGAAATGTTATTTTTGACACACAAAAGTCAAACATCATATAAAATATATCCCGAGCTGGTGTGGTTAAAAAAAAAAAAAAAACCAAACCGTATGTTTATACGATGTTTTATGTCAAAATCTATGTAAAAAAACATTTCCATAACTTCTATGTTAAAAAATATTGTTATAGTTTTTGTACAGATATCATTTCTCTTTGTTCAAGTATCTTTTCCTTGTTAATTTTTTTTTTTATTCAATTTTCCTTGTTACTTAAGAGCCAAAAAATAGGTAGATAGTCGGTTTGTGACATATGACTAAATAGTGTGTTTTGACTATGATAAAATAGTCCAGCTAGCATAGTGCAGGCAACTATATCCAACCACTTGATCAATTATTATTTATTAGGTAAAGCTTTTTAAAAATATGGTAAAAGCATTATATTATTTCAAATTTAAAACAAGCTAGTTAAACAAAATATTTTATCAGATCAATTGATTAAATATCACAATAAACTATGATAAACTAATCAAATCAATTTCCATCATTAGTTGATACATTTTATTGTTGTGTTAAAGTTATAAATGTAACTTTTATAAGTCACTGGCTCACACTGATATTTTGACTATGTTAAATTTTTTTAGGCACATCTTGTGTTTAATTGGCTCTTAAATACATATCCTAGATTTCTTTATAAAAAATTTGAGGTTCAAACTATTAAAGAAAATGAGGACAAAAAAGTAGTTGGTGATTAGTTAAACCAACTAATGAAGGCATGTTTTCTTGACATACAAACTTTACCAACCGAAACCTATCACAAAATACCAACAGAACTGTTTTCCCAAAAACCTTAACTTATTGCATCATTTTCTATTTCTTCATTGACATTTCCTCACTTTACTTGGTTGTTACTAACACCTACCAAACCCTTAAGAGAACTTAATACTAATCTGTCAAATTAAAAGAAAATTCTAACTTTAAAGGAATTTTATATATAATGTTAATTATTTAAAATCCTTATTTTGAGGAAAATTTATCTAATTAAATTCTTCACTATGACATTAGGATACAATGAATTAGGATATTTTTTAAAATGGATTAGATACGGCCGTTTTTCTATGCAGTCATTGCTTTTGCAGCCATCCGCTTAACATCAGAATTAGATGGTTTAAAAAATAAATATTGATTTACATTTTAAAAATACTATAGTTAAATTAAGACCATCTGATCTTGACTGGACGACCACTAGTTAAATTGCGATGTTGAACTTTATAAATAAGAAAATCAAATTGCTTGCAATTTTGTAACATTGCATTTCTCTTCTTTCATCCTTGTACACCTTAAGCTTGGCTAATATTTTAATAAAATATTTTTTGGCTTATTGAAAAAATGATGATTCTGTCACCAACTCTAGTAATTCTTTATAAAATTATTTTAAAATTTTCAAACTTTGTCCTGATTTTATGTTCTATGTCTTGTTTTCGTTTGAAAATTGAAGATCAATCCTTGTTATTCAACCAAATAAAAACTATTTACTCAATTAATAATCATGTCAACAATAAGCAAAATAACGTAGAAAATCCATAATTACTTAGGAGTATTAATCTTCTACTAATATATACCAGTAACATAAACATTCATTCATGAAATAAAACGAAAGAAAACAGAGTATTTCCAAAAGAACATGAAATTAACAAATAAAAAAACAAAAAACATGAACGAGAAACAAAAACATAACATACCAGAATTGGTGGAGTCATTGAAAATGGATTCAACCATAGCAGTAACTTCATCTTCTCTAATAGGCCTCAAAGCTTCAATCCTCTTAGGCGAAAAAAGCTCCAAAGTACAAACTTTCCTTACCTTCACATAATGCGGTCCATAATCAGCCCAAATTAAATCCTGCCCATCTCGGCTAAATTTTGCAGCTGACCGACTTCTGTGTCGGTCAGCCAACTGCTGATCCTTCTCCTTTAAAACCTCTTTTGCCAACTCTGAATTTGAAACGATCACATTCAGAGTCGAACCAAACCAAACTGATATAATGGGCCCGTAAGATTGGGCCCATTCAGCAAAACACCGGAACCGGACCGGTTTTATGTCGTAGAGGTTTCCGACCACCGGCCAAGGGCGTGGACCGGGTGGAAGCTTGAATCTAAGTCTTTGGAAGAGCGAATAAAAAAAGAAAATTGTGATGAGTGAAAGAGGTATTGTGAGAAACAGAGCCATTGTTTGTGTGTTTGATTTGAACAGAGAAGATTGAAGACAGGTTGATCATGAATATATGTTAGAGAAGAAAAAATGGGAGTTGGTGAGAATTGGATTTATGTGTAAACAAACGTTAATCTTTTTTCTACATGGTAAGGGTGTGTTTGATTTTCTTTTCTTTATTTTTTCTATTTTCTGTGGGTATTAATTAAGTTATTTTGCATTCACCAACCATATAGGTATGACGTGATATATAGTAAGTGATTAAATCACTTTATTTTTTCTGTTTTATGTTCTATGAAAAGCAATATTTTAATAGGTGAGTTCTATGTTACAATGTTATTTAATATTCAAAAATTATTAAAAAACTCTAACGACGATCGATGATATTCTTTATTATAAGTAAATTTGAATTGACAAAATACTATGTAAGAAATTTAAAATAGTAAATTTTTATGAAAATTTGTATATTTTATATTAAATGTATAACTTTTAAATAATAAAATTCTTAACGAATAAGTAAATTTATTATAAGTATTAGTCTATGATAGACTACGATTCACATTAGAATTTTTTAAGAATTTTATTATTTAAAGAATAAATCTTCAATTAAGGTATCATTTTTTTCCTACTTAATTAGTCAAAAAAAAAAAATAGTCTAAAAACTATATTAAAATAATAAATTGTTTCTCTTTTTACTCAATAATAAATATAGTGTCTAATATTTTATAAGTTGTGTCTAACATTTGTTAAATTTGTCATGTTATTTCTGACATTAATATATAATATAATACGGATTAACGTGACTAATTTAACAAGACGTAAGAAATTACTTATAAAATGTTAAAAAATTAAGTTAGAAAAAGTGTAATGTTTGAATGACTGAATTGAGATTTACTCTTATTTAAAATAAAATATAAAATTTAGTACATACTCCTGTAAATTTTTAATTAAAAGTAAATAAGAGAAAGGGAAAAAGTAAGTGCCCTTAATCCAATGATGAAAAACAGTACAGTTTTTTTTTTTACGATAGAAAAACAATAGAGTTGTGAGTTAAGGAATTGAATATAATAATGCGGTTGGCTAAACAGTTGTAATCGTTTTGACTTAATGTTGAAAATATATAGTATTGCATACGCAAAATATGTCGTCTAATGTTTGTTTAAACTTCCCAACAAAAGAAGTTAATTTAAAGAAAATGTTAAACCGTGTCTGATGATAATAGTTGTGGAAATAAAAATAGTAATTTAATTTTGAAAGTTGTATATTTAATATCTTGAATTTGTTTTAAAATATTTTTTATTTAAATTTTTACTTTTGTTTTTGTAATCATTTTCTTAACTATATATTGTTTCGGAGTAACATGCATGACCTGAATTTTAAATCGTGCTACTAATAATTATTTAATTTTAAAACTGAGCTATATGAGTGATGAGTAATAGTGAGGTTGAGATGAGTAATAGTGAGGTTGAGATTGATGGAAAACAAAACTGTGAGGTTGAGATATTTGGTGAAGAAAAAAAATGCAATTGTATTTGGTGTTGCAAGGGGTGGGTGATTAATGATGTGGCATAACAATGGAACAGTTTAATGACATTAGGATGCATTGAATCATGAGAGAGATGAATTTGGTGAGTGAGGATAAATGAATTCTCTACGTTCATTCGAAATATCCATTTATTCATTTAAAATGATGAATCATTCGATTTTAATAGACTGTTTAGAAGTAAGAAAGAAAACACAATTTCTTTTATAGTTTTAATAATTTGTACAGTCTAATTAAAACCAGACGGTCTTTAATGTCTGACTCGAGGTAAATTTGATCTTTTAAACTAGTCTTCTGGGTTTTGGATTGTTGAAGAATCAAAGGTTGGTGAAGAAGTAGACCCCTCCACTCCACATTGTACATCCCATAGAGACACTTTCTAGTGGACTACTTCACATTGGTAGGATGGACTTTGATTGTTAATTAAGGGTTGGTGTGTGTGAACAACACGATGATGAAATTTCTGCCTTTATTTTATTTTGGAAATGTTTTTTTTATTGATAATGTTGCTTTTATCAACAATAGATAAATAGAGAAATAACGTTTTTTTTTAAACATTTATATTAAAGAGAAATAATGTGGTGGATGGTGACTTAATGAAAAAGGAAAGTGCTTATAGATAGAAAAATGATAACTAGTTATACTTGTAATATTGCTTTACAATTATGTTGTGCCATTTCCCATCAATTTTCATATGTAGTGATGATGATGGGTTTGTGGCTAAAAATTAGTCGGACTAATAATGTTATGAGTTAGGAGGAAAGTCCCACACGTATAGATGGTGGGTTGGTGAGATGTGAAATATTGACATGGGAATGAAATAGGGAGGCATATTATTATTTAGGGTTAAATATGTTTTTGGTCCATAGAGTTTCGCAGAATTTTGTTTTTAGTCCTTGAAATTTTTTTGTAAAATAATCGCCACGTGGCATGCCACGTCAAGATTCTATCCATGTCACATGCCTAGTTGTGTAGACAGGGGACAAATTGATGGAATCTGAATTTTACAGGGGTAATCCTAAAAAAATAATTTGCAGGGGGGTAATCCAAAATTCGCCAACTTTGCAGGGGGTAAAACCCTATTAACCCTAAAAACAATATTTAACTTTAAAAAATATGAAGATTTCTCTACTCTAACTCGCAAACAAAATATAATGGTACGATTGGATGAAGAGTTTTAGAGGGGTGGTTGGGATGACTTAGAGTTTATTTGATTCGGTTTATTTGAATTTATCTACTAATATAAGTTTTGTGAACCGCTTGAGAAAATTTATGAAAACGACTTATGCCATTTTTCATAAAAAAAATCCAGCTTATTTTCACAAATTCTTCAATATAACTTATGAAAACAGCTGATACCCTATAACAAAACAATTTATATATATTTAATCTTTTGCTATAAAAAGAGTTAATGTAAGATAAGTTTTTATCATTATAAATGTTTGTTTTATAAGTTGTTGTTGTTTCCGAGGTCAAAATATTGTGTAAAATAATTTTCAACTACCGAAGATATTACTGGATTGAGTCGCGTACTAGGTCGCTTTCTTTAAGACGTTTCGCGGCACTGCCCAAAATTGTGCAAGGCAGACGATCAACCACGAAGTCCCCAGGATAAAATAGCCCAGTTCAACTGATACCGATAAATACTGCACTGTAGATATCGGGCAAGAATTACACCCTCAAATATGGTACTAAAACCAGTGCGCTATGGTTTTAAGTTCATTCTAATATGATAACTACGATCATTCAAATATGGTACTAAGACCATTCTTAAATAAAATGATTATGGTACTATGACCATTTTTAAATTGAAGGAACTATGATACTCTGATCATTCTTAAAGTAAATTAACACTAATATTACTATTAGTATTCTAATGGTACTTACTGAAATAAATCAACAACAACCACTTAATTTTTGATACAAAAATTAATAACAAGTGGTCATAATATCAATTAACATTATTCAATTAGTGGCTATGGACTGAATATACTAAAACATGATTTTCACTTTACCACTAGTATGTATATATACTTGAAATAGAGAAAAGTTTTGTCTAACTAAATCAAGTATATATAACATACAATTAAATTAACGATAATGATTATTTATAAATCATTTGCCAATATATTAAAAGGATTAAAAGAGAGAACGACAATACCAATTGCTAGTTGGAATGATCAAACCAACACGACAGATGCCATAGTTGTTGTTATAAGCTCAGCTTATGTAAGCTACTTGTCTTTCTTAAGAAATTTAGCTGTTCTAAACCTGGCATCATCCCTGATAAAACTCCACCAAATGTAAGTTAAAGGAATAGTGATGGCATGCCAAATAGCATGTGCATCGAGAAGTCCTTCATACGGAGGGAAATCATATATTTCTAGGAGCATTCCGAGTCCCCCAGCAATAACAACCAGCAACAACTTCCAACATGAAGGATGGCGACTAACACCTGCCCAAACTGCCCAGATGGTAAGTTGTGCCACGGCCATCACTACACTAACTATCATATTCCACCAACTTCCTTTTAAGATCATTCTCATGATCCTATAAAATGGATGAGGTGGTCGTGTAAATAGGAACACATGTTATGACTTTTTCTACTGCTCTTCCTATTATTTAGTAACCCAAGTGAATTCACACAATATAGAGAATGTGCTAATAATAATATGTAGAATCTACTTTTTATTATTTTTATTCTCAAAATACACAATAGTATAAAATACATACTAATATGTTCTAGTACCCGATGTGGGACTCAATATTTTATTTTTAATTCACACATAAATGTGTTCTATGTTCCAACAGTTGCAGATAATTTGATTATACAAAAGGCCCTTACTTTTTTTTTTAAACATGGTCACTATATAATGTTTCAAATTTTTTTATTTGCCTACTAATTTTGACATCAAGTATTGACACCTAATAACCTAATATTGTTCACGGTATTTATACGGTGAATAGTACTCCCTCTGATATTTTTTATGTGTCGCAATTTGACCATGTGTATTATTCACATAATCTACTTTGAAAATATTTTCTTCTTAATATATACAAACATATGTTAGTATGTGAGATGTTTAATTGTCTCGATGAAAAATTTATAACTATAATATTTTATAATCAATAATGATATTAATGATTAAAGTTATGCATTGACATGTGTAAAATAATAAAAAAATGTCACTTACAAAATGGAGGGAATACTTTTTTGTCTATTTTTCTATAATTTTTTATTAATCAATTTCATTACTGGGAAATGATATTTGTACAACCACTTTTGGACAACATCGAAGACAGCATTCTCTCTCATACTCTCATAGTATTTTTACTCTCTCTCCTCCTCTATTTCTTTATTATTTTTGTCCCAAAAGATGAAAGTAAAAAAAGGTTGTCCCAAATGTTGTCCCAAAATTTGTTGTACAAATAACACACCTCTTCATTACTTCATTAGAGGAAAAAAAAAAGGTAATGGAGGATCAGAAAATAAAAGCCTACAAAAACAGTTTCAAGATTTCTTCTGGTTTCACCCCCCTTATTTAAGTTGCACCCGTGTCCATTTGTTAAAATTTAAATTGATAAGAAATTCCAAAACTGGCAAAGTTCTCTTGCTCTTCCATTTCATACCACAAACTCTATGAATCTCCTCAAGCACAAACTTTATCTCTTCCTCTTCCATTCTAGATAATTTTTTAAACACATATCTTCCTCTTGTATTTCAAATCATTTTTGTAGGTAAGAATTTTGGCTTTTATCGAAGTTTTGTTTTTGTTCAAGTTGAAAGTACATTGGTTAGTTGAAGTTTATAATTTTTGTAGTTTTTCTGCTCGTTACGGATAAATGCAAACTTATTTCACGTAGACATTACTCATTAGAAAATGGAGAGGAGAAAACGTATGTGAAATGAGTCTACGTAAAATTTAATAAACTTAGAATTTATGAGTGATACGTGTAAACTAACTTCACATATAAGTACTTGAACTGAATTCGCATAAAAAAGTTTATGTGAATTGAGTTTAGGTATCCGCCGACAAAATATAAATTTTACATATGTGATCTCAATTCACGTATGATGCTCAAGTACAAAAAGAAAAACACCAACAAAATAATCTTCAGAAACGTTTTGAAATAGTTTTTAGATCACAAAAACACATATTGAATTTATTTTATTAAGTGTATCTGTAATAGTTACAAAATCATATGAAAAAATAACCGCTGCTTAATTGAGGTTGATTTTATGTTAACATTTGGGCTATACTATGCCCCAAAAATTAAAATAAATAAATGATAAATACACACTAAGAGATGTGGAACACAAATTCACATTCAAAACTAATTCATCTTTGAAACCATTGTGCTAAAGATATCAGCTTCATATTTATTATATTCCTTTTGCTTCAGTTTGAGCTCTTTGTATTCAAGTTTAATGTCTCTGTTAACAAGCCAAGTGAACAAAAAATTATCTCTTTGTATTCAAGTTTAATGTCTCTGTTAACAAGCCAAGTGAACAAAAAATTATTCATTGTTACGTGTTCAATGTTCAACACGTAACAATGCCATTTACTGACATATATAGTTACATTTAATTACTTCCATTTTTTTAAAATTATTATTGGTATATATGTGTCCGTGTCAATATCAAATTTGTTTTTAGAAAATAAAATTTGTGAGTGAAAATTTGTTATTATGAATGTGGTTTTCTCTAATGTACACAAGTTAAATAGTCTTGCACTATGTACAAGTGCGTTTTTCGCTATTGGTAGAAACTCACTTGTGCATGATGCAAAACATGTCTCAATTGTGCACCGCAGAATTGACCTATAAATGTGCATAAATAGGGTTGAAAATGCAAATAACTGTACCTGTTATTTGGATCAATAATCAAAGCTCTTTTAATATCAGCTTCAGCTTTCTCCAAGTCTGATGTTTTAAGGTATGCTTGGCATCTTCTATAAAGAGCCTTCACATTTAAGGGATCTTGTTGTAGGACCTGTCTCAAAATAGGATCAATTTAAGAATTCAACTTTTCGCGTGCATAACCTTAAACGACACTTAATATGACACGAGAAGCAGAATAAGCAATTGTTCGATTTAAAATAAAAGCATTACTAATTGTTCAAATTAGTATTACTTTTTTTTTTTTTTTGTCAAGTAGCCTAATGGCTAGAAATTCCATCCTTTTAAGGTGGATAAGTGGGATGACCAGGGTTCGAACCCTGGCCCCCTGCATATATAATGCAAACGTCCTACCAATTGAGCTAAGCTCACGGGACGTATTACTAATCGAACAATTGCTTATTTTGTATCGTGTTTTTAATAAATCGAGCTTGATGATCAAATAATACCTTTGTGCATAACCTTGCAGCTTCAATGTACTCCTCCAATTTAAGTTTACAAGCAGCATTGTTCAAATTACACGATAATCTCAAGGTGTTAGCATGAAGCTTCTCGTCTTCGCTAAATGTGTGATCAAATTCAATGTATTTTACGGCCTACAATACCAAATCAATAAAAAAAAAAAGTTCATTCTGTTATCCACGTGCATTATACGCTACAATGTATTCAAGGTTTTAAATTGTAGTTGCGAACCTTTTCATATTTCTTGGATGCGCGACTAAAATTGTGAGCCTTGAATAGAAGATTTCCATCATACTTCTTTTGCTCACAAGCTTCTAGTTTCTCTTGAGTGTCCATTTTCCAAAATGGCTTCTCCTATAGGAAGTTGCGAAAATCGACTAAATGTAAAAATAAAATAAAAACCTTATATTAGAAATAAATAGAAAATTATCTAACCTTAGTGAAATCAATCAATTCAACTTCATAATAAATTTTATTATTATTGGCCTTGTTTCCTTGCAAATTACTACTATGGTCACACAAATATTCAGCATTGACAGTCACCAAAGCTTGTTCTGCTTTTTTCATTGTCATTATTGCTTTTTCTAGACCCTCATACACTTGTTCTGAAAATGCATAAAACAAAGTACCACAAATATTATTAATAATAATAATTAATACTGAAAATTTTACATGAATGACCCTTGTTCTTGTATAACATAAAAAATATACCTTCTTGAGTTGTGAACTCAAAAGGTTCTTCCTTTGACCCTTTCCTCTCAATAATTATACCATCTTCTCCTTTACATAAATATATGACTGTAGAAAATGAAAATTATTAATTAAGAAACTAATATTACTATGATTTATTTCTACTTTTGTTGGAAACGGATTCAGTGCAATCGGTAACTACAGTCAATTTTCAAACAATACAAGTCATTCAATAGATAGGGATCGAATGACTCACATTGTGACTTTGACCACAAAAATTGAAATCTCAACCGTCAAATTTTCATAAAAGTCCAATCAATGACGGTCGTGACTTTTGACTGCATCAAATCTATTTCCATTTAAGGTATAGGTTACCTTTCACATGAGATCCTTCGTTAGGACGATCATGCCCCTCGCCGGCTTTATTAACTTTTTTCAGTATTCTCTTGTCTCCTGTGATATCAGTAACAATTTTCCATGATACTAACTCAAGTTTGATACTAATTAAATTAGAATCTGGTAAACCATCAAGCTCAATGATTCGATTTGAGTTTTGACTAATAAGTCCATCTGCAAAATTATGTCCTGATATTAGTCATAATAAATAATCTAATGCAACAGAAACAAAATGAATATAAATTCTTGCAATACATGCATACTTCATCTAAAATAAGAGTGGCTTCTTCTGATAAACTTACAAAAGAATTTCATACTTAGCTCTGCTACCTCGCCTTTTCTCATCGTCTTTACTGCTATGCTCATTGCTGGACAAAGATAGCCTAATTGAATCATCCAAGAGATTGATCAGTATTTTATATTTTTCTATGGACTCGAATTCAAGATAGCCTAACAATAGTAGATATTCAATGGACCCGAATTCACTGAAGTCAATAATTCATATGGCTAGTGCAAACAATCTAAGCCGCTGGATAAAATATCAGATGATTTATACCATGACTTCGACAAATCGAAATCTCAATCATCGGATATTTTATCAATGGCCGACATCATGACTACCAATCGCACCAAATGTATTTCCAAAAACAAATGCTTAATGCTTGAAATGTACTTACCATCACTTACATTAAACTCTACACCTTTATCAGACTTGATAAGCATCCCATTTTCAAGCCTTGCTTCATATTTCACTGTCAATCAATCATAATCGTTAGATTATTAAAACCATTTGATTTGTATCATAACTAATTCTCCTTACATACATATCACCATCTGATAGTGTATCAAAATTAAACTCCGAAATAAACGACTCATTTATCGATGATATAAAAACAAACATTACTATAACTATGATTGTTATTTGTTACCTAGCACTTCATCAAGCTCTTTTGGAGTAGCCCATCCTTCTCCTTCCCTTATTGTCTTTTTCATGATTCCTCCATCACCAGTCAAGTCCCTAATGGTACTCCAACCCAACATTTCAATCTCAAAAATGAGAATCGCATTCGGAGGAATCAACCGTGGAGAACCTACTTCCCCATATGCTAAGTTAGGTGGTATTTTGAAGACTGCTCTCTCCCCTTTCTTCATTGTAGCAACTCCTTCATCCCAACCTTTGATAACTTCCCCTGCAACCAAATTCACAAATGCTATCAATGTGCTCTATAATACACATTTTAACATAGTCTTTGTTATTACGTTAAATTTATATGAATTCCACTAAATCATATGATATCACGAGTTACTAAAAAAATTCTCCATTGCATTATCCGCGACTAATTAGATTGGTATTTAATGTTATCGTTTCCTAGTTAGCGACAGAAAATTAGAAACACACAACCATAAAATTTACCTCTAATCCGTCGTTAATTGTTTAAGACATCTAAATTAAAGACTAATGTAATTTTTTCTGTCTATAATTTCCGTTCATAATTCAACTTTTTCTAGTAGTATTAAATAAACAACGCGCTTACCTTGGCCTAATTTGAAATGAAACGGCGACCCTTTATCATAACTGGATTCAAGAGATGGTCCATTTTCAACTTGTCCACTGAAATGAACTGAAAATTGAAAAAAATAAGTTATTTTAAAATTCATTGAATGATGAGAGAGTAAGTGAAAAAGTTATAAAATTTAACATGACCCTTTTTATGTTATGTTACAAACATTATGAATCATGAGCTGAAACAAACAAGTACAGTTGATGTTTTTTTTGTCTAACCTTGAACTTGGTCACCAGAAAATGGAGTTTGCCAAGTAACACCTTTTCTGAGAATCTGTTTAGTGAGACCTTCATTTCCAATTTCTTTGAATAGAAATTCTGAGTCTTGAATTTTGAGTTCATTTTGGGGAGAGAGTGTCATTTGAAGATAAAAAGAGAAAGAGTAAGAGAGGTTCAAGTTTCTAAGAAAGGATAAGCCGTTATTGGTTTCCCTCCTTTTGGAGCTTTCGGTTGAGATATCTGTTTCTTACCACAAACCATATCAATATTATGTAAAAATAATAAATAATTTATATATTTTATTTAACCTTTGAATTTACTACTCTTTGTGTTTTATTTTAGGTGTTTCATTTGAGTTGTGTATACTTTTTAAAATAATAATGAATATTTATGTTAATTTCAATGATAAAAAAAATCATTTACTAAAATACTATTATTAACACTAGTTAAAGATAGTTAGGTGAGTTAAAATATAATACTTAATAAAAATAAATTACCGGAAGGAAAAAAAAACAAGGTTGCATTGATATTCTAAATGAACATAATTTGAGATATAAAATATTACAAAAAGGGACATTTGTAATAATAAGATAAAGGAAATTAATAATGAATTGGTTTAAGTGATAAAATTTTGAATCTTTTATGTAGATGGTCAGAGATTTGATTAATGACTTTTACATATGAAAAAATTTAGTTAGGAGAAGAGAATTCAGTGTATCCTACATGTTTTCCAGCGAAAATTAGTTATTGCTAATGACGATAAAAACTTTGTAAATATATCATGATAAAAAAAATATAAGATAGAGGGAATACACTTTTTTTTCCTCTTTTAATATAAACTTTAAGCTATGTTTGGATTGATGGAATATAATGGAATGGAGCAGAGCGGAATAGAGGGGAGTAGAATGGGATGGAGCGAAATGGAATAAATCTTTCATTTCATTGTTTGGATATTTTAAAGGTAAGTAGTTGTATAAGATGGAATTCATTCCATTCTATTCCATTTCATTCCGTTATTATTTTTCAAATCCAAAAATGAAACATTATTTCTGGAACCAAATTTCTAAATTTTTTTTGCAAAAAAGTTCCGGAATTTTTTTCGAAAAAAATTCTTATCGGCAAAAAACCACAGGAGTTTTCTCGAAATATGTCTCGGAAACCTTTTAAGAAAAATCCTCGAAAATTTTTCGAGAAAAAAGTTTTGGATTATCTCGAGAAAAAATCTTGAGAAAAATGTTTCGGAAAGTTTTCGAGAAAAAAGTTCTAGATTTATCTCGAGAAAAAAGCTCCAAAAAGTTTTCGGGAAAAAACCTCGAAATTTTTTCGAGAAAAATGTTTCAGAAAGTTTTCGGAAAAAAATCCTCGAAATGTTTTCAAGAAAAAATGATTCGGAAAGTTTTCAGGTCGAGAAAAAAGTTCTTGAGTTATCTCGAGAAAAATGTTTTGGAAAGTTTTCGAGAAAAAATCATCGACATCTTTTCGAGAATAATGTTCTAGATTTATCTCAAGAAAAAAAGCTCCGGAAAATTTTCGGGAAAAAAACCTCGAAATTTTGTCGAGAAAAAAGTTTCAGAAAGTTTTCGAGAAAATTTTCGTGCTAGTTATAAGAAACTGGTTTGTGTTTCTGACTCTCTTCATGTAATGCATTTGATCTGGAAGGAAGCTAATTATTGTTGATGCTCCACCATTATGTCAACCTGTTGGAGCTCATTCTGGCTTATTTGATTCAAGGTTGCAATATTTTAATTCATCATATTATTTGAGAAGGAAAACTCTTGTGTGGATATGCTTGTTATACTGAGTGTTAATCATTCAGAGCCTTTGGTGATGGTGCATGAACCACTACTTTATCTCTCTTTAGTCTTAGTGGCTGATGTTGTAATAGTGTCCTTTACCAAAATGTCGTTTTTAGTTTTTTTTTCTCATGTAACTTAGAAAAAATGACCTCAAAGCTATAAATTTATATTCATTATAGATAAATTTATTTATGTTTGTGAGTGGGACTTCTAATAAATTTATGTAATCGATATTTTTTTTTATTTTCTTATCATGTTATAGGTATGACGTTTTCACCCTTATTTAGTAGTGCTTAATCTTCATCGAAAAACATGAGATACACAAGGTAAGTTATTCTCTTTCAATCAAGCGTTCTCCATACAAAGAGTCAAAAATTGAATTCATGATCACTTGTATAAGGAGCTCAAATTTTATACCACTTGTAACAAACTTTTTAAGACACACTTTCTAACGGTCTTTTATCGGTTAAAATTCCACCGAATCATGTATATCACACATAAATTTGATGAAACTGGTATAAATTTTAATCTATAAAATAGTGTGTTGAAAATGTGTGTTAGAGGATGCATTGGAAGCATAATTCTAAAATTAATATTAAGAAATGTGCCATAGAGATAATACTAGTAAAGAGTGGGGCGTGCTTAAAACAACACCCTATTTCTTGATTGGGTTTCCCCTGGTTGGGTTAAAGTAGCCCATTTTGTTTGGCCCAATTCGAAAAACTCATCTAAAATAAGAGATATGCTTTTCGCACCCTCTGGATTTCCTCAGTCACCCCCTGAAATGACCAAACTAACCATCTCGCTTTCTAAGATGTGAACATACTTTTCGCACTCTAAGTAGCGAATGACAATATTTGTAACTCAAATCCAACGTTCACACCCCATAGAATAAAAAAAATCATAAATAAAGGAATTTGTATTCTAGAATGTGAACTCAGTTTGCAGTATGCTATCTAGAAAGCGAACTAAGTTTGCATTTTGTTATCTAGAAAACAAACTCTTTTTTTCATGATTTTTTTCATTGATGTGAGGCACTGACATTGAGTTTGAGTATAAAATATTGTCACTCGCTATGTAGAGTGCGAACTGAAACCCAGTTCGCTATTTAGAGTGCTAACTCAGTTTAGATTTTTACACTTTAACTAGTGTACCTTAAGGGTGAAGATGACAAACAAACTGATTTTTATAACGTTCGCATCCTAGAAAGCTAACTCAGTTTGGAGTTTGCTATCTAGAAAGCGAACTCTTTTACCCCTAATTTTTGTTATTTACACACTCGCTTCCTAAGTAGCGAGAGGGGTAAATTCGAAATATCAAGAGACGCGCATGTATCTTAGGGGGTGCGTGAATAAGGACTCCTAAAATAATAACCCAGCTGATTTGAGTAAGATCATAATTCATGACCTTTTTTTTATAATTCAATTCATCACCTCTTTTATGTTTTTTTTTTGTTTTTACCACCAGTATCCGACCCACTGAACTGTCTAATCTTGTTCGGAGGTCAGTTTTAGTATCAAGTGGTTCCAGCCACCTCCCAATCGCAGTTACAGGGATCCCCTCTTTTCCGTTTTTAAAAATAAAATTAAGGGATTATAAAGATGAAAGTGAGAGTTCTACCAAACAAAAAAAAAATGAAAGGGAGAGCGAAGTCATAAGAATGTTAAAGAGTTTGATTTCCACCCAGCAATATTATTACTAAAATTGTCTAGTTCAAATATAAAAATGTAAATATTTTTTCTTTGACAAAAAAAATAAAAATATTTTGATTTGGATTTACTTTTATTCTTACATTATATTTTTTCAATTCCTTGCGTCCCATCTCTCAAATTGGTCATATTTTTTTATGTTTGTTAATAGGTCCATCACTTTTTTGAAATTGCAAATTTTTGACCCCAGATTTTTTAAATTATTTAGATCACTTTTGATTATACATTTATAATTTTTTCTAAAACTTTTTAAATTTATAATAATAGCCCATTAAAGTTTAAGAATGAAAAATTATATCTGTCTTTAAATATAAGAGTTTTTATTAAAAAAAAACTGTCCCTTTTTAGAGTTAAGTCTCTCTTTGAATTTCAACCATATTAATTATTTTTTACCAACACACCTCTAATTATTTTAGCACTTTTTTCTAAAACTTATAATAAATGCTATGATAATAACATAAAAAATCTGTCGAAGGATAAAATTGTAACAATATCTGCTACAGTATTAATAAATTTATTACTACTAACAACTTTCTTATTTACTGTGATTTAGTCAAGGAAGTTCTATATTTAAAGACGAATTAGATCTTTAATAATGTGATTTTTTATACGGCATTCGACGTTGTGGTTTTTATGGAAAGGGGAGGAACTGTAAGTTCTTTAATTATTGGTATTTTAAGTGTGAGTTGAGTCTTACATCGGACGAAATGGTGGATGTTGAACGGTTAATAAGTGAGATGACCCATAAACCTACCGCCTATAAGGTTTTGGGTTAAAGTGTGGTTTCAAACCACTTGTGTAGTTATTCAAGGCCTGATGTGGTGATCCTCGAAATCCATCATAGACGAACATTAATAATGTGATAAAAGATCCGAAAGAGGTTGTGGAAGAGATAAAGGTTGTGTCATGGTGGTGGAGTGTTCATAGATTGAAGATTTCTCCGTCTTTGTTGTAGAAATGGCTGAGGCAACCGCGATACTGCTTTGGGAATTGATTGTTGGGAGTTTTTTCTGCAAACCTTTGGGCCTGTTCGAAATGGTTTCCAAATACACAAAGGGAGTTGTTGATTTAGTGGTGTAGTTATATCTTTTGTGAGTTTTTTGGGTTGGGCTCAGGTTGTTGTTATCTCATGCAATGTTCTCTTTGTGTATTTCCCTTAGGGGTGATCGCAGTGTGATTTGGTTCGGTTTTAAGCATAAAAGTCATTCTAACCGCGAGATAAAACTGTATGTGGTTTAGTTTGATTCGGTCGTTTTTTAAAAAGTCATCTAAACCAAATCAAAACGGTTAGAGTTAGTTCGATTTATGCGAGTTATCCCGATATAAAAAATATGACAATAATACACACTTGTTACAAAATAAACATATCTAATTTATTTATTGTTTACATGATATAATATACATATACATAAGAACTTATTTTTAATACCAACAGTATAGTTTTAAATCACGTGAAATAATATGTTTTAATAGCCTATTGTTTTATGGATTCAATTTCGGCTGGACATGCTAAGTTGTAGAGTTGTCAAAATGGGCTAGCCCGAATGGGCCGGTCCGTCAAGCCCGATTTTCCCGGGTTTGGACCTTAAAAATCCTAGCCCGAATGGTTTCCGGGCTTTTTAGCCCGACCCGAGAAAGCCTCTTTTTAAAAAATGGGCTAGCCCGAATGGGCCGCGGGCGGTCCGCAAGCCCGAATAAATTATAATAAAAAAATTTAAAAAATAAATATAAGTAACTTATTTTGGATGATTTGAAATTAGTTTGTATTATGAGAGTTTCGTTTTCCGTCCTACGAGTTTCTCAAACATTATCTGCTACTTAACTTAAGTAGCGGATGGTGTTTTTTCCTCAAATTTCTCATTTTTACTACTTGTAGCCGATGAGAAAAAATAGAGCGCGCGAGAAATTCGTAGGTAGCAGATGAGTAAAAATAGGGCGTGCGAGAAACTCGTATGTAGCGGATTACTAAAAATAGGGCGCGCGACAAACTCGTAGGTAGCGAATGACTAAAAATAGGGCGCGCGAGAAACTCGTAGTGCGGCAAAAAAAACTCTCTTGTATTATTACTAAAGGGATTTTTTTTGCTGCTTGATATGTGATGCCTAGATTTAATTTGTGTTATTTTGGATGATTGATAATTAGATGTGTTTTGATTTGGTTTGCTAGAAATGCAATGTAGGTTTGAATATTTGAGTCTAATTTGTGAAAACAAATGGTCCCTATTAATTTATTCTGTTGAAAATGCAATATAGATTTAATTCAATTTGTGAAAAAATTATTGATCCTATACATATATGTATAATATAAATGTATATTCTTTTGCCAAATTTTTTTCTAAACAACAAAATTTAAAAAAAAAAAAAAGATTTTTTTGTCATTTTCTATTTTTTTATTGGAAAAATAAAAAATGCGGGCTATATAGGGCCGGGGCCGGGTTATACTTCTTCGAGCCCATTTTACATCTGGACCTTTTTACTGATGTAGCCCGAAGTCCGTCCGGGCCGGCCCGAAATGTGTCGGGCCGCCCATTTTGACAGCTCTACTAAGTTGGACTAAGTAATAGGTTGATAGAAGAAAAATGATCTGTGTGGTTTAAACTAAATGTGGGTTTTTGCGGTTTTCAGTTTGGATTGGTTCGTTTGTGGTTTTACTTTTGCATTAGTTCAGATACAATCACCCCTAATTCCTTGTACTCAAAGTGATTATCAATAAATTTTTGCAGTTTCTAAAAAAAATGTATGCAAAATGCTATTTAGTAAAAAATTCTTTTACAAAGAAAGAGAAGAATCTTATGTGATATATTTAACACTTACAAATTATAACCAGATTTTTCGCTATATATGATTAGCCATTTTTTTTTACATAGAAGAAATCACAAAATCATCATAAACTCACGCACTCAAGTGATAGAGTCCGGGTTCGACCTTGATCATAGCTTCTGACTTAACCATTTCAACATTATTTTGTCAATTGAGTTAGGACTTGTGGAAGTTGGTCAAATTCCCTATTTTTATAGATTCTTTTTCTTGTTTAAATCTTTCTGACTAAATAACAATACTCACTACTCCCAAAAAATGAAAAATAACAATACTCACAAGGAGAGTTAAAACTCTTAGGCAGAGTTTATCGCCCAATCCAAAACCAATCAATCGATGAGAATTGATATTCACAACTAGGGGTGATCGTATCCGAACCAATCCAAAAGTAAAACCGCAAACCGAACCAATCCAAACCGAAACCGCATTTATTTTAAACCGCACGGATCATTTTTCTTCTAAACTACGCGGTTTGGTTTGGTTTGCAGTTTTCATTTTAGAAAACCGAACCAAACCGCAATACATAACTTAACTCTATCAACTAGTAGCAATCAGCCTATTACATAGTCAAACTTAGCAAGCCCAACCCAAATTAAATCCATAAAATAGTAGGCTGTCAAAACATATCATTTAACGCGATCTAAAACTATACTATTGGTATTAAAAATAAGTTCTTATGTATATGAAATTTATGTTTACGCATATCATATCATGTAAACAATAAATAAATTAAAATTTCCTATGTTTATTCTATAACAAGTTGGTAATATCGTCATATTTTTTATATCGCGATAAACCGCACAAACCGAACCAACCCTAACCGTATTGGTTTGGTTTGGATGACTTTTTAAAAACCAACCGAATCAAACCGAACCACGTGCATTTTTATCTCGTAGTTATGATGACTTTTATGCTCAAAACTGAACCGAACCGCACCGCGAGCACCCATATTCACAACCATACATATTATGAGATTTTTTGTTTATAAAGTGCTTCCTTTTCATAATGGATGGATACAAACGAATTGAATCAATAATTTATGAGTTGAATTGAAGGAGAGTGTGATGCACTATCTAATGGAACAGGGATTTCAAACATGTCCCCCAACTTAGCCAAACAAATCTATAGTTGTAGGCATCTAATTATTTGATGGATATTGCTGATGAGATCAGCTTAAGCAAGTGTAGCTTCAAAATGATTGATTAGGAATCTAAATTTTTGTTAAAAAAACAAAGATTGATTAGAAAGAGATTTTTGTCATATGACGTACGTACAAAAATGGTAAATTAAAAAAAAAATTAAATTTAAATCCTTATGTAATTTATTACATTATTTTAATCAATAAAATTTTATTTTAATAATTATAAAAAATGAACTTTACCCATAGAAAATTTATGATCATTAAGCATTTGTGTTAGTTTTATCTACACAACTAATATAAGGCATTTAATCAATATTCAATCTTTTCTATTCAATACATTTAGTTTCTTGGTTGATTAAAAAAACATTTGTTTAACTATTATTGAATATATTCAAAATTTATAGTACTTTGATTTTAAATATAAATAATAGTTGGTCAATAAAAATTAATGTACGAAATTTCTTCGACTATTTTGTATTTATATTTGAGACGGAAGAGAGTAGTTATTTTTTGCAATTTCATACCAATATATAGTACATAAAATATTTATATGATTCAGTTGAAAATTATTAGTAGTTTATATTAAAATCACAAATAAATTATCATTATTTTTAATTAAAATATTGTCTTGGCAAAAATATTGGATAACAGAGCAACCGACCCCCTCAATCTATTTAATATAAGGACTAAAGTGGATATACAATCATGTTGCAGTAAGTAAAATGGACCAGGTGTCTAATGCTAATTAGCCTTGACAATGACATGCCTCTCAGGCAATTCTAATTTTTAGTTTATTTAGTAATGATTTTTATTGGTGTTTAACTTCAAACCATGTTGCCTCAAATTGTAAGCTAATGATGCACATGTGTATAGTGAACCTTAATGCTGTCCAATCTAATCTTTGTTCTGCCCTCATTACACTTTAAGATTTTGTTGGATAAAAAATGACAGATAGCTAATAAGTTAACTTATAACGGATGAATTTACGGTGAATAGCTAATTTGCATCTTTGTATATTAAATATGAGTTTTTAAATTTTATTTTTTTATGAAAACAATCTTTTATACGCTAATTTTACCATATTAGAATGATTATGGTCGATGGACGTCTAGATGTGAAAGGGGTAGCATTGTAACTACAGATACTCTGACGCTCAAGTTAGTGATTGTGTGAAGTGAAAGGTTTAGAGCATAAGAATTATATTGCAAAGCCAAGATCATCAAAGTGGGGCTAAACTTGCCGTCATCAACATCAATAGTTGTCGGAATAACGTTTGAAAAATCATGATCGACAGAAAATGTCAATCATTTCGATGCCGACTGTGACAAAAGTGATAGCTTCTATGACCGTTGAATAGAAACGTGTGGCTTTGAACCAACCCACTATTAAGCAGAGCTTAACGTCTAAATAAACCGTGCTCGACTCCGAGTTGAGCCTGTATCCTCAAGACATTTTCTAAGTTGTACTTTCAGAATTTGGAGACTATGACACTAGTATCATTTGATATTTATTTTCTTATTTTCTTATGTTGGTGCTGTTGGGTTTTGGGCTCCTTCCTATGTGGAGAAAAGTCCAATTTTATTAACTCATTATGTCTCTCACTTATATAAGTGGAGAGTGGTCATACTAGGGTTATCAAGAGAGTAAATTTTGTGAGAGAACAACCTTCAAAAAGAGAGAAAAGAGGAGAGAAACCAATTCCCGTTTTTGACACAGCAGCCTCACTAAACCTGAGATTCCCGATTCGTTAACCGTTGGAATTGACTCAAATTTGGAGGGCATGTTCACAGCTTCAGGGGCTACACTTTCACCGTTCGGATCGTCGAAATCAGGTCTGGATCGTGAGATATTTTGATCGTAGTGAATCAGTATTTTTGGGGATTTTTTCATCTTCTAGTTCTTGTTTTTAAAGCTTTTGTGCTTTGTTGTGTAATTGGTTGTTAGCACTTGTTTTGTGCATCACTTTGAGACTCTTTTGTACCCATATTTGATTATAGTGGAGCTATTTCTTTGGTCTGGACGACCCATGGTTTTTTACTCTCACATCGAGGGTTTTTCACGTTAAAATTCCGGTGTCCTTATTTTTCTTTATTGTCTTCCATATTATTTGTTGTTGATACTCAAAGTTCTTACAAGTTTGGGGAATTTTATTTCCGCTGCGTATTGCTCGCTATTATTATTATTGTGTTAATTCCCCATCAAAGTGGCATCAGAGCTCTTGGTTAAGGGCAATTTTACTTGTTTGAGCGATGGAGTCAAATACAAATATGAAGATGGTATTGTTGAATGGTTCTAATTACCATTTGTGGAAGGGCAAGATGAAAGACTTGTTATTTGTGAAGAAATTGCACTTACCGGTATTTAGTTCCACAAAGCCGGATTCTATGTCTGATGAAGAATGAGAGTTTGAACACTTACAGGTATGTGGTTTTATTAGGAAATATGTAGAAGATAATATTTATAATCATATTGCTAATGAGACACATGAAAAAATTTGTGGGAGAAGTTAGAGTCATTGTATGCCTCTAAATCAGGGAATAATAAATTGTTCTTGTTGAATAGCTTCATAAGTTTGAAGTATAAGGAGGGGACTTCTATTTCAGATCACTTGAGTGAATTTCAGGGGCTCCTTGATCAGATGTCAGGAATGGGTATTAAATTTGAAGATGAAATTTTGTGACTATTTCTATTGCTATCTTTACCAGAGTCTTGGGAGACGTTTCGGCTTTCTATTACAAGTTCTGCTCTTAAAGGTGTTGTTTCTTTGGAAACGGCTAAGGGTGGTATTCTTAATGAGGAGATGAGAAGGAAGACACAAGGTACTTCATCTCAATCCGAGGTACTTGTCACTGAAAATAGGGGGAGAAGTCAGAAGAAAGAACATAAAGGTGGTGGAGAGAATAGCAGAAGCAAGTCCAAAGGGCGATACAAGAATATGGAGTGTAATTATTGTCATAAATCAGGGCACATACAAAAGTACTGTTATCAGTGGAGAAAAGATAATTAAGACAAGAAGGGTAAGCAGAAACAAAGAGATCATGAAGATCATGATGATGATCGTGTTACTACTGCTATCAACGATGATCTTGTTATTCTCCATGATCATGAGTCCATTAATCTTGTATCAGATGAGAGCATGTGGATTGTTGACAGTGGTGCTACATTGCATGTTACACCGAGGAAGGAGTTCTTCACATCTTATACTTTTGGTGACTTTGGAGGGTTGAAGATGGGTAATGATGGTGTAGCTAAGGTAATTGGTGTTGGTGATATTTGCTTGCAAACCAACATGGGAATGCAATTGTTGCTTAGAGATGTCAAACATGCTCCAGATGTCCGTTTTAGTTTGATCTCTGTGCATATGCTTGATGATTGTGGTTATGATAATCACTTTGGTTCTGGAAAGTGGAAACTCAGTAAAGGTAACTTGGTTGTGGCTAGAGAGGAGAAAACTTCTAAACTGTATTAGACAAAAGTTTTGGTTGCTAGAGACAGTGTGAATGCTATCGACATGAAAGCATTTTTGTGGCACCGAAGGCTTAGTCATATTAGTGAAAAGGGGCTGAATGTTTTAGCCAAAAAGGATGTGCTTCCAGGATTAAAGAATGCAGATTTGGAGAAGTGTTCTCATTGCATGACTGGTAAACAGACTAGAGTATCCTTCAAGAAGCAACATCCCTTAAGAAAGTCAGAGTTGCTTCAATCGGTGCATTCTGATGTTTGTGGTCCATTAAAAGTAAAATCTTTTAGTGGTGCACTTTATTTTGTTACTTTTATTGATGACTGTTCCAGGAAACTATGGGTATATGCTATAAAGACAAAAGATCAAGTGTTGGAGAAATTCAAAGAATTCCATGCTTTGGTTGAGAGGCAATCAGGTAAGAAGCTGAAATGTGTTCGTTCTGATAATGGTGGTGAGTATTGTGGTCCCTTTGATGTCTATTGCAAGCAGCATAGTATTGCACATGAAAAGACTCCTCCTAAAACTCCTCAGTTGAATGGTTTAGCAGAGAGGATGAATCGAACACTTGTTGAGAGAGTTAGATGTATGCTCTCTGAAGCTAAGTTGCTTGAACATTATTGGGGTGAACCACTGTACACGGAGGTGCATGTTATTAATCTCACTCCTACTGTTGTTTTGAACAGTGAAGTTCCAGAAAAAAATTGGTTTGGAAAGAATGTCAAATATGATCATTTGAGAGTCTTTAGTTGTAAGGCTTTTGTTCATGTTCCAAAGGATGAAAGATCCAAGTTGGATGCAAAGTCAAAACAATGTATCTTCATCGGCTATGGGTAGGATGAGTTTGGTTACAAGTTTTATGATCTTATAGGGAAGAAACTTATCAAAAGCCGCGATGTTGTGTTCATGGAAGACCAAACTATTGAAGACATTGATAAGGTGGAGAATACTACACCCAAGAAAGATGTTAGTTTGTCTAATATTGATCCAGTTCGGTTGCATGTTCATAATCTGGATAGTATTGGTGGTGATGTTCAGAATGGTGAACCACATGAGTATGTTGATGATCATGATGAGGAGAATGATATGTCACAGGATGAGAATCTTGGTGAAGCTCCAGAATCATCTCAAGTTCAACTTAGGAGGTCCAACAGACTGAGATAACCTTCTACAAGGTATAATTCTGACGAGTATGTGACTTTGACTGATGAGGGTGAACCTGAGTATTTTCAAGAAGCCATGGAAAGTGATGAAAATCAAAAGTGGGGTTGGATGCAATGAATGATGAGATGAAATCTTTGCATGATAATCACACTTATGATTTAGTGAAGTTGCCTAAAGGCAAAAGGGCTTTGGAAAATAGGTGGATATATAGAGTCAAACATGAGAGTAACTCTGAGTCTCCAAGGTATAAATCCAGATTGGTGATGAAAGGTTTCCGACAAAGAAAGGGTGTTGATTTTAATGAGATTTTCTCACCTATTGTGAAGATGTCATTAATTAGAACCGTGTTGGGTTTTGCTGCTACTCTTGATCTAGAGGTTGAGCAAATGGATGTGAAAACGACTTTCCTTCATTTGGAGGAAGAGATCTACATGAAGCAACCCGATGGTTTTCAAGTTAAAGGCAAAGAAGACTATGTGTGTAGATTGAGAAAGAGCCTATATGGGTTGAAGCAAACTCCAAGGCAGTGGTACAAGAAGTTTGACTCTGTTATGTCTGAACAAGGATACAAGAAGACTACTTCAGATCATTGCGTCTTTGTTAGAAAATTTTCTAACGATGACTTCATTATCCTGTTATTATATGTTGATGATATGCTTATTGTAGGGAAAAATATTTCTAACATTGACAGGTTAAAGAAGCAGTTAGGCGAGTCATTTGCCATGAAAGACATGGGAGAAGCAAAATGAATTCTTGGCATAAGAATCACGCGTGACAGAAAGGAGAAGAAACTTTGGATGTCACAAGAACACTATATCAAAAGAGTGCTGCAGAGATTCCAGATGGAAAATTCTAAGGCGGTAAGCACTCCTCTTGCTACTCATTTTAAGCTGAGTTCGAAACAAAGTCCTTCAAATGAAGATGAAACATTTTATATGAAACGCGTTCCTTATGCGTCTGTTGTGGGTAGTTTGATGTATGCAATGGTGTGTACAAGACCAGATATAGCACATGTTGTTGGTATAGTCAGTAGATTTTTGTCAAATCCAGGTAGAGAGCATTGAAATGTTGTAAAATGGATTTTAAGGTATCTTCGTGGTACTACTTGTATGAGACTTTGCTTTGGGGGAGATAAGCCTACTTTCGAAGGGTACTCTGACTCATATATGGCTGGAGACATTGATTAAGTTTGCAGGGGGAGCTGTAGCTTGGCAGTCCAGATTGCAAAAGTGTGTAACATTGTCTACTACAGAGGCAAAGTTCATTGCCATTACCGAAGCATGCAAAGAGTTGCTATGGTTGAAGAAATTCTTGCAGGAGCTTGGTTTTGTTCAAGACAAATATGTGTTATTTGTTGATAGCCAAAGTGCTATTCATCTTGGTAAGAATCCGACTTTTCATAATATGTCCAAACACATTGATGTGAGGTATCATTTGATACGTGATGTTTTGGATGCTAAGTTGTTGGAACTAGCTAAGGTTCATACGGATGATAATGATTCAGATATGATGACCAAGGTGTTACCAAGGGGGAAATTTGAAGCATGTTGTGATATCGCCGGTTTGACGATTTCCTCCACATAGTTGTGAGGGGGAGATTTGTTGGGTTTTGGGCTCCCTTCCTATGTGGAGAAAAGTCCAATTTTATTAGTTCATTATGTCTCACTTATATAAGTGGAGAGTGGTCATACTAGGGTTATCAAGAGAGTAAATTTTGTGAGAGAACAACCTTCAAAAAGAGAGAAAAGAGGAGAGAAACCAATTCGCGTTTTTGACACAGCAGTCTCACTAAACCTGAGATTCCCGATTCGTTATGAGTTGGAATTGGCTCAAATTTGGAGGGCATATTTGCAGCTTCAGGGGCTACACTTTCACCGTTCGGATCGTCGAAATCAGGTCTGGATCGTGAGATATTTTGATCGCAGTGAATCGGTATTTTTGGGGATTTTTTCATCTTCTAGTACTTGTTTTGAAAGCTTTTGTGCTTTGTTGTGTAATTGGTTGTTAGCACTTGTTTTGTGCATCACTTTGAGACTCTTTTGTACCCATATTTGATTATAGTGGAGCTATTTCTTTGGTCTGGATGACCCGTAGTTTTTTACTCTCACATCGAGGTTTTCCACGTTAAAATTCCGGTGTCTTTTATTTTGCTTTATTGTCTGCCATATTATTTGTTGTTGATCTTCAATGTTCTTACAAGTTTGAGGAATTTTATTTTCACTGCATATTGATCGCTATTATTATTATTGTGTTAATTCCCCATCAGGTGCCCTAGATCTAGGGAATAGATTTTGCAAAAGAATTTCAAGAATCAGAATATTTTGTAAGCAGCACTTTGAGGAAGTGCAAAATATGCATCTCTACGTGGTTGATAAATCACATGGTTGCATCACTTGGAATGGAATTTGTGATGTAATTATTCCTCCATAGAAAATTTACTAGTAAATAAAGAAGAATATACCGGTTAAAGAATCCAAAAAAAGAAAGTTTCAAAGTTAAAATAACATTTTTTAGATTTTTGTGGAGTTGATTACACAGACTTCAATACCAAATTACTATCTTTGTTTCCTTAAACAATGTCCCCGAAGCACTGTTTAACATTTTCTAATTAGAGAATACTATAGTACATATTTAATACTCATCCCTCCGTCCCAAAATAACTAACTAATTTTTATTTTGGGTACTATTCATATGATCTACTTTAACCATATTTTTCTACTTATATGTACATGCAAATATATGCATATGAGATGTTTGATTTGTCTCGAAAAATATTTTTAAAATATATAATTTTTATAATTTTTAATAATAGATAATTTAAGATATTAACGATTAAAATTGTACATTTGCAAATGTAAACATGGTCGACTAAGTCAGTTAGTTTAAGACGGAGGCAGTATGCTGTATTTGTATCACGTTGGATGCTTATATCTCGATAGGAGAGAATATGTCTTTGAAATTAAGGTCGATACACTCAAACTAATCAGGGTATAAATAATGTTTTCATTGCTCTTATCTAATTCCTGCTCAGAATGAATACTCTCAACATTGATTAGACACAAAATGTCCACAAACTTTAGATTTACTAATTAATTACTCCTAATTCAAAAGATATCCACGTAGTGTTACTTCATTCGTTTCAAATTATATGTCACTTTGAAGAAAAATTTGTATCAAATTATATGTCACTTTATATTACCAATGAAGCATTTAATGCAACTTTTCATATTATACCCTTAACTATTTATTACTCTCTATTCTTTCAATTCTTCAATTTATTTTTTCAATACCATAAATGAAGGACAATTTTGTAAATTAACTCATAATTTCTCTTTTTCATATAACAATGATTACATTTCTTAATATGTGTAAAAATGTCAAAGTGACATATAATTTGGAACGGATGGAGTATTTGAGAGACAACATATATAATAGAATTGGTCATTTCAAATATCACACATGATCAATTTGTTGGAGTTAAATAACATTAAAGACCGTTAATATCAAATTATTAATGATCACATAGCAAGAAATGTGACCTGTACCTATGGACATACACTGTCACTAAAGGTTACAAATCCATAGGTTAATATCAAATTATTAATGATCATTAGTCATATGTGGAAAAACTTAGCTTAATTGTTGGGATTTGAACTTTGGTTTATCAGTGTTTTACTATTTCCTGAAAATTTTATATACATTTAGGAAGTCTCAAGATAGTTGAGATGTTTAAAAATTCTTTGTTACTCTATATTCTCTTAACTGATAAAAAAGAAGAAAGAAAAGACTATCAAACTATCTTTATCACTTGTATTGACATCAAAATGTGGATAAAAAATATTCCAATATCATGATCTTTTGATTATATTTTTGCTATTTTAACATTCGAATTAATCAAACTTATTTTCAAACTAAACTATCCATATAACTAATAGTGTATAAAATGAAGGGTTAAATATGTTTTTAGTCCCTAAAGTTTTATTAGTAAGTGTTTTTAGTCCATACTTTTAATCAAACTTTTGTATACTTTTGCATTTTTGAATTATTTTTTGTATTCATGTTTATAATATTATAATAATATCTCCATAAAAATTTATAATTTTTTAACATAAGATGAATTATTTATGAATTTTTATCTGCAAAAAACTAAAAAATTCATATTTAATTAATCTCTTGTTAAAAAAAATTAAAATTTTGCAAGAGAGATTCATATAATGTGTTAAACATGACCGTGGAAAAAAAATTTAAAATTCCAAATGATGTGCACGAGTTGAATGAAAAGTATGAACTAAAAATATTGACGGAAAAAACTTCAGTCACTAAAAAGTGTGAAAAAATATGGATTTGGATTTGGTGCAGTCGGACTGCACACAGTCAGTGCTTCTGGACTGTCCGATTGAAATCAGACGGTCCAGATTTTATGATTAATTTTAATTGTTTATAAAAAGCTTATATGCTGGATCATCCGATCCAAATCTAAAGGTGATTAATAGGCCGACTTCACTGCAGTCATTGTTTCCCGACTGCGGACAACCCAAATCCCTTATCTATGGATGGGAGAGTAGTGTTACTGGAACAGTTTAGTAGATTATATTATTGCATAATATTTTTTTATTTTGCACATTAAAATTTTTATATATTTTATTATAGAAACTAATCTCTCAAATTAAAATCACTGAAAGCTGACTTAATATCCCAACAAAACAAATTGTAAAAGAGCTCCACAATATAATTTCCTTTTGAACAAAGTATGCAAAATTTAATTAAGTTACATTATGGACATTGGACAACCTGGCCCACACTTAATGGTCCTAATCAACCACCAAAAATGCTTTAACAAAGTTTTCCAAAGAAAGGTAGTGATGATGATGAGGATAATTAAAGAAGGTATACAAAACAAAACCCCTCTCAATTTCTCAACTCTAAAGTGACCCTTTTTTTTCATTGCACATTTTTTTTTGTTATTCCTAATAATATCTACATTTTTATACTTTTGGAACACTAATAATTGTTACCCTTAATACTTTACTATTAGCTTCACCATTTTGCATCTCAATGTCATTTGTTTCAACACCTTCAATCACTGTTTCCATCACTCCATTTTCTCTACAACACTTAATTTCCTCAATTATTGTCTCTTCTTCAATCTCTTTGTTTTCTTTGTTTTTGCCCCATAGAACTGAGTATAGTCCTATTACAATCAAAATTGCTCCAATAACACTGCAATAATCACAAATTAAATAAATAAATAATATATAGCATCAAATTGTTTAGCACCGTTAATTAACAAAATAATGTTGTGCTTTTTTATGATTGTGATGTTTCATTTTTAAAGCATTTTTATTTTTTGGTTTTATGATAAGAAAATGATAGAAAGTATAGAGAAGAAACCGCATGAAAATGAAGTTGTTCATAGTTCATTGGATATTGAACAAGGTTTTAATTTTATTTGTGGTCCACTTGTGATGCAATATTAAAGTTTTAGATGTATCATGAATGCAATTATATTTGTGGCTACATTATTCACATATGTCATCACTTTATTTCTTTCAAAAATATCATGGAGGAGATAAATACAACTTCAATCGTAAAATAAAATAAAATAAACTTTATATTATAATTTATAGTAAGAACTTACCCTCCAATATATAATTTTTCTGCAAGGATGAAAGTGCCCATTATTGCCACTATGATCATCATCAAAGGACTAAAAGCAGTGACAAAAACTGGCCCTTTCTTTTGCATCACTACCCCTTGAACATAGTATGTAAGACCTGATGATATTATACCCTGTTCATCACCAAAGTTTATATCCATTAGAACCCTCAATAAGTTCATCAACAAACATAAAAAAATGGATTAAAAAAAAACTTCCATGAATTTGGCCGTGACAAAAAAAAAAATTATGTCTGCGGCACCAAAACACGGCCATTATAAATTTACACTTAGTGACAGTCCTAAGTATGTTTAGGACATGCGATTGTACATAGCCTCATATTTTAATTAAGACTAACCCTGATTACACTACTAAAAAATTTAAAATAACTAGAAAAATTTAAGAAGGAAAACATGAGATTCCTCTGAATTCGTTATTAAATTTAGTGACGCAAAAATTAGTAAAGTGTTTCATTTTTTTCCGTCACTAATTTTATTTTTTCAAGAGTGATATTATTGAGGTAACAGCAACCGCAACTGTAATTTAAAACTTCCATACTATGGAGAGACTTACAGCATAGGCTGCAGCTAATAGGTTCATGTCCCAACCAATGTTCCAAACATTTGGGTTATGCTCCATAACATAGGTAACAGCAATTGATTGAAGTGTGCCTAAGAAACACACTATGGCTGTAAGTGAGAGTTGAGCTGAATATTGCCTTAATGTCACAGCCTACATTAATCACAAAAAAAAAATCAATATTCAAAAAAAATATAATTACAATTTTACCCTCCACTTTCTTTTATAAACATTTTCATACCTGAAGAATGAAGAAAGAAGCCCAAGCAAATGTAGCAATTATGAGAAAAACAGAACCCTTAAACCAATCTTTTTCACCAGAATCAGTAGTGTTTTCAGGTACATAATTTCTAGGATGATGCATGTATTGAGATCCTAATATATTAATAACTTGTCCTTTGTATAATGTCATCACCATGGCCCCAACAACTGTAATTATAGTTCCAATCACCTTTACTTGGCATCTTAATTTTTTAATGTCCAATTTCTCCATCCTAAAATAACACCAAGTTAATTCATTTAATGCCACAAACATAAACTAATAAAAAAACATAAAAGAAGATACATGAGATTATATAATTATTAATTAGAATGTAAAAATATACCTGAAAATAACTGCCATAACAAATGTCATTGCAGGGAGAACATTGCTAATAGCACATGAGTAAGTTGGGGATGTGAATTTCAACCCAGCATAGTATAGGTTCTGATCAATCACAGGCCTAAAAAACAAAATAACAAATTTAGATCATTTTTGGATTTATATATTTTATATAATTAACACTAAAAAAAAGCTCATATTAATATCTTTTGCAGTAATAAATCGCAGTCGCGGCTTGAGGAGCGTGTACTACAAGAATTACCTTCATTACCTAGGAAAATATTCTTAGGAAAACAACCAAAAGTCCTTTGAAATTATTCGTAGGTAATTTGAAGAATTCTTGTAGTAATGGCACAAGTCCATATTTTTAGAGGTACCAAAATTATTGGGCTCGCGTAGGTTCAAATATATCTATCTATAAAGGGGGTGTGACTTATCAAAAAACATTAACGTAACAAGTTTGCATTTCATTCATGACACTCGATATCTCATGAGAGACGTCTCTTATAATTCCGTTTGATATATTCTAACAATTTAGGTGAACTGACTAAAGTGAAATCATTCGATTGCAGGGAATCTGAGTCCATCAAGAACACTGATTTGTAAAGCGAGAAAAGTACTAACCCGAGGAGTCCGAGCACAAACATTTGCATGAACATAAGAAATGTAATCCTTGGCCTTATCTTCCTGCCAACGAAAAGAAAGAAGATTTGATAAGAAAATCATTCACATAATAAGCTAATGATTTTCTTTTCTCAAAGTTTTTTGTTTTTTCCCATTATGAATGAAATGATGAATACCTCTCAAGAACTATAGCAAAAGGAGCAATAGCAGCAGTAGCAAAAGCATGTCTATAAACAACAAGAACATAGTGACTCATTCCTCGGTTGAGTGAAACCTTTGTGATTATGTTCATACCAGCAAAACCAAATTGTAGAGAAATCATAGCTATGTAAGGCTTGCATCTTTGAAAAAAACTTGAACAACACTTATCTCCTTCCATTTTTTTTTTATCTTATGGTACTAAAAACAATTGGAACAGAGTTGTATACAAAGGAAGAGAAGAACACTTGAAGTTGTTTGTGTTTTGTCTCCTAAGTGTAAAACGTCACGCTAATTGTTCTATTTATAGGCCTCTACATAGTGATGATGTATGAGAATTGTCCTCAAAAAAATATATAATTTTAAAACAAAAAACAAAAGATTAATTTGTGGAAATTTTTTTATTTAATGTGAAGCGTGTAAGAATTGATATCACATCAAGCTCACACGTGAGCTCTTTTTTTTAGGATACCATGAATATATAGTTTTTATTGCCGACTAATTTTTGTCAGAAAATTTGTTGAATGTATAAGTTGAGTTCTATCTTTTTAATTGATTTTCTTTATACACATGGATCAGAAATTGAATTTCTGACGACATGTTTAAGGAAACTAAAATTCTTATTATTTTAATCAATTCATTATTAGTTAGACGTGAACTACTGTTTTTAGTAATATGATTAATAATACGTAAGGTATGGATATTCTTATTTGTTGTGTGTGTATGCATGAAGAAAATGGATTCCACGTAGCAAATAATTGAATTGTTTTATTGAGAAAAAAATTAGGTGAATGGCCATCACATATTTGTGGAGAGTTTATAGTATATATAATTACTTTAAATTGGTGAGTATTGAATTTGGTGGAGAAAAAGATTTCTCATATTATGTCTAAAATCACAAATTGGATAATGATATATAACATGAACATTCATTATGAATGGGGATAATATCCACCTTAGATTAATTTTGTGATGTTGGATTAGACTAAAAATTTCTATTTATATTTTAATTTTGTAACAAAATATATTCTAAATATGTTGAGCCAACACCTAAAGTTATCGAGTCACTTGTGTCACACTCCGAGTGTTTATTCTTTTGGTACAATGCCTAAGAAAATTGTTAGAACAAGAACCCGATTCAAAAGAATAAAGAATTATAAATGCAGACAATGAATACATAATGTTTAATAATAAATATCGACTAATTTTTAGCCACTAAACTATTTGATAAGAAAAAAATAGATCGACCAATTTTACCTACTGGATTGGAGAGCAATTGCATTCCTTTGTAATTTATTTTATTGGTCAAGTAATATAGTGACTAGCTAGAATTTCACCTTTAAAGTGAATAAGTGTTTGAGATACGAACTTCGGCTCGTGCATGTATCTCTGATGGTAGAGCAATGGCAATTTCTTTGTATTTAAATACAATGGTTTAAATTACAACACTACCCATAAACAGATCTAGATTGACTGCAGTGTATTTTGCACGCAATTCCACACAGTTTTAAATTTCGGCCGTTAAATAGTGATTAAACGGTCCAGATTATATATTAATATAATCAACCATTTATGATCTTAACCATTCACTATGTTAACACAGTTACTGTGTTAAATCTTGTCCCCTAATAAACTACAATGTGGAAGGCTTCACTACCCACACGTTCAGTTAATTTTTCTCACCATACCACATACCCCTTTATCCTTGTAAGTCGTACTCAATAAAATATTTTTTTCTTTTTTGTCCGTAGATGAAATGATAAATATCACTTGAAACATATACATACAATTGCGATATTCTAAATTCGAACCCAAGTAAAGATATTCAATCTAACAATATCAACATTGTGAATTGGTCCTAGTTTGGTCTTACCGACCGTTCACTATACCTATATCATTTTATTGAATGTCCAATAATTTTATTATTATTAAGCAATAATGTAACAATGATATGAATAAATTTGGTGTTGAAATAGTATGACTAGTGGATAGCACTTGGAGTGAAGTGCTTGATGATGCCAATAAGGGGATCAAATCATAAGGGCCAAATTGGCCATAAGTCACTCTCATACCAATTTCTATCTCTGCCTTGTTTTGAGTTTGACGACGCGGCGAGAGTGTCTCTTCCACATCTTATCCATCGGAACAGTGCCACTGATTGAAACTAAACATATATGCATGCTTCCATATATATATATATTATCTCTCTTTTATTTGTTTTATCTTCAACTTTCCATTGCCAATTTTTGAAATTATGGATCAATTTTTTTTATTTAATAGATTAATCGATAGAAATTTCAGCTTAAAGGTGAATAAGTGGAGTGTCTATGGTTCAAACTCCGACTCCTGCATAATACAAGTAACGTCCTTGTTAAATAATAATATTAGTGGGCTTAAGTTATTGGACATATGTTACTAAGTTAGTATTTTAGTCGGTTTATGTTTGCTATATATATATTTTATGCGTAACCCTTATTTTCTCAAGTAATGTCATTCTCATATTATTGAAACTCAACTTTTTCTCCTTTTTTATTTGTGCATCTCTATAATTAATAGTCCCTACCAACTGAACTAAGTTTACGGGGACTATAAATTAAGTGATGAACTATAAAAAAAAAAAGTTTAATGGAGATGAACCGACAGTGTAAAACAATTTTACACCATCATTCGATAAAAAACTATTATTTTGCCATGTCATATTAAGAAAGTGGGTGAAGTGGCGGAAAATACAGTTGATATTGGTTAAGAGTGTAAAATTATTTTAATTACATTGTCAGTGGATTTTTTTTTTTCTCAAAAAAGAAAAATAGTATGCCATTATATTTATGAGAGTAACGTTTATCTTTATTTTAAGAAAAAAGAGGTATCAGGCTCACCGTTATAAATCTCACATTGGCTAGAGATATGACAAAGATAACCTGTATAAGTGTAGTGCAAACCTCAACTCCCAAAGTAACTTTTGTGGTTGAATATAGAGTTCTCAAATTCTAATATTCACATATACCACTTAAACTAATTTACACTCAAATGATACATGAGAGGATACCATAGAGAAAAACGAAACAAAATATAATAATTAAAGTTTGTTTATGAATCATGATGCATTATTTTAAGGGTGAGAAAGTGGAGTACTTTATCTTTTACTAAGTGAACATTAGATACATATATACCTGCTCACACCATACAATCGAATTGAGAAATCTTACCAATAAATTATGTGGCTGCCATTATTTACAAGCATATAGTTCAAGAATCTTACTCTTTTACGAATATCAGAATAAGTACTATTTTCATTTCTATGGGCTTGTATAATCAATTTACTACTAGCTCTAGTGATGAAACTGAGTGGTGTGTGCATTGACATACTTATATATGTTTACTAAATTAGTATAAATACTAAAATTTATCAAAATAAAATCCATACTATTATTTAATATAATAGTTATATTTGTAAAAAAAAAAAATAAGTACTTATATATAAAAGAATTTATTATAGATATGTTAAAATAGGATATGGATTAAGTGCAGCTTCGTGCAGTTGGCTGCTGTCAGCACGTCATAATCGTTCGATCATAATCGGATGATTACTATTTAAAACTTATTTTTTTATTTTTTTTATTTTAAATTTTGATTATGAGATTATGATTATTCGATTTTAATCGGACGGTTTTAAACTTGATGATTGCGTGCAGTCTCTGACATGGACTGCACCGAATCCAGATCTGATAAAATAACATGATATTGTGAAGTGTGAATAATCATTTTGATTTTATGATGACATCACAAAACTTATGATATGGTAAAGGATAGTTGAAGATTTAAAATTCCTTACTTGATATGTTGCTGCATTGATTCTTGACAAGACAATAAATGGGTATACAAATCATCCATTTTAGTCACTTTTTAAAGATATTAAAACTAACAATGCAGATTAGGAAGAATTTCCCTTAATCCATTGAATATTCTTTTAATTTCTAATATGCAATATGTTTTTGATACATTATTCTCTATATCAAAATTCATATAAGTTTACTTCACTTTGAGTTATGCTCTGCCTACCACCTTTTGCACACTCATTTCCACATTTTTATATGCTTTTTCAATAAGAAAAAAGCGGAAAAAAATTATTCTTTTTTTACTTTCTCTTAAAAAATAATTTTAATATTTGATCATAATTCCTCTGCATGTACTTACAGATTAGGTTGATTATGGAATGCTAATATAATAATTAATACCTAGCAAAAGTATTAATAAAAATATAGCACAGTAATTGTTGTTGGGTAGAATATGCTATATATATTTTTATTAAGATTTGTTGTTGTATATATCTGGATTTCTTTGTCCCATCCTGGGCACATCTTGTCTTATGATTTATTAAATTTACATCTTGTAAAGCCTATCTCTCAATAATAGTTTATTGAATTATGCTACATACACTTCACTATTAATGCATTATTAGAGAAGAGAAGGAAGATTTAGAGTGAGAAAATGCATTTATAATACAAGACACAATTTCGCCCATAAAAAGTAACATAAGGTCAACAATCATATATGATCAGATTTTAAAATAATTATACATGAATGAAAATAAGCGGGATAATGATAAGGAAACAACACATTTAATTAAATGTATGAAAAAATACAACCATTGGAATCCTAAGACATGAGAAAATCGTTTTTGAACAAAAAATTGAATATCCAACAGGTGTCTGGTGTTGTAGACCTCGTATAGATAGGGACGAGGCGCCCAACATTGCTTGCTATAGAGACGAGCCAACGCTCAAGCACATCTAGCTAGTACGCAATTTTCCTTTTCCCCCCTTGTTTTGAAACATATATTCAACCTTGAAAAGAAAAAAAAAGAGTTCCCGATGAAAATGAATCACAAGTGAACTGATTACCCGTCTTTTTTATCTTTGTGCTTTAGGATTAGTGTTGACAGACTATTAACAGTAAATTTAATATTAATTCTTAATATCTTAGATAAATCAGCATGTTGTAAATGATCATTTATATGCATGTGCATAAGTTTATGTAGATTACGTACTAAATCCTAATTATAGTTGTACTCTATATTCACCAAAAAGTGTGTATATCTTCCATTTGATTGATCTAATTACATGGTCTCATAAGCACTATATTAAGAAAAATTAAATCACGCGTGCAACAAATTAGTACAATCTAATCTAGGTTTCTCACATAGCATGGCATGATTCATGCACTTTATGCTATACATCACTAAAAACCTTCAAATTAATTGGATTAATACTCATTTAGAATTAGATAACATCTCCTCTATATATAGGCACTTGCCTAGAAAAGAATAAGTATTTTATTTATGCTTGATTTAATATTAAAGACATCGATTGATGAATGAAATATTGTATGTGGAGCTATAGATAGGACCACATACATATAAGAAAAACAAACACGTTAGTAGATCTTGGATTATACTAGCTATCATCAACAACAGAATTTCCACAGAATCATATGAAAGTGCAGTGATTTGAGTGGTCACTACTATTTGTCTAGCTAAAATATGTAATGTACAAAAATAAAAACATGGGGGTGCATTTCTAAAGCGATCCGCCATCAAAAGCAAGGTATCGATTGGACATGGCCAGCCATGGAATGTCTAGTTACTCCAAATTTAAACAAAGATTTCATGCATGTTGGAGATAATCTTTACCTTTTGAGTACATTTTCTAGAATTAGATTATAGAGTCTAGTAAATATTTCACATGATTCAATTCATTGCATGCATGCTTGTCGGCATGTACAACTTTTATTTTCCAAATGATTGTATTAGCTAGCTAGAGGAAGAACATTAATTGTTTGTACTTCACAAAATCATTACACAAGTATATTTAGTGCGTGTTTCGAATCAGCGAGAATTCATCGGAATTACAGTGAGTCATTGTGATTTTGTAAAAGTTATATTATTTATCTCTCTAATTATAAGATCATTTTGAGATTTTTTTATCCCTTTTTATAAGACCCATTTTAAATGTCTAAGGGCATTAATTATTTTTTTTACTATCATATCCCTAATTAAAGTGCATCTTTTTCTATTTGTTTTTAAACAGTGCATCTTTTTCTATAGTATGTAATAAATACTCTAAAAAACATTAATTTATTCTCTTTCTTGAAGGATAAAATTGTAAAAAAATATCAATTGTAAATAAATATCACAATCAACTTTCTTAATTATAATCTCCGTGATTTCTCAAAGGGGTTTTAGATTTAGGGACAAAGGTAGTAAAATGAATTTCTTGATGATGCAAATTTTTAAGTCAATCCATATCAATCAGGTGCATGAGATCATCTACAAGATTTTACAGTCATGGTAATGATTCTGAAAATGAATAATTCATTTTCACCATGTATTCTTAATATTCGTAAGAAAAGTGGATTGTGAGAATATTTGGTATTTTAAAATTGCAGATTACCATTTTAACTCAACACATCCATTTCTATTAACAACGTTGGTTGGTAGGGAGTTATAAGAATGACTTGATGGATGGAGTGGATGAGTTAGAGAGTGAAGTGATAAGGAGATCCGAAATTAAATTTCCACCCACAACAAACATGAACTCATTGTTCAACCAGATCATAAATGGGAAGATGTTCATTTATGGATGATTACTATAAAAGTTTAGATTTGTGGAGAAATGTTATTTAGGTGAACATGAAGATATAATCACTTTGTTATTAAAAGGTTTTAAATTTAGGAGAAATTTTATTTATTACCATTTTCATTAACTTTTGTAATTTTTTTTCCGCCTAAAACTTGAGTCCTTTGAAATAGAAAATAAATATAAATCCCAAAGTCAAATACAATTTACATTTTTTTAAAAAATTTGAAAGACTTTTAATACCAATTTTTAAAAATTATAATTAAAAATCTCAATCCAATACGATTTTTTTTAAAAGTCTTGATCGTAAATTTTTTTATTTTTGATTAATATGGTTGTTGCTAAACAACCATATTAATCACTAGCTATTATCATACTTGTAATCCAATAAGAAAACAATATATAGTTGTTATATATACACTAGATTTTCTTTGTCATATTGCTCCCAAATCATACACAACACGCACTATCCAATCATGCATTTGCCTGTTTTACTTTTTATCACATCATTAAAATCAACATAAGTTTGATGCATTAAGCAAAGAGAAGAATATTTAAAATTGAGACCACAATATACTCATACTACTAGGAACTCACTTTACTTTACTTCATCATCTTAGCCACCATGCACACAGTACATATACATAACTCAACTTGGAGAAATAACTTTTACTTGCAAAATGGCTTAAATGCCCTTTCTCTCGTCAGCACAAAAATAAACAGTTCCTAAGTGGCTGGAACAGGTGTTGGAGTATAAGTGGAACATCATATAGAAGCAAAATGGAAATCTAATGGTAAACACATCACCATTGTTTTTGGTCTCCTAAATGTGACATACAAATACATATTAGACATATAGCTAGGTCCAATAAATATTTTTCAGGGACCAACTTGGAGGAATGGTCTACATTGATAAGTAATTTTCACAAAGGAGAATATGGATATTTTCACTTTAATTTAAGGTCTTAAATTGTGGTCTTTGTACCAATGGAAGTTGGGCCTAGCAGAAGTAGTTAAACTTTCACATTGTGAAAAACTAATATTTAAAATCCGGTGTCCGAGATAGTGTCATTTAGTGTACTAACACTAGTTCAAATAGGATTATCTCTAGTAGATGAAAATATATGGAAAATTTACGATAAAAACGTGATTGCCGTCATTTTCTAATTATTGATTTGCACATAATTTTTTAACTACTTTTGCAATAATGGTTGTAGTCATGTCGCAATGTCTAAAATTGTGGATAATCATAGTAAAATGTAGCAGATGTGTCACAATTGTGACCGTGTTAATCTTGGAAACATAACAACTTTGATGCCTTGAACCAGAATATAATATAAACAGAATTGATCGTAAATTATTATTTAAAAATTGCTTCAATTAGTTTTTTCAATTTAAAATAAAATCATGTACCATTGATTAGGAATTTTCACAAGGACAATATGTATATTTTCACTTTTAAAAAAATTGCGACGGTTTTTTTAACTGTTGCAATATTTGCTGTTAAATTTAGTGTTTTGTAGGAAAAAACATAGGGACGGTTTGAAACTGTCGCAACTACAACTGCAAGAGTTGTTACAACAGTTTTCAAAACTGTCGCAAAATTCTCTTGCAACACACAAATCATTAACGGTTGGACAACCGCAGCAGATGTGCAATTGTGACACTTTCAACCGTCGTAAATTACAATTTTGACTATCGCAAAATGCTTATTTTCTTGTAGTGATCTAAAGATATTTTGGTTGCTATCACCTTGTAGCTATTGATTTGGTGATGAAGTTTTGATTTGCTTTTTCACTAATGATTTAGAGATTAAGTTTTGAATCGCAATATCTTCAATTACAATAGATTTATAATAGCAAAATTATGAAAATGTGTCCACAATCGCAATTGAGTTGCGAGCGTGGAGATATACCAAAATGTACATGTAGTTAGAGGCATTTTTAATATCTTAATTACATATACAATCATTATTAATGCGGTTGATGTGAAATATAATGTCGAATCCACAATTGATAGTAGATTGTTTTTAAAAACCCTACTTTAAAATTATCTTTACAATTTAATAAAATAAAATCATGTACCATGAAGGAAAAGAAAAGGTAGAAGAAGAGACAAGAGATATTAGGTGCCCTTTACTACAATTTGAAGGGAAAGAAAGAACAAGTGGGAGTGGGAAGCAAGGAGGTGTAAGGGGTCCTCACTCAAGTAGCAAATGTTGGAGACTCGACTTAAGCATTGAGAAGCCAATGAAAATCTTTTTCTTCCACATTGATTTTGTGTGTCTTGTTTTCACTTTCCCTTTTGATTGCTCTTTTTTCTAACTTCTTGTGGAGTAGACTTTTTCTACTGTAGAGTATGTAAGATTCCACTAGGATACCATAGGGCTTTCAATTGGTTTAGTAATGGGCTTAGGATGGGGTCTATAGTCTCTCAAAAGTCACCTAATTTTTTTTGGAGATTTACTTTTGCCACACTACTTATTTTCTCCCGCGTCCTACGAATTTACTAAAATACGTCTGTTCACTACTTAGATAGCAGACACCCACCAAAAATATCCTACTTTTATAACGTCCGATACTTAAGTAGCAGACGACTTTTTTTAAAATTTTCATTTTTATAACGTCCGTTACTTAAATTGTAGAAGGATAAAATGGAAAAGTCGTAAGACGCGCAATTAACTACTTTTATAACGTTGATTTTTATTCATCAATTTTTTGTGACATGGTTTTATACTTTGTGCTTTATTATTTTATTTGTTTTGCTATTTTGCTTCCTCAATTTTGTCGGTTTCTCAGGTGAAGTTGGATTAGGTTGGAAATTTCCTTAGCATGGCTGGCTGGCAAGGAGAGCACTTGCAAAGAAGAAGACAAAGCTTGGCCATATACATATATGTATATTCCATATCATAAAATATTTGCATTATTATTTTCTATTTATTTTAATAGATTTTCTTTTTCTTATTGCTTTGGTTATACATTTCATTGTTAAATTAACTAGTAAAGTCGTTTTCAATGGAAGAGGCCCGATAATTCAGAATTCGATTGTAAGGTAAATAAGAATTTTCATTAGAAATTAAACTCAAATTATTCTAAACAATTCATTCTAAAAGAATCACATTATAACTATTTGAATTTAATGTCTTAATTAATTAGTAAAATAGTTTAGTAAAATAGTTTTAGTAACTACTTGTCGTGCAATTTTTGTAAGAAGTATCTTTGACCATAACACAACAAACTGCAATTACAAACACACTACAAAAAAATTATGCTTTAATTAACATTGCTACTCTACTATCATATATGATGTCACTCAACTTTTTTTCTCGAATATATAGTATTTTGAATGATATATTTAATGAATGTCTCAAGAAACCTAGCTAAATATTTGTAAAGTATTGATAAATGATAATTTTTTGAATTTGTAAATAAGTGCCCTTTATACACTTTTATTGATACGGCCAATAAAAAACAATCCAATGATATAAAACTCCTACTATGACAGAGTGTAACATTGATTTAACTACTTCAATTTATGATCTCCTAGTCATGCAATCAACATGATATAAAAGGGAAAAAGTTTTATTATAATATCTTTAAGATTTTTTGTTCAAGATCTCTCTTTGTTTGATAATATTTACTGAGAGGATTTTTTGTAAATGAACAATTACAAATCCTAATATTGCTAGGCAGTGACTAAAGAGTACTAGTAGTTTTTATTATTATTGAAGTGTGTATAAAGTCATTAGATTTGGTCTAGTGGTGAGAGGTTAGATAGTCTGCTTGAGGGCGAAGACTAGCATGGGAAACAACTTTAGTGTCCACATCATATTTTATCCTCATTCACCAAAATTATATTTTAATTCATATATTATTATTAAATTAATTTTTATATGCCAATTTTTTTAATGTAATATATATTTTACATTAAAGTGTACATGTACAATAAAAATAAATTTAATAATAGTATAAAAAAAGATATATTAAATTAATAAAATGAGATATTTAGTACAATTAGACTTTATCTTATTTGTGTTTCATCTCTCGACCTTATGTATTTCTACGTTCAATTTTCAGATTTTTTTTCCACCTTCATTATTGTACATATACACTTTTACTCAAAATTTATATATTACATTAAAAAAAATTGTCATTTGGTACGGCATTTGGTACATGTACACTTTAACGTAAAATATATATTACATTAAAAAATGGCATATAAAATTAATTTAATAATAATATATAAATTAAAAGATGATTTTAGTTTTTTTTATAAGCAAAAAAATAAAAAATATTTTAGTGAAAGAACATAAAATATGGTGTGGATACTTTATTATGATTTATGGTAGACTTTCATGATCTAAGGGTGAAAAGTTGTTTCCCATGGTGGGAGACCTAGGTCTCTTTCCCATGCTAGCCTTCGCCCTGCTTGAGATGCTTGCTAGGTTAATTGAATCAAATTATATAAGTTATATAGGATAAAAACTCTTTGCTTCCAAATAGATATATCCATGTGTAACAACGTTCTTCTTAGGTTTAGCATACACATGATGCAATGATTTGCTTTCTATGAATTATATTGGCCTTGGAACATTAATTCATCTTGTACTAATTGGGCGCATATCTTCATTGGAACCTTCATCTCCCTTGCTTTGACTTCCTTCCAAAGGGATTTTCTTCCAAACATTGATCCATAAATCACGTTGGATTCCCCTCAACAATTTTCACCTCATAGCCCTAGAGGTTGTTCTATAAAATTAGGGTGAAATTGGATCTCCTCCGGCCACATCACTGCAGTTGTGTGATTATGTGTGTATGAGGAGAGAGAAATAAAAAAATAAGGAGGTAAAGATGTGAGAGAAAAAATGATGAGAGAGAGATACATAAACGGACCGTAGGGAGGGCATGAGGAAAAAAGGCAGTGAAGGATCCAAATCCAATTAGCCTATATACTTGCACTGCAGAGTAAAGATACACACATCTCTAATCACAAAAATCTATCTTCCTTCAATTGCGGACAAACACGATTGTTGAAGTGCTTGTAGATACACGCCCCTCATTGAGGAAGCGTCATTGTCCTTCTCCGAATCACTTCAACTACGATTGTTGTTCTAGATTCTCCTCGGATCAAAAACTAAATCTCATAGGTCACAATTGTTAGGATTTTTTCTTTGAATCATATTCCAAAGTGAGTTGGGTGTAAACTAAGTAAAAATTATTGATGATATTTCAACCGACGTGATTTTTTAAACTCAACTTCTATGCAGTGGCTGCAAAGTCAATAAATCTATATCTAAGTGTAAGTTTGATCGGCCACTAGAGCCAACACTATGCAACGATTTGCGCATAGAAGATTCAAGCTCTGATTTGTTATGCATTTATCTATAATTTCAATTGTCGATATTTCAAGGAATCATATTATTCATTTTCCATTATAAAGTAAAGTATATTCACTTAGCTTAAAGTACTCTAATTGAAGTGAAAGAAAAACAAAAACTTAAATCCATCAAAATCAAGAGGAAATTTTGACTACTTTTTAATCGTGCTGATTTCATTCAATAATATGTGCAATAGCAAGGAGAAGACATCGTTCTTTTCACCATCTTTTGTAAAAAAACCCTTTATAATGAAAAAAACATAAAGGACTCCCACTAAAAAGTATAGAATATAGCTACCAAATCATACACACAAGTTTGTATCTTTCAAAAACAACCAAACAAACAAAAAAAGCTCTCACACTACTTTTTATCCCACATTGTTTTGCACTCCACACTAGCTTCATTAAGTCCAAGCAATGAAAAATGTCTTAAAAATGAATCAAACAAAAATCCTCCTATACTTGTCACTTGTCCTTGTAGTAAGACTAATTAACCCCTTAGCATTTTATCTATCTTTCAAGTTGCTACTAAAACATATCCATATGTGCAATAAAGAGAGTCTATTATTGAAACCCACTTAAGTCATATTTCTTCAAAAGGTTTTTGGTCAAAGAGATCATTCTCACACTAAATGTTAAATGTCACATTGATATCAAGTCCTTACAATTTAACCAATAAAATATGTGTCTTTATGGTCTTTCTTTGTCTAATTTAATACGAATCATTCACCATCTTTACATAATTTTATTGCAACTCTATAATGCATTAGCTTTATTAAATGCTTTGAAAGGTAAGGCTTTCTATTCATTAAGAACACTAATCAAAGTGTACGTGTAATTATCATGCATGTAACACCATACAAAAAACTTGGTCAATTAAAGGCTTTGTACTTTTGGGATGTGCGTGTGGAAAAATATCAACCAATTACGTAGCTGATTTTATGTGAAGGGATCAAACGCATGCAATAGAGTTCACTAGAGCGCTTGAGATGGTTCTAACAAGGAATTATATCATAATATATAATTTAAAACAATATTATCAACTTTATAGAGCTATTTAGATCAAATAAAATATTATCTAAATTACCTACTTGATTCAAATTATTTGTTCTCCACTTACATGTAGAGGGATCTGATTTGCCTACAATAGCAAGAGTATGCAGCTTACCGATGTAGAAAATCGCAGCCGTTGATTTAAACTCAAATGGCCTGGTTCAAATTACACATATAATAAAAATAAATAGTAATAAATAATTGTTCCGATGGAATCTTCAATCTGTTACAGCGTTCTGTAACAGCGGAAAATCTAAATTTATGTAAAGAATATTCGATTTATGCCAAAAAGTACAAGTACAAGAGCTAGTACTTGTGCGATTGGCAATACATTTTATAGAGAGTATGTATGATAAACTTATCTTTAAACTTTTTTTAAAAACTAAAAATTTGTTAAGTAGTTTAATAGCTAGAATTTCACTTATTTAATATGAAATAGTGGAAGTATCAGGGTTCGAACTCTGGTCTCTTACATACAATATCCCTATCAACCGAGCTATACTCACGGATACAACTTTTCAGATCTTTATTAAGCACCTTATAGAAAATGGGTAAGATAATAATAATAAGACATAAAGGTATAATTAGAAAAATGTAATTTTTTTTTTCAATTAGCCTAGTGACTAGAAATTTCACCCTTAAAGTAGATAAGTGATAATATGGGTTAAGAAAATAGAGATGGCAAACAATTTTTTTTTCATTCACATGAATAGTAATAATTCATAATTAATTATTGTTGTTCTCTTTTAAGAATCAATTACAAATTCTATAAAGCTGATAATATTGTTTTAAGTTATATGTTATGATAATGCCTCCATTGGGCTCATATTGGCCCTTTTAAGTACATTTCTCCACTTGGAAATTTTGGACCCTTTAGGATCTCCACCATGATTTGGGCCTATTTGGCCTTTCAAATATTTTGATCTTTACTTTTGCATGATACTTGAGTGCCCTACATCTTTTCAATTTTACACTTCCGCTGTTTAAGTAGTGGATGTTATGAAAAGAGAAAATGTCGTTTGCTACTTAAATAGTGGATGGTATAAAGATAGGAATATTTGGAGGTTGTGCGGTACCTAAGTAGTGTATGAGGGTATTTTAGTAATTTTATACGGCACGCGAGAAAATGGATATGGTGGCAAAAGTGTTGATCAAATATTTTGCTTCAGTTGAGTATATTGAGCTTCTTAAGTCTCCATATTTTTAACAGTGAACAATCATTTTGATCTTTGAAAATGTGATTCATAGTTAAATTATTATTTGAATGTATTGAAATTATAATTATATGTTTAATTTCTTTTTTATAGTAATTTTGTAGAGTAAATTGATAAAAAAAAATAGCTTTGACTAATTGGCTACTAAAAACAAAATTTAAGACCGAAATAATTACTCTTCACGTAGCTGTTAGCCATACATACCCAATAATTTGACAATAGGCTTTCGATAAAATTCATTATCGCACCAAGAAATGAATATTATCTTTGTTAGTGAAAAAAGATGTTTAAAGCTGACAATAGATGTGTATTTCAGTCATGATAAAAGTGCCGTTACGCAAATACTTTTCATGAAATGCATATACTTCCATTCCATAAAAGGGAGCTTCTTTACTTCAATTGGATAAGAATATCAATATGCAAAGCATACATACAGTACATGTATTATGAAATCAACCAAAGAGATGATGACGCATATTATCAAAAAAAGGAAATGATGATGCAAACGGAGCAAACAATTTAACACGTTGCTCAACACATCTTAGAATTGGGTATTCGGCATAATTTAACGCTATAAAACCGGCTTTTAATGTTAGAATTATTCTCACTTATAAACACACATTCAGATTATCTCGCAATCGATGTGAGACTTATTAACAATCAATTGCGAGATGACTTATATATATTTATAAAGTAGTGACAATCTTTATCTTATAATCCAGTTTTTTGTAAGATTGAGTTTGATTTAGCCCTCAATTTTAAAACGACCCATAAAGACATATTCAACGCCGTTAAAGTTTCAGATCCTCATACAATATTTACATATCCATTTAAAATCAGTTTCAAAATTTTAAACGAGTTTAAGACAAAATGTCTAAATTTCATTGTTTTTTTTCCTTTTGTTTCTACCACCAGTATCTGATCCACCGTACCACATATAATCTAGCATCAAATAGTTTCAGCGTATCCCAATTGCAGTTGCGGGGATCGAACCGTGATCCTTTTTACCAAGTTCAACGTCAATCACCACTAAACCAACTAATAATCGGTAAATTTCTTTGTTTTAGATTCCAATCGTTCTTTTTTTTTTTTTAACAATTTTATTAGTGCAAAATATCCATCAATTTTTTTTCTTTCTGGATGCGGTATATTCATCATAAAAAAAATTATAAACTAATCTCCATCCGAAAAATTGGTTGGACCATCTCTCTACCACGTTCTTTAAATTAATTATAAGTGGTGTATTTCATGCCATACTAGAAAGTATAAAGTATGTACTTTTTTGTTAGACCTAACTCCTTTGAGACAGTGTTTATAACTTGCAAGGCAATGTATACAATGTATATAGATAGAGGAGAAGTGGGGAATGAGAAGAGGAGAATAGAAGACGGAAAATAAGTGCATTTAATTGGTTGGTACGTGGAAATATATGATGGGAAACACATCATTTTCATTCAAAACTTTATAACCCTTTTTACCATATAGTATACAATAATTGAATTGAAAAAACCATAACATTTGTATTGCTGATCTAATCTTTCCACATCTTGTATTAGGAGTAAGGTCTATTCATTTTTTTTAAATTGTGAATTTTGTTATCCGGTATAAAATTTGAACATTTGACATCATGTACAAAATACATTTGAACATTTGCTAATAGTCACACTTTTGGCATGCATGAGAACTCAATTCCAACATAAAATTTCAAATAATTTATGCCCGTGCGTGTATATATAAAAGATAATTGCACTTGAATGAAAGGTCAACAGACAAGCTGCGCCGCTAACCCTTTTAAGATGGCAAAATCATTGCTATGCATGACTCTTTTCAAAATATTCACAGCATCCAGTGCTAGAAAATCAAGTGTCAAAAGCAAAGGATATAAAATCACGTCTTTGAAATATGTAGTTCAAATTCCAAATATAAATTGAAGATACAACATATAATATACCCTTTACTTTCAAGCTACACCACAACCTCACCAACTTCATCACAATAGTTTCACCTTTATTAAGCAGATTTTTTTAAAAACAATTCGAAAGACTAATTCCTGAAGAGACAATCCATAGGATCAACACACCACTCGCATAGTAGACGGTAATCACCTTTGTCTTAGCCAAAAACGATTTCCAAGACTAACTTTTAATGAGCTCAACGGTACTTGACATCTCGACAACCAAATCTGAAAATACTATACCATTTAAGTAATTGAATGTCAAATCAAAGCTCGACCTTTTTCCTTCAACCGGATCCCAAGTGTGTAAATCATATGGCATAACCATCACCACTCCAAGCCATTTGCTCACCTCATACCAAACAGAAAAAATTCACATCTTGAGAACAAATGTAATTCCCATTCTTGGCTACAAGAACACAAAACACAACCAGTAATAATGTTGAATGTTGTTGTAGTAATATGATCAAATATTCGCCTGATCTGCACCATTGAAACTCCAAAAACAAGGAAGAGTAAATTGGAAAATAGAACAAGTACATCTATAAATTATTTCATTGACTAAACTCTCATATCAACAGGCCTGTGTTTTTCATTATACAAAACAAAATGTCTGAATTGAGACATACACCTGATATTACCTAAGAATTTTCATAAATAGACATGTTCTTGAAAACCTATTTAATAACTAAAAGCAAACATGGAAGACTATGCCCCGTTGCTTACAATTTCATCGTCAGTTTTCACCCTCCGGTAAAATAGAACATAGGCGGCGGCAGTATTAACCTCATCTTCACTTATGAGTGATATGTGACTATCATCAAAATTGTACCACCTGTTTTCGTCTAAAAGCTGCATATTCCAAAAATACCAGTCAGGCTGCCGTGTTGCTAAAAGGAAGAACAAAATAATAAACTTTCAAAAGGATTGATAGTTTGTCGTTTTACCTTAATATGTGCAGTATAATGTCCACTACCCATACTACCATAATGATTCGTAAGGGCATAGAGTTCATATACTTGACGCTGCGAGTTGTTTTTGTTGGCTATGTAATTTGTTAAATCAAAATCATGAATGGGAAAGTTAACAAAAGTCTCCAGTTTATGCTTCATTGACCTGCTGTATGAGAACCTCTTTAAATGAATTACCAAAACTTCTGGGAGCCTCCATAAATCAAGCTTTTTGCTTGCTTGTCGTCTCTCTTTGCATTTAGGACAGTACCTATATCATATTTTAAAACATATAATCTTAGCAATGGGCAATCAAATATCGTGCATTCCATCTAACATATATGTATATACTATATATGAAGAAGATATAAAAACTACTTCTGCAGACATTTTGCCGTAATCATTTGATTGATAGTTTAGCAATATAAGAGCTAACAATTAAAACATGTAGAAGTTTGAAATGCAATGTGACAACTGACAAATATGTAAATTACTTTATTTGAAGGTCAAAGTAGTATGAAAAGAACACCTCCCGAGACTCATAAAATTGCTTGAAAGATATAACACTGGGAATATGAATAAAGAATGCATACAAATAACCAACAATATCTCAATCAATTAATGTTTTACTGATTCGGGATTTGAAGATTTTATTAAGATATACTTTTGTGGTTAAAAAAAGAATCAGATTAGTTAGAGCTCATATGAATCATATCAATAGCCTGACTCTAGTACATGTGTTGTGCAGTATTTGAGCTTTGGGGATTTCAAAACAAGCAGGAATCAATAAAGGATGCATATTAAGCAAAAGTGCATTCGACACAAAGGGCATAAAAGAAAGGAGAAAGGAGAAAAAGAGCACTAGTTATCAAGGCCAAATCATGAATGTGTTTAAGTCCGCAGATTTTATGAAAAACGGGCAACGGATTTGATAGGACTCCATATGAGAAATGTGGCCTAGATGGGCTGTAAGCGCAACAGCAACCCCCTAGCCCAGTAGCCAACGATGGGATTGGGAAAGACCAGGGTGGGATAATCCACGTGGCAGAGAGTGGGAGAAGTTAAACAGTGTAGTGGGATTCTGTTATAGAGGTGATGGGAGAGAAAAGGGCGTCAAAGAGAATCATACGGTTTGTTATAGGCAGAGAGCATTGGTTTTCTGAACACTGAAGGAGCTTAACTCTGTGGACGGTAAGATCTTCATCCTATTGTATTTCCCTTTGATTTCAGATATAATATACTCTTTATACTCATCATTGCTCTGTTTTCTTTCATTTGTTGCTACTGTAGTTTGGGTTTGCATCATCAGGTTTCGAGTTTATTTGAATGTTTTGATTCATATTGGACTTCTTATTAAATTGAGTGTATCTTGGAAAATTTTGAGAAGCTAATAATGTTGTGATTAAGCTCTCTTATGCGATGTTTTGTTGTTAACGGGTCTAGTTTAGAAAATCTTGAAAATACTAAAGACTAACTATCCCATAGTTAATGTAAAGCACCTAGCTCAAAACTAATCTAAAATAAAATTAATTTAACAGCTCCACACCTGACCATGTAAACAAGTAAAAGACGATGTATCCACGTGTTAGCATATTCAATGAGATACATCTAAATTTACTACAAACACAACTCTTCAAACATGAATTGTGTTACTAGTCACAAGTTCTCTGGGATTCTTATTGTACAAACTAGTTTAGATTTATGGGAGATAAAATCAAAATGATTTAAACAGGTCATAAAGAGATCAAGCAAACAATGATTAATTACTATTTATTAGTCCATTTGAATGTTTGCGAAGCACGAGAAAAAGACAAGAAAATAGTAGCATATATGATGAGAGAGGATGAACTAACCACATATCTTCAGGCACCAAAGGTTCTTCGCGCAGAAAAGCTTCCAAGCAAGTGTACAACGAGAGAGGTTCGGTACGAGCTTTCTTGGTTACTGGGCCATATTTCAAAACTTCTGGCAAAGTCTCAAGTGGATGAGTATCATACTTCTCCAAAAGCTTCTGAGACCAATCAATATACACTAGAACTCTTGCTGATGATGGTGACAGTTTAACTACTTTATCCTCTCCCATTGAAAGATCAATACAAGCATTATTATCATCTACCAATAGTAGAGGTAATGTTGGTAATTGTGTTGCCTTTGAAACGGTATTATCCTTATTTATTGAATTTGACACTGCGCTGTTTTCAGCAGAAGCAGCTGCATTGCCACCTTTCAACAGAAGAGGAGAGAGTATACGATTAACTATTACTTGTATGTCACCTCTTGTGATTGTATCATCACATGAGATCAATGAAACAATAGGTGTTCCATACGGTTTCCATCCTGAAATGGTCTGTGAGTCACTATCTCTGCGGCGATGTATCAACTGCAGGTACTTTGTGTTTTTGTCCATCTTTGTAATCTTGTATGCGGCAAGACGGTCATCATCTTTGATTGAGGACAACAATTGAAGAGGATCTTCAAAATATCTATGGATCAAATGGTTCCGTACCTGTGAATAGCACATCAATATAACATCCAATTAGAATAAAGAATTCAATGCAATTCCAATACATATATTTAACTTTATCCTAGTACGGTACACACCTCCACAAGCACTAGCCTCTCATTATGCTTCAATGAGCAAGCATTGCTAAGTGCCTGTATAAGATCTTTGCATCGTCCCTGCTTGGGCACAGTTACTGTACACGGAGATGGCTGGGTAGAACCGTCGCAACTAAAAACCGTCGTTGTCATGGTCCTATTGATGGCAGACTGGAGAGGCAGGGAAAGGTACATGAAAGGATCAAATGTGACAGAGACTTTGTTGCAAACTGGACAAACCAAAGTTGACTTGTATTGTCCCTGTAAAATGAATTATTAGAAACAAATCTGAGCTTGTGTATTTGATTAGGAACGATATAAAATGCAAATAGATATCATACACAATTTCTAAACGGATAATCAAAAGGCCAAAGTTTAACTCATGCACAAATTGCAGTATTGAGCATTTTCTTAATTTGTGCTTCTGGTTTAAGACCACTTAAATTGTGCTATAACTCAGAAGCAGATATGTACACGGAGTATAAACAAACAGAAAGAAAGGTGAGCAAAGAGTAATGACGACTCAGGACATGTTCAAATGACTCACCTGACACACATCAACAATTATGGAATCATTACGAGCAATATGGTTTGCCCAATACTCATCAGCCACTTCTTCATCAGGTCGGCCATCAGCATCTCGAGACTTTATATATGGTTTGTGCTTTACACGATTTAAGTCTTCATGGAGACCATCCAGTAGAAATGCTAAAAGCTCCTGATAAAATAATAAAACAAATGCTATCACAGACTACATCATGGAAGTTGAAGAAGGTAAGCAATATGATCAAGAAGCAAACCTGAGAATCATGTTGGTTGTGCCCACTGAACTGAGGTGCAAAGCGAGCAAGCTTTGCTTTAAAAGGCCGAGGAGCAATTGGTGTTCTCCCAGGTGCCCATAGTTTTCGAAGCAACTCACCGAATGCTAGGGCTAGTTCACCCTACATAGTGGAAATTTCATGTAAGTGCAGTAATTTGCAATTATAACAATTATAGCTTATACAAAAACAAAAAATAAATAAATAAAACCTTCTCCCATTGTATGGGATTGACCTCATAATTCGTAAACCAAACGAAGTCATAATGATGATTTAAACCTTTGAATCTAAATCCTTTATAACGATTTGGCTCATGGTTCTTCTGGTCTTTCTAATCTTTAACTATTGGTCTGACCTTTATCTAGGGTAATTTCCTACCTAGGGTCTAGTGTTTATATAAGTCTTCTCAATACATGCCAAAACCACCTAAGTTTTCCATGATAGATGCTTCCCCCCCAACTTTTTTAATCATGAAATCATTCCTAATCCTATTTTTATCAAGTCTTTACTCATTTTTCTAGTATTCTTATCACTGAAACATCGAGTTTATAGTTTTGAATTAAAACTTTCCCTCAAGCTTGAGTGGTACTCAATAGCAATTTTAATAGTTGTATGAAGGGGTTCAATTGCTTTCCTCTTTCACTCTAACCATGAAAAATTATACATAGGGTTGATTATAAAAACATTGCCCAACCAAACCAAGTAATTGAAGGATTGGTACAATAATGCACAAAATGTAGACAAATTGATCTTATTGCTCGCATTCAAGCAATACATAGACAGAGTGATCTTCTTATAACCAAGATAATAGTCGTCAAAATCATAAATGTTACCGAGCTAAAGAAGACACAATTTTCCTATACAAATAATACCACAAGCTACTGCACAAACATTCTTTTCTTTAAAAATTAAATCTAACCCTAGATAACTAAAGTATTAACAGAACAATAGAATCAACGCAATAAAGCACTTACTTGACATATAGTTTAATGAATTCTAGAAATGATTCTTTATCTCCAAACCATGTTCTAACCATATAGTTTCACCCACATAAAGAATATCGAGAGAAAAGAAACAAATTGCTGCTTTTTAAATGATACTTACCACCATGCCAAGTGGATTTTGCCAATTTATCTCTTGATGATAGTCCTCCCTAAAGTACCTAGCAAATTCTGGTGTATGAACAAGGCACTGTATTGCACTATTCATGAAACAAGTATTGCCAAGATTTAGCAACCCAGTGAGACCACCGAATGAACCTCTTGTAGTGACACCAAGAGTTCCATAAGGGTTTTCCGAATCTCTGACCGGAGAATTTAGTTTCTGAGATGAAGAAAGTTCAATATTGTTGCCTCTAGATGCACCTTTGCTGGTAGACAGGCCACTGGAAAATTTTGAAGGGTCCACAAGAACAGAATTTGTTTCCCTCTGTGCTGATCCATTTTCTTGAGCAAAACTTGTGTTACTTGTAATGTTAACCACCTCAACAAGAATCTGTATGAATGGTGTCATTAATCAAAAGGAAAACAACAGTATTAAAATGTAAAATGTAAGTAAGAGCAATATGAAAATTCCTACAACAAAACTTGGTGAAGACTCACATCTTGGTCCATTTGTAGATTGACATCATCTAGAGTTTTGTTCATGTCATTCATCAAGGCATGCTTCTGATGGCCATAGTAATCCCAAATGCGCACCTACAACATACATATCTATTTTTTACTACATGCTGAATAAAACAGAAAAACTGTTTCAAAAATTAGGATATAGTTAATGTTTTCATTTTGACTTTTAATGGCAAAAACGTCACCTTATTTTCACTTTATTTAAAAACAGTTGTTTATTATGTTCATTGTTTCTTGTAGAAAAAATATTTGGAAACAGAAAACAAAATGAAAACAATGTGACATTTTTGTAATAAAAAAAATGAAAATAGGAAAACAGAAACCAAGCAAACCCTTAGAATTTCTAGAAGGAATGAGAAGTCATTACTTGGTCTAACTGAAGATCAAATATTTCACACGCTTTCTTGTGTAACTGTCCAATGGTTTCCTGCCCAGAAATATCTCAACTCTAAGGTAGATATAGTATGTACAAAATGAATAATACTTGCAAAGGAAAGGCAGAAGAATTTAAAGATGCATTTATCATGACTCATTACTTCCTTTGATATTATACCTTCTTGCTTATTCTTATAGAGGACCGGACATTTTTTGGCAACACAAGTAATTGAAGCCGTAAAGGATACACCTCTACTGCAAATTCTGTCTGGGAAAGACCTGAACTAATAACTTTCCTCGCCAATGTAGGTCCGCCACCATACCTAGTTTGAGATGGAAAGAAAAAAGTCAAGCATCTAATATTAAAAACCAGTTACAGGTTTAGTCATATGAAGTTTGTACCAAATTGTATATTTTTAATAAACCAAAAGGAAAACCGTGAATGACATATGTGAAAAGCAAACAATCTCACCATTTAAATAATTGGTCCCAAACCTCTTGGGGAAGTAATACATAGTCACGCCCTTCTAGAAGTGTATCATGAATTTCAATACCCGTACTAGAGTCCTCTGGTCCAGTATTATCTATCAAATCATAATTATCAATATCTGCTGGCCTCTTTAAAGCACTTGACCTGGCCAAATCGCTATGTTCATGAAAGGAAGATCCATCATAAGAAGGGTTTGTCTGGTCTTGGTTCACATATTCAATCCAATGTTGCCACCATCTGCATGGAAACAAATAGAAAAAAGATCATTCTTATCTGGTGTAATTACATATTCTCTGATGCCATTCAAACTAAACCAACCAATCAGTCTATTGCCACCAAACAATGGTAAGAGAATGAAGTATGTTTGCACTGTATTTCAAGATGTGGTTGGGTTATATTTTGGTCAACACTATCAAGTAAGGGGGCAACATTTTTATATACACAAGTCACAAGCTTTTTTCCTAAAGTGTTTAGAGGCAAATCTACTCTGGAAGCAGAAGTTCAAATTTAATTGCTTTTACATAGTCAAGAAGCTCCTGTCATTTGGAATAATTTGTATGTCCCGAAATATGCTAACTCTTGCTGCTTAGGTTCTGAGCAAGTGGTACAAGCATTGAAAATATATTGGTGAATGGTGATAAGGTGAGAAAATCAAGGTTCCCTACAGTGTTGAAAACATAAATTAAAGGCAAAGCAGAAGAAAGATTATGGCAGTTTTTGGGTTGAATCTGGTAGTGTTAGTGCTAAGATATCATGTTGGGATTTTAACAGCATTAAAGGGAGGTGGAGCATGTGTATGACAAAAATTGGTTGAGTTTTACGAATGCAGCACACATGAATTTGAACAAAATATAGGGGAGAGGCATAAATAACAGTAAGGTACCGGTTGTAGGTGGATCAGGAAGCAAGGATAAGGCCATAAGGGTGCTTAGACATGCAGTGAATTAACAGTGGAATGGAAAAACTATATAGTAACAGCATCATTCACTGCAGGTGTTGGTTGCAGGATTGAATGATGACAGATGCTGCAGCAAAAATTTTGGTTCTCATGACAGCTTGAAGGTGCAAGAGTTATTGGTATTTACATGTGGCTGCTGTTTGGATTTTGGTGCTGTGGTAAACAGTTTCAATAGCTTGAATATTTACTCTGGTTCATGCTGATAGTAGCTTCTGTGCTTTGTTTTTTGCTGCAGCAACCCAACATTTCCTGTGATGCAATTATGATGGGAATAAGGTCAAGTGGCACTTTCTACTGTAAGAGGAGCAAGTGTAGACTTTGTAATTGAATCTTACGGTGTATGGGGTGGAACCGGAAGCTATGTTACTGCCAGAAGGAGTTACCCATGCTTCTTTAGATATATTTACGTTGAACTTTTATAATGGTTGTTGATTTTGAGATACTAAAAGTGTGTGGGATGGTATTAGGTGGATGTGAATGGTCATTGATGTAGTGTTGTTGCTGCTGTAAGCAGAACATTATGTTACAAATCCCCTATCCTAATCATTGTGTTATAGGTTCCGTTAAGCGTATGAGGGAAATAGTGTGTGGCAAGGAGCAATACTTAACCTTTTTCTTGTAAAACTAAAAGTCCTCTCAATACTATAACACAACAACCACTCTCCTCCCCCACGCGCAAGTGCGGGGAACAAACACAAGCAAGTTAAAGAACCGAACGAAACTATCAAATCAGAATTATAGTAGTCCAGGCAAAATGCAAGTCAAGGCAACAAAAAAGCAACCTAGGGAATTGGGATCTTGAAGAAGTATCCACAATCTGCAGCAAAAAACCTATTCTTAACCCTATCTAGTAACTCCTAACTTCAGAATGCATAACATTAGAATTCAATAAACCACTCAACACAAACAATAATTTACAGTATCTACCCATAAATATATTAGAGTGCCAGAGTAAAAGGGCTCGACAACACAGTAACACTACCAGTACAATTTACACAGATTTGAGATTTCTAACAAAAACAACTGAAAGTACGGGCTAGGTATTTGTTAGAACCTACCAAAGACATGCCACAAAATCATTAACTGTTAAACTAAACCAGACTAGGATTATTGCAATGTTAAGCTAGATAAAACTCATCAACCATCTCCCCCAACAGTTAACCACAAAATCACCATAAAAACAAGGCAAAAAACAAATTTTGGAGCAAAAAAACCAAACCTAACCAAATTCTGGTCACACCCCATTTTCCCAAGGAAATGAAACATTCTTATAATCTAACCAAAAAACAAAAAAGGTTCTAACTTTGGGTATAATTTGGGTACCCAGTTGAAAAAAACAAAACAAAAACAAAAATTAAAACCAAAATGAAAATGAAAAGAAAAAAAAAACCTCTGAGTGATGATGAAGAAAGTGTCGCCTTCTTTGGTATTAGCTTGAGAAGAAATCGCAATGTCTCTGATCATGATCCTTTCTTCATCTGGGCTCAGCTCAAAACTGTTGCTGCAACACATCGACTCTTCTGCCATCTTCCTCTTTCACTTCAACCCAATTTTTTACAAAATTTTCGCTTTTTAATGGAAAAATGATTTTTTTGTGGTTGAAGAAATCGAAATTGTGAGGAAAATGAGAAAAGGGAGAAGAAATTTGGAAATCTAGGTAGAATTCCCTCTGTTCTAGGGAGAGGTGCAGTGTTCTGAACAGTTTCGAAGAGTTGTAAATTGGGGGATTTTTTGGGGATAATTAAATCTTGCATTACCATTGAGGACATTTCACCCTAATTCATCAAATTAAGTTTTTTGTTCTAATTTAATATTTTATTAACTCATCTCGCATAAGAGCAAATTTTCAATTTAATGTATTTGATTTATAATATGAATCAAATACATTAACAATTAATAATTGAATGAATGTAAAAAGTGAAAATTTGTTTATACGATATTAGAAGCAGTATTTTTTTTTTATAAAAAATAAAATAGTAAGTATATTCCTTTTTATAAATAAGGAAAAATTATATCGAAATTAAGGAATAAGTTGAGGGAAAAAAGTTTTTTTTACAATTACTATCACAAAGTAAAATTGACGAAAGCGGAAAACTGGAAATTGTAATAACTCAATTTTCTCATTATGGCCTAAATTTGTGAGATGATTAGCCTCTCGATAAATATGTTTCAACTCATAATTTCAACATGTTATATCCATGAAGGTAAGGGCTTCATGAAGATTTGAGTATGCCAAATAAAAATCATGTTGATATGGGATCCATCTCTACAATAATAAGATTGTGTAAATAACCTTGATGGTACACTGCATTCAACCATGGATCAATCCCAAAATTTAGAATTTCTAATTAGTCATCTACGAACTGAAAACCCAATATTACTAATGTAGGATTTGTCCACATTAAGTTTGTAAAGGTTTGTTGAATGAGAGTATCGTATCACATGATACATGCAATTTACCCTAAACGAAAGAAGGGGGTGAATGAAGAGATGGTGGTGAACCGATTAGAGATACTTGTGAAAATTGTATTAAAATCGATCAAGAGCAAGAGAAGTCCCTGAGAAAATCAACTGATTTTAGCCGTTTCAAAGCATGTTCCTCATGATCTCAAAAAAAAAAAAATAGCCCATTGCCAAGGGTTTACTATTGGGAGCGATGCTACTCATTCTCATGAGAATTATATTCTTCAATATATACAAAGTCATTCTGAAAAATTTGAGTGCTTTGTGCATAGAATAAAATGATGTCTAATTAATCTTTTGAATATTATTTATCTAATATTTTTGTTGCAAAATCATTAATAATATGTTGATAATCATTGTGTTTTTACAAGAAAAGTTCAATTGAAATCAAAGCAACACTATTTTTTTTTTTACATTGTAGAAATCTTTATTATTTATTTGATTAATGAGTCCTCCGACCCTTTTTACCAATATATATTTTTAACGGCAAAAAGTGTTATACATTCAAAATATTAAGTATAAGTAGCACTCAAATCTAAAGAGTAATTTCACTCAAAACGTAAGTACAATCACCTAAGTATACAATCTAAAAAATTGACTGATCATTCATAAAATAGACATGAGATTCTCTCTTTCTTTGTTAAATTCACTCTCAACACATCTCATATCATAGCTATTCTATTCAATTTTTTCTTCAAAGTTTTATATAGTTATTCAATCATGTATGAAGAATCAATTTTGTATGACATCTGAGGTAACTTTAGGTAATTATAATTACTTTACCTAAAATAAAATTAAGGTTTAGTAACTTTTTTTTTGTATAAAAGAGGGCTAAAATCTGAAGATTTAGTAACTTTAATATGTAAGTAAAACAATTCTTTAATTTCAAGTGATTATAGAAGTACATGTTAAAATAAAATAAGAAACATTATTTTCATTTCTTAAACACAAAATTTTGCATAGGATTTGAACATTCATCAATGTTCAAAACAATGCTTATTGATACCAACAATTATCAACTACACCATAATTTCATTCATCCTTTGTAAGCCATTTCTTATCTTCCTCATTACCATCTTTTAAATTCCCATTTAATTCATTTGCATCAACTTGTTCTAAATCTTCATCTTTGTTCCTTTCACAAATTTCATCCAAGGACTTATAAGTGTAAAACCATGTACATATTATGTAATAAATGAGATTTATAACTTGAATACCACTAACAAGAAAATAATAGTATTCCAATCTACCCCTATTAAGGTTTCTATCAGGAAGCCAATTATTCTCCTTACCAGTATACTTATGGACTAATGATACCAATAATGTTCCCGTATAATGCCCGATCGATGCAGTTATGCAGTATAACGCGGTAGCACTGCTTCTCATACTTTCAGGTGATTGAACATACAGAAATTCTAAATGTCCAACATGCATGAAAACTTCAGCAATTCCATGTAGACAATATTGAGGTACTAACCAAAACACACTAATGGGGATTATTGCTTTTGGATTATCCAATAAATTGTACTTTGTTGCGACTGTTTTTCTTTTCATTTCAACTAGTCCTGAAACTATAGTTGATACAATATTAATCACAAATCCTACTCCCATTCTTTGCAAACATGTGATTCCGGCAGGATTCTTTGTGAATCTACGAGCAAATGGAACGAAAAGGCATTCGTATAGAATAACACCTGTCATCATGGTTAGCACACTGAAAATTGACATACTGGCTGGTGGAAGATGGAATGAGTGAGAGACGCGGCGATCCATTGAACGTGCTTGTTGAATAACAAAACTATGTAAATGTGATGAAGATGTTATGAGTAAAATTCCTGAAGCCCAAATTGGAAGCATTCTGATGATAGATTTTAGCTCTTCAACTCTATGGACAGTTACTAGATTCCAAAGGTTTGAATGTTTATTTGAATCTTTGGCTTCCTCCTCTGTGATAATGGCAGCTTTGTCCAACCAACTACATATATACCATAAAGAAGTTAGAAAATGTAAAATTTACATGTTCACGTTAGCAAGTCAACGCACACGTGGAGAGTGACTCGCATGATGACACGTGAGTCACTGTCCACTTGTGCATTGACTTGGTCAAAAGCAGTGATGAGCCAATTTTTTGGAAAATGGGCTAAAGTTAGGGGGCCAAAAATACTATTATGAAAGTTATGGGATTAAAATTGCAAGTTTGTGAAAATTAGGGGGCCAAAGTGCAATTTAGCCTAATATTTGAGACAATCATCACAAACAAACAGTTTTATAAGGTTGAGATAGGTCATTACTCTCACAATTAATATTGTACTCTTGAATCAATATCAGATGACTCAAATTTTCATGTCCACTTCAAAGTTGATTTCCTAAGTTAAAAATGAAAGTCATATGAACTTAATCCAATATGGCTTTAAACTATTCTCTTCCTGAATTAATAATCATAATATAGAAGATTTTGATTTGAATACTAAAATAAATATTTAACTTACTTATATTGATTAGTGTGTAAAAGACTTCCTTCTAAAGAAATATCAGTATCAAGTTCCTTATTTTGGTATAGAAGCTTGGGATCATTAGGTAATACCTCATTCCTCTTCTTTATAGCAGCCACAATCACTTGAGCCAAACGAATCAAAGGACTTCCTTTTGGTTTGACAGTCTTATACAATGGTGAGCCCAAAACAAATGAAAATATTGATATCAACATGGCAATGGTGGGAATGCCAAGTCCCCAACCCCAACTCATATTGTCTTGAACATAAACTACAATGGTTAAAGCACTAAGAGAAGCAAAACCCATAAAGAAAAAGTACCAATTGAAGAGATTCCATTTCCTTGATGCAACACCATTTTTTGTCATATTGAATTGGTCAGCTGAAAAAGGCATAACACAAGGTCTAATGCCACCTGATCCAAGAGATGTGAGAAGGAGAGATATATAGAGTGCTGATAATTGTAAGGATGTGGCCTCTTGGCAATTCACTTGTGTTGGACATGGTAAGGGACGAAAATATGGTAGTATTGTTGATATTGTAATACTAATCAGTCCCTGTTTCATGCAAAATAACTTTGCAACATCATTAACAAGTTATGCAAAATTATATGTGTAGTATTAAAATGAATGCTCATATTTAAAATCTTTTTTTTTTTTTGGACTTAAAATATTGTTTTTTGTGTTTGATCGGCTAAAAAAAATGAGAAACTGGGCATGACAATTTTAGTTGTATTGTGCTTGATTTGGAAACAGTTTCTAAGGTTGGACAAATGGAGGGCAAGATATTGGACAAAAACTAAAAATTTTGTCCCTCACTAAATCGCAGGACAACTTTTTGTCTCAAATACAAGTTGTTTAAAATACTAAAATATCATTTTATCCATCAAACATCGTACAAAATAAAAAGTTTTTCAATATCTTAAAAGTTTGTTTTGTGTTATTTTTTCATGTATTATTCTATGTAATATTTATCCTTACAAATTAAACAGACGCTATTTGACAGAGACAATTGTTAAAGAGTCTCACATCAATTGAGAGATAGTCTGAACATAGACTTATAAGTGGAGACAATTCTCACCATACAAGTCATTTTTATGGATTGAGTTAGACTCAACTCTCATTTCTAAGATGGTATCAGAGCCTTCATATTCAAGTCATATGACTTCTTAACACCCCCTCTCACGCCCAACACAATTGGGTCTATTGGGTGGATATAAACGATGGTTGACCCGATAGCGAAAATATGATAGCAGGTGCCACAACGGATCTTTGAGAAGTTCTGATACCATCTTAGAATTAGGAGTTGATTCTAACTTAATCCTACAAAACTGATTTGTAAGGTGTGATTGTCTCTACTTTATATAAAATCATATTCAGGTAATCTCACATCCGACGTGAGACTTCTTAACAATATCCACGCACCAAATTCAATAGTAATGTGCGTGTGAAAGAGTGTAAAAGAGGCTCACATCGGTTAAGATATGACCATCTTTTATATCCACGCAACAAGTTCGATAAGTAATAGGCCTAAGAGAGTATCTTAAAGAGTCCACATTGGTGGAGGGATGGTCTAAATATGAATTTATAAGCAAAGACGGTGGATAAAAAATTGAGATTATTTTCAATTGTTTTTTAAATTGGAACATGCATTTAGAATGATTTTTTATATTGAGTTGCATGAGAATAATGAAATATATTGGGTAAACTACTAACAAATTTATATTGTGGAAAAGAGGGTAAGAAACCAGTTCATAGATGAGACATCCAACAATAATTGTCCAAAACCGTCCAGCAAAGGAATCTGCAAATAAAGCACCAATGAGAGGAGTGAAGCTAGAAGTTCCACCAAAATTTGTGAGTGTGTTTGAAGCTTCTACCAATGGCATATTCAACTCTTGTGTTAAGTAACTTATCAAATTACTATGAAAACCAGCACTTGCAAATCTATCACACACTTCATTTGCTGCATATATATATACAATATTGTCAATCACATATTAAATGATTTGTGAATGATTGATAACATAAAATATTTTCATTGATTTGTGTTATTTTTTACATGCATTCCATAAAATTACAATATAGTGTCATTTTTATAATTTGTTTATAAATTTTTTTCAATATCTGCGTATTATAGTTTAATTTGATACATGTGTAAAAAAAAATTATAATGTCTGTGTGTATACAAATTAAATCCTATATATTGAAGGAATTAAAAAAGTTATAAAGTGAGTTATTGTGAAAGCTAACCAAAAATAAAAGGTAACGTTCGAATTCCTCCTCGTCGATGGTGGTTCATGTTCTTGATGTCCACTTCTTTTTCTACCATTTCCATACTGCAGTCCTTAACTCCCTTCTCAATTTCCACCATTTCTCCCTTAATCATGTACTATAGGAATTTTCTGTAAGAAAAAAAATGTCCGTGTATATAGATGATTGATTTTTTTTTTTTAACCAGAAGGGTGGAAGCAAAGAGCTTACCACCACAAAAGATATATATTAAAAAGCAATATAATATATAGGAGTGGAGATAGCCTTAAACTCCATCAAGTAGAAAATCTAAAGTTAGGCAATCCTTGCTTGTTTTTCACTCAGCAATTTCTAATTAACAAGGGAATTTCTTGCCAAAAACAAAAAGATTTAAGGAAAGACCATGATTAGCAACCAAATCTGCCACTTCATCCATCTAAGAATTTAATTTAATAATCTAATGCCTTTTAGGATCCTTCATAAAGGGAAAGAGCTGGATGTCTCCTTTTTGTGTGATGAGGTTTTTGAAGTTAACCCGTTTGGATGACTTGGAGAGGTGAGACACAACAAATTAATATATATATGTATATATATATATATATATATATATATATATATATATATATATATATATAAAAGAAAATCTAAATAGTTTGTTTCTTTACCATGTCATAAGTAGGATATTTATATCACCGTTTAGTGGTGACTAATTTCTGTTGAAAAATTTATAGACAAATAAGATGAGTTATCCCTGTCATTCAATTGACAATTTGCTTAATTGCTTTGGTCTCTCACTCTTGTGAATAGAAAAATTTGATTGATTGAGGAAAATAAATATTATGTATCCCTCAAATTTTTTAGAGATATAAATCACAACTAAACGGTAGTCGAAATGTATTATATAATTTAAAAAGTAGAAGAATGACACAAAATCATACTATTTCCTTTGGAGGGAAGATAGAAAATTTCATTTAGCACCTCCGTAGTTATCTCATGTGCCCTGCTATAAATTTCCAAAATATTCTTGTTCGTTACTTAACTTAATTTGCTATATAAGTACCGGATGTGTAAAAAATATCCACTTCAACAACATTTTAAGATTTTGCGCCATCCACAAAAAATTTAAATTTTTTTTTTACCATCCGCTACTTAACACCCCTCTAAAATGTTATTGTTTAGAAATGTATCCCGTTTTGAAGTGTGTTAAAGGAAATAGGGTTCATCTGCCACTACATCTTCACGCGCGGGAAAGGGAAAAGACGCAACAACATCAGCTTGAACAACGCATTCAGCATGAGCCTGTGGTGGATGAGTGGGAGGAGGAAGCTCAGGCCGAGGATGAAAATATGGTGGATGTTGGTGGGAAGAAGGAGTCGAAGATTATTTCTCCTGAATTTACATAACATGAACCCAAGCTAGATGAATTACAAGAGCGTGATCCATATAGTCTCATTGTGTTAATTTATATTTTAAATTTATGATTTTCGACCGAATGTAATACGTTGTAGTTTTTATTGAATATTTCTTTATCATATTTTTTACCAGTTTTAAGTTTTGTTTAGGTGTCGTTTGTTAGTTAAGTAGTGAACGGTTTGCAGGGTTTCTACTACTTAACTATCAAACAAGTTTGTTACAGAAAACATTAGAGATTAATAGAAAAGACAGACCGAAATTGAGAGTTTTTTTATATTATTATTCTCATTATAACTGAAAGAAATTTACTTTGAAAAATATTTCTTACAATGTAAAGCAAATTAATTTTAAAAGTAGATAAAAAAATTACATCAAGTTAGACACTCCATCAACTGTATCAACTTCAAATTTAATATAGCAATGAGACCTAAATGGAATCTCCCACCGGAGAATAAAAGAGGGGCAGATTCCTCTTGTTGATGTTAATTCCCATTAAGTGTCTCAACTTTTAGAAAAAGAACATGCGTAAGTCTCGCTTCTGGTTTTGTGTATTACAAGTATGCACTTAGAAGGCTAAGTTTCTATTTCCGATCGTGCAAGCTGTCATTTGTGCATATATAAAAAAGTCTCATTTGAGTGTCACTCATTTTGTTAGTCTGAACGTTCCCAACTTGGCCACAACATTTCCCTCGTTGATTAAAATAACGATCCCAACCATCACCATTAAAGAACACCCTTAGAATCGTTATGAATAACCAATGACGGGCTATGCATCGTTTACACATAAAATTACAAAAACTAAACAAAATGTAAGTAAAAAAATAGATGGAAAGAGAAAGAGAGGTGAATGACAGAAGAGAATGAGGGGTATTTATAGATTTTTTTGAAGCATTTTGATTGGCCATTGTCATGTCATAGCCACACAAGTGGCCAGTCACATCTTTGATTGATGCAATAGACTTGACCACCGACAGATCTGTTAAGATAAGTAACAAATGATGGTTTTTTAAAATTTCTCATTTTTATAACATTTGTTACTTAAATAGCGGAAGGGCAAAATTGAAAACAAGCAGGGTGAGTGAAAAGCATAGGGGCGCCAATAGAAATTTTCTAAAAGACATGCTGCTTCCTGGATTATTACTTTAGATCGGTTTTCCAAATTAGGCCAATTGAATGGACCTCCCTCAACAACCTAATCAATTGAAATGTCATCACGAACTAGGGTATTATTTTAAGCACCTCCCTCTTTTTACTATTATCCCCTTCATCATTTGAAAATAAAATGAAATATAATCCTACCATTAGTAATTTTATTTCAAAATAAATTATTAATTTTCAGTACTTTTAAAATATTTTAAAAATGATTTGTTTATTATCATTATATTTGATAAAAAAAAATATTTTAAATTTCTCATGGACTATTAAAAATATGTCATTTTTTATGAGTTTAATGAAATGTACTATAATCTGCGATCTATTTGGTGAACAATCTATAAGTAACTATGTAAATACTCTTTAAATTTTGGAGTCTGCTCTAATTTTAGTGAGCCTCCTAAAATGTACTGTAAATTTCTAGGAGTTGCTCAATCCTATATGGATTTTTTTTTTATGGAATTGGAGGCAACTTTTATTTTTCACCACCAATTTAATCTGGTTTGGGGGTCAGTTCTAACATCAAGTAGTTCTGATCTGTGCCGAATTTGAGGCAACTTTGGTAATTAGATTACCTTACTTAAAATAAGAGCAAGTTTTTTGGTAACTTAAATATATAAACAAAGTGCTATTTACTATCAAATGATGCTATAAGTACATCTGAAAACAAAATAAAAAACACACTAACTTAGCTTGTATATAGGAGTTGAACATTCATTAAACTTTAACCAAACCTTATTTATACTAAATAATACCAACAACACCATAATAATTTCATTCACCTTTACTAAACCCTTTCTTATCTTCCTCATTACCATCTTTTAACTTCTCAACTGATGATATATTTGCACTTGCTTCTTCCAAATCTTCTTCCATGTACCTTTCACAAATTTCTCCCACAGGCTTATAAGTATAAAACCAAGCACATATTACATAATAAATAAGATTAATTACTTGAATACCACTAATAAGAAAATAATAATAATCCAATTTACCCCTATTAAGGTTTCTATCAGGAAGCCAATTATTCTCTTTACCAGTATACTTATGGACTAATGATACCAATAATGTTCCCATATAATTACCAATGGCAGTAGTTATGCAGTATAGCGCGGTAGCACTACTTCTCATACTTTCCGGCGATTGATCAAAGAGAAATTCTAAATGTCCAACAGACATGAAAACTTCAGCCACTCCATGTAGACAATATTGAGGTACTAACCAAAAAACACTTATAGGGATTATTGCTTTTGGATTATCCAATAAGTTATAATTTGCAGCTACTGTTTTTCTTTTCATTTCCACTAATGCTGAAACTATAGTAGCTATAATGTTAATCACAAATCCTACTCCCATTCTTTGTAAACATGTGATTCCAGCTGGATTCTTTGTAAATCTACGAGCGAATGGAACGAAATATCGTTCGTATAGCATAACTCCTGCCATCATGGTTAGGACACTGAAAATTGACATATTGGCTGGCGCTATTTGGAACGAATGAGTGAGGTGACGATCCATTGATCGAGCTTGTTGAATGACAAAACTACCTAAATGTGATGAAGATGTTATGAGTAAAATGCCTGAAGCCCAAATTGGAAGCATTCTAATGATGGATTTTAGTTCCTCCACTCTATGGACAGTGACTAGATTCCAAAAATTTGGTGGTGTATTTGGATCTTTGACATGATCTTCTTCTGTGACAATTGCAGCCTTGTCTAACCATCTGCAGATATACCATAGAGTAATTAGGGAAATATAAACTTTAGTCATTTGAATATTCCACGCATTCAGACGGATAATATTAGGAGTAGTTTTATGACCCTAAGCTATCATCTGTCTGAATGCGTGGAATATTTTATCGTAGTAACAATTATTTGACTTACGTATATTGATTTGAGTGTAAAAGACTTCCTTCTAAAGAAATAGGAGCATCAAGTTCCCTATTTTGGTATAGAAACTTAGGGTCATCAGGTAATTTCTCATTCCTTTTCTTTGTAGCAGCAACAACCACTTGAGCCAAACGAACCAAAGGACTTCCTTCTGGTTTCACAGTCTTATACAATGGTGAGCCCAACATGAATGAAATTATCGATATGAACATAGCAATGGTGGGAATGCCAAGGCCCCAACCCCAACCTACATTGTCTTGAACATAAACTACAATGGTCAATGCACTTAGAGAAGCAAAACCCATGATGAAAAAGTACCAATTGAAGAGATTCCATTTTCTAGAAGCTACACCATCTTTTGTCATGTCAAATTGATCTGCTGAAAATGGAACAACACAAGGTCTAATGCCACCTGATCCAAGAGATGTTAGGAGGAGAGATAGATAGAGTGCTGATAATTGTGAGGATGTGGCTTCTTGGCAGTTCACTTGTGTTGGACATGGTGGAGGGCGAAAATATGGTAGTAATGTTGATATAGTAATACTAATCAACCCCTGTTTCAAGCAAAATAACATGTCAACATTATAAACTAGGTATGCAATACTATATGTTGTATTAAAATGAAATATGATACAATCATGGTTTTAAATTGTTGTCTACATCCGCAAAATTGCAGATGCAGTACGTAGCTTCTGCAACCGCATTGCACTGAAATTTTGATGTGATCGTTATCACATGTATGTACGGTTGCAACTTAATCGCGTAAGGCGATTTCAAACTTGTTCGTTTAAATCATCTCGCAAAAAATTAAGATTTCATAACACAAAATCCCAAAATACTTTAAATCTATTAAAAAATCTTACTTTTAACATTTTCTCTCAACTTTGTATTTAAGTACTCTCAATTAGTATTTATTTTACGAGTAAACAGAGACACTACTATACAGTGGAAACGAGTGCAGTCACTTTTTGTTCAGTCAAGCTGCAGTCAGCCGCTCTCAACCATTTGATCAGAATCACGTGGCTCAGACTTTAAAATCTAAGTTGTCCGATCAAGATCGAATGACTGTGATTGATCTGACTGCATGCAGTCACATGTGTTGACTGCATCCAATCCACATCCCTATATAGTGGATATATAGTACAGTGACACAGTGATACCACTCAGTAGAGTTTGTAAAAATTAAAAATCATTTCACGCCGCAATTCGCGTCGCAACAGCTGCTTCGGGACTGCTGTCACAATTTAAAACCATGATACAAGTAGTAATTGACATTCTTAGGTTGATTGAACTATATTGTTTTTAAATTTTAAAATGGTTCTATTGGTCTTGAGGTTCAGAATAGGTAAACTAGCAGCAAATTTATATTATGAAAGGGAGGGTAAGAAACCAGTTCATAGATGAGACATCCAACAGTGATGGTCCAAAACCGTCCAGCAAAAGAGTCTGCACACAAAGCCCCAATAAGAGGGGTGAAGCTAGAAGTTCCACCAAAATTTGTGAGTGTGTTTGAAGCTGCTACCAATGGCATATTCAACTCTTGCGTTAAGTAACTTATCAAGTTACTATGAAAACCAGCACTTGCAAATCTATCACACACTTCATTTGCTGCATATAAATTGTCAGTCACATGTTAAATTATTTGCCATTGATTGATAAAAGATAAAATAATTTACACTAAAGTTTACTAAAATTAATATGATCAATAAACAAATACTGTATATGTGTATTTTTAGTATTATGAATTTAAGATAGATGGATATGTCAGAATCACGGTGACACATTATGATTTTCCAAAAGCTACAGAGTGTAATTTCTGCAAAATCATGGTAGGTAATCGTAATTCTGATACATTCACCGTGATACCGAACATCGTTATATATGATGGCTACAATTAATAGGCCCTCTGTGATCCACTCATCATCTGACCAAAATTCACAAATTGTTAACAACTGGCAACTAGACAATAGACAGTACTGTTAGGATTTTTTGGTACATCACTCATATATCATATATTGCATGATACATATTTTATTTTTTTTAATGTCTCAAATTTAACTTGGCTGTATACGGTAGCCACTAGCCAAATTATGGATATCATAGTTGAATTGAATTGAATATGCATTTTGCGGTGAAGAAAACCACAGCATTATAAACTATGTATGGACAAAATTTGCAGAATATTTGCACGTGGAAACTGTTCATAGGCATGGCAATGGATTGGAGCCGACATACACTAATTTTATCTTCCTAGTCACTTTTAATTACCTATAATATGATAATATAATGGTATTCCCTTAGCTAAATTCTTTGTAAATCTTTTATAGAATCATTTCTCTATATTAGTTTATTTATTTATTTTTATAAAAAAATAGATATCTATTTTTTTTAATTATAATCTTCAATTAAAAATGTTGTTCTTAAATATAAATCTTATTTAAATTAAAATTTAAAAAGATTCTCTTTATTAATACTAATTTTTTTTTTTTTTAAGAATTTCTCATTTACAAAAAGAAATACATTAAATATGTAGTACTATCCTATTTATTTTTCTCCATTTCTTGAAAGTTCTCTAAATATGTTGAACACTAAACCTCAGTTTCTCTCCGATTTAAAATTCAAATTTTGATTTACTATGTTGTAGCGGTTTAACTCTTCCCTTAGACTCAACCTCTATTGGTAATACCTTTTTGTTTTTTTGGTATACATACTACCCTGTTCTTTTAAAATGCTAAAAATGACAAAATGGACTAATTAAATTGAAGGAAATAGCTAGGTACTTTTATATATTTACATATTCTATATATGCATAAGAAAAAGTATATTCTGTAGTTATTTTCCATGCAAGTGAATGTATTAGTTGTCTTCAATGACTTTAATATCCATGCAAGTTAGAATCCCATAGATTTTTAAAATAATTTATGTACAATTTTTATTAATATCCATGCAATTTTTATATATTTAATTAGTAATTTATTTTTTATAAGCAAATGTAGTATTTAATTAATTTGTGCTTTACTATCAAATTTAAGTTTTTTTTTAATTTGGAGAATATATATATATATAAAAATAAAATTATATATATATATTATTTTATTTTATTTTTCTTTTAGTTTTAACATCTTAATTCAAATTATATAAAAAACAAGTAAAAAATAAAATTCATAAGGACATGCACTGAAGTCTGAACTCATTTTATTTCAAAGCTAGCTATGAACAAAAAACATGAATGAGAAAAAAGATGGAGTATATTTACTGAGAAATGATCATATGAAGAAAATTCAAAAGAGTGATTAAAGCTCACCAAGAATGAAAGGTAATGTTCGAATTCCTCCTCGTCGATGGTGGTTCATCTTCTTGCTGCTCACTTCTTTTTCTACAATTTCCATACTGTCCTTAACTCCCTTCTTCTCTATCTCCATTTCCCTCTAGACTCTTTAGACACTTAGTGTGAGTGTTATATATAGATACACCTCTACTCCAATTATATGTTTAACTATATATGATAGTTGCCACTCTATATATATATAGACAGAGATGGACTGATTTTCATGCCTCAAAGAGTTTAAATTTTTTATTTCGACACTTTTGTTGTCCCTACCAATATAAGAAAAATAGATAATTTGTGACTTGTAAATAAATGTTGGTTGAAATTTTTTTTTTTTTTTTTTTTACTAATTGACATTGATCTAATAGTAGGGGGATGGGATGACTAGCGATGACAAATTGTAATATAAAAAATGGCCTAGGAAGCACGGGCACTTCTCAGATTAGGCATGTCGGTGTTGGTGTCGGTACTTCATAGAAAATGGCAGGTTAAATCTATTGATGAATGCGCTTTTTTAAGGAGAAACCGCAGAATTAGCGGCGGTTTTAAACAGTAGAAAAAAAAAAGAAATATTTTGCAGAAACTTTAGCGACGATTTCAGAAGAGCCTAGAAGGTTTAGGCGCCATTTTGTTTTTTAAGAAAATTGATTGAAACTGCCGTTAAATATTGACCAACGAGAATATATGCGTAGCAACGGTTTGTAACCGCCAAGAACATTACAGGAATACTTGCCGGTAATGCAAACAAATATTTTGTTCCCTATATATTTAACTACATTTCTCATTTTATCGAATTTTTTCTTCTCTCTACGACCATTCTCTCCCTTCTCTCTAATATTTATCGGCACTTTTTCATTTTCTTTCTTTGTTTGTTTGAAAACAAAGCAAATAATTCTGGATCCAGATTTATTGCAATGCAAAAAGCACACAGTTTCATACAGTTTTACATCTCAATCGTTAAATAGATATCGAACAGTCCATATTACATATTAATAAAATCATTTGTTTATATTCTCAACCGTTACTTTTTAATCGGATGATTGATGTAGTAACTGGACAACGCAATTACTACCTTAAATCCTGTCCTAATAATTTATATCATGATGATTAGTAGTTGTACTATTTTAATTTATATTAATTGTAATATTAAGACTTATTTGATAACATTTGTAATATTTAGGCTTTGTTTGATTTGATATATTATTGTGTTGAAAATATATTATATTTAAAATTTGATTATAATATGACTTATATATTATTTTTTACCTGTAAATATGGCTCACTTTAATTTTAATTTTAATCCCAATAAAAATAGTTTTAATTTATACCCGAGCTACATAGTCATCACCCACATCACTAAAACTCAACCACGTTACCTAAAAATTTAGCATAGGGGCCTTTTTGATTTATATAAATCAATTTTTTTATAGGGACTAAAATCAAAATGAGTTGTATTTGTAGGAACCAAAATTATATCTAATCTTTATAATATTATTTGTGAAAATAAAACATTTTAAATTTTAAAAGGAAAATAACAAACCTAAAAACAATGAAATATTACCAATGGTTTCAAACCGCCGCAACGTATTTAATTTTAAAAAACCGATACTTTTTCCGGCAGTTTCAAACCGAATAGCTTTTCCAAAGGTTTATAACCGCTACTAATTTTGCCACAAATTTTCCGATGGTTTTCAGCTACCACTAATTCAAAATAGAGTAAAAAAAATTATGACTTTCTGCGGTTTAAAAACACCAATAAAAGTCGATGCGAATTTTCGACAGTTTTTCGCCTCAAAAAACCACTGCAACAATTCCCTACTATCAATTATCCAGTGGATTAAAAACCATCGGTAATTCTCTTTTTCGGTAATTTTATCTTTGTTGAGGGTGAGAATTGAACTTCTAATCTTTCTTATCACTTCATTCTCTAACTCATCCGCCTCAATTGACCACCAAATCATCTTTATATCTACTATATTAATCTCATAGTTGTTCCAAATAAAACTAAAAATTGTGAAAAAACAATGTGAAATCAAATGCCCTAACTACAATGTTTTCAATTATAAAAGCAATGTAATTAGTTTAACTGAAACTTTGTTTTAGTAAGAAAAAAAATATGGCTCATATATAATCTAAGGCCTTGTTTGATTTAGTTTCTAAAAACAGTATTATAGTTTTGAAGGCTAATGCTACGGTGTACACAAGTGGTCCACCGCGGACAAGTGATATACCGAATATTAATTTTACAAAATTTACTGTTGGATTGAAAGTTTATATCGTATAGATTATCCATGAATTTTTTTAAAAATTTTGAAAATCATTTGATGTGTTATTGAGACCCATCAAGATTTATGTTATTTAACAACTGTTAATCTTGATGTGACTCAATAACATATCAAATGATTTTTAATTTTTCTATAGATGATCTATACGATATAAACTTTCAATCCAACGGTGGATTTTGTAAAATTCGTATTCGTTATAATGTTATTTGTGACTGGTCCACCATAGGCCACTTGATGAAGTGGTCCATATTAGAATTTATCTAGTTTTCAAATATTTAAAACAAAAACTGGTTTGATTAATTACTTTTACAAAACTGTTTTGGAAACAATTTTAGAAAGGATTTTTCTATCATGTGCAAACTTGCACATGTTAAGAAGTTTAAAATAGTAAACTTGTATTGAAATTTGTGTATTTTATATTAAATATATAATTTTTTAATAAATAATTATTGTTTTTCAATAAAAAATTACCACTTTTGGTTACTTTTTAACATGTGCAATGTTGCACATGTTAGACAAACCCTTTTAGAAATAATAGTGTTTAGAACTAAAAAAGAAATAGAGGTTATACTGCTAATCTGTTTTTCAATTTTCACTTTCCCTTAAAAAAAAATCAATCTCTTTTCATTAATGGCACTTTAGTAATTTTCTGAAACTTTGAAAATCAATATAATAAAAGCAGTTTATTTAATTTTCTATCTATACAAAATGGGAATGAAGTTACATTAAAAAAAAAGAAAAAGGAAATGAAGTTAAAGTAAAGAATGTATTTTCTTCAATATTTTCACTTATTGTGTCACAGTGAATATTCATCTAGTAGTTGAAAGAAAAAAGAGGTAGAAGATTATTTTAAATATGAAGAGTCATTTTGAGTTTGTTCACCACAACAACTTTAGTTTTATAGGTTTCGGGCTTCGGGTAGTTGTGGTTAACTGGTTATGATAGGAGAGTTTGCAATTTTAGTCCTTGTAAAAAATTGCAATTGTGTGAGAATTTGATAGATTGCAATTTCGCCTCGTAAAAATTACAGATTTAGTATTATATTATTAGCTGCGCGATTACTCCAAGAGAGTGTTATGACTATTTTGAAGTTCAAGAGTTCTTCTGCAAATATTAATGATGATGATTATGATATTCTCCTTTGTGAGGATGAAGTTGATAACAAAGCGAGGATATGTTGTGCCAAAGTGGGTATTCATCCAAGAAGTTCTCACATGAGTAGTTGGAAGAAAAAAGAGGTAGAATGTTATTATAAATATAGAGAGTCATATTAAGTTTTTTTTTGGATTACGGGTCATATTGATCGAGTTTTGTTCACCACAATTAGTATTATAGGTTTAGGGCTTATAAGGTAGTTGTAAGTCATGAGATGAGTGTTTACAATTTTTCTGTGCAAAAAATTGTAGTTGACAAAGGTTTGCAATATTTTCGTGCAAAAATTGTAATGGAAGAGTTTGCGATTTTAGTGCTTGTAAATAATTACAATTGTTTGAGAGTTTGATAGGTTGCAATTTTGCCATGTAAAAATTGCAAATTTAGTATTATGTTGGTAGTAAAATATTATTGTGAATTGATTTTATTCAATTTTATTTATTAGTTGAAAATTCTGTTAGTTTTTGTTTATTGTGTGAAGATTTTTTCCAATTATTATTTGCTCAACATCACTAAAATAAAATAATATTCATTTTCAAGTTATACAAATTAATTAATGGCATGTTGATAGAGGATGGAATCATATTAATCATTTAGTATTAGTCTTCATTCTTAGTTTACAATATTGTCCATGAAAATCAAACATAAAATTTTATGCATATTATACAAATCTCTTGTCATTAGACCAAATTTAGAGGCTTGGTAGTAGTAGTCTAGTGGCAAGAAATTTCACTTTTAAGTGAATACATGAGATGTTTGGGGTTCAAATTTTTATTCTTACATGTATAATATAATGTCTATTAACTAAATTAAGATCATAGTGATGGCTTAGTCTTTATTTGAATCATATTAATCATTTTTATTAATATTGTAAGGCTTAGTACTAATTTGAAAGTAGGAGCAAAAAAGCAAGTATGATGACGTCGCTGCTTACGTGGTTTGAATTGGCTTAATATGGATGTCAATATCGATAACATGGTGTTGCTATGATTCAAATTAAACAAGTTTGAATCCAAATCCGATCCTTCATAATAAGGACAGTAGTTTATCACAGCCTCACAGGAGACATCAATTTTGTATTAATCTTGGCATAGTGACTGATGTCCGTGACACACTTAGCAGCTGCATCTTACTATTTTGCTTGTAAATCCGTTAACCTATATTTTAAGAGCCTATTTTAAAATGTCTAAAAAAAAAATAAGGGTTAAATATGTTTTTCTCTATATTGTTTCGTCGAATTTTGTTTTTAGTTTCTGAAGATTTTTTACGCACTTTTTAGTCCTTGAAGTTTTTCCCGTCAGGGTTAAATAATTAATTTTAAGTCTCGGGATTTTAGAGAAAGAGATCATGCATGATAATATAAAGTTTGACTATGAAGTATGTAAACTATGATTAAGTGGTATTGCCCACCAAAAAAACAACCTATGATCAAGTGCACTCAACACTTTAAAATATTAGAAATTGACGCATTTGTACGTCGGTCTAATGAAAATAAATGACAAGTTATGCGTCAAAGATGTAGAAGTAAACAAAGGATCTGAATCGGATGTAGAAGTAGATGCCATTTCAGAAGGTTAGGGTTTTGGATTTTCTAATTGCAGAGAGAAGAGATTTGTTTTAGTTTTGAAAGTGAGGAATGTGATAGTATAAAATGTGCAAGTGTTTTAAGTGATTTTGATTAAAGGCAAATTAAGTCACACATAGAAGATAAATCAAAAATAAAAGAACTAATCATTAACTGTTTTAAACCAATCATATCGTGTGTGCGTGTTGTCTCTTTTAGCGCCAAAATGTTTCAGTAAAAATACTTAAACGTTTCCAATTCATTTTCTATTCAGAGGCTTATCCTTCAGAGGTTGAAAAGTTTCTCAGAGTCTGGACTACTATAGATGCTGAGATCCAAAATACTTCAGTCTGAAACAGTGTCTTTCAGGACCTTTTAAAAAAGTGTTCAGACATGAGTTTTCAAGGTTTTTAGTTCTGAACATTTTGTGTCCTAAGAAGACATTTTCAACCTTTGAAAGTTATTCCTCTGAACTGTCATTCAAGAGATGAGAGTTACTTACCTGATTTTGAAGCTCTTGATTTTAGGTGTAGTCAGTGTCATAGCCTGAACAATCACTCCACCACACTGAGTTGTTATCATCTTCAACACATGCTTCAAAATCTTCATGCTCCCTCCTGCTCCTTATGTACTTCATCTCATCTTCTTCTCCATCTGACTCTTCAAAAATGTGCCTTCTGTGCACAATTGCTCTTCTTCCATTCACAGTCACATGCATCCATGTGATTGGAAGGTTCAGAGACTTAGTTTCACCTGCAATCAAGTAAACAATTTTGTCTCTTGGTACCCACTTGTTTGAGGGTCCTAGACTGTTAGTTGCCAAATCTTCATTCTCCACTTGTTTCATCTGAGTGCTATCAGATACAAATGTAGTGTAAAGATTTGGGAGTGAGAAGCTTCTACCAATAACTGATGAGCTTGGTTTCTCTAGGGTTTTATTACTAGAGTATCCAATCTCATTAGTATTGTTGGTCTTAAGGTTGCAAAGCATGGAAACAATTTTATTTTGATCAGCATTGGTGTTGCAATACTCTTTGAGAGCAAAAGAGTGCTCAAAGGGTTTGTAACACATAGCATAATCATTCTTAAGATCTTTTGTTTTGATAAAATCGTTTTGTACAAGATCTTCAGAGTGATTTGCTTGCTTACTTAAATTCTCATAGTCTGCTTTAAGCTTTTTATACTTCTGCTGACTATTAGAGAGTTTAAGTAAAGTCTTCTTAAGATGCTTGATCAATTTTGCTTTGGAAAGACGAGAATATACCTGATTCACTGTTCTCTGGATACTGTTTATGCTCTCAGGTTCTGACTTTTCATCAGAACTTGAGTCTTCAGAGTCTGAGCCATCTTCAGAACTTGATCCTTCAGCTCTTGGTGCTCTTTCAGATTCATCTTCAGAGAAGTTATCTAGTACATCCCATGTTGTCATTCCTTTAGCCATACTTCCTCCATTCTTCTTGAAGTTGTACCACCTTTGAATTTTTCTTGAAAACCTTTCAAGATACTCTTCATCAGGTTCTTCAACAAGATCTTCATGTTCCAATGCTTGCTTTCCTTTCCTTACTGCTTCTGCTTCTTCACCTTTCAACTCTTGCATATCCTTCAGAGCCAATTCATGGACTCTGAGTAAATCAATCAATGATTCAGGACTCATTAAGTTGATGTCTTCAGTTTCCTCTATAGTATTTGAAATTTCATTCCAATTGAGAGGCAAACTTCTCAGCAACTTGCTTACAAGCTCTTTGTTACTGAGTTTGTTGTTGTAGTCTTCAAGCTTGATTGTGATGGCTTGAAACCTTAAGTTCATTTCTTCAATACTCTCATTTTTCCTCCATCCTAAACTCCTCATATTGATCTAGCAAACCATTTACTGTTGCCCACTGAATGCTTTCATTATCATCACTAATGAGGCAAAGAGTAGTAGTTGTAGATTCAATACTAGAGGTTTGTTTGACCCCTAATGTGGAAGGATTTTGATTGTTGCTCAGACCTTCATTTAAGTTCAGTCCATCTTCAATTTCTTTGACAAGATCAGCAACTTGTTGATATAACTTCTGCTTCCAATCATCCATGTTTTGAGCCATGGTGGTTTTCTCCTTTGGATCTTGACTGTCTCACAGTTAAGTGATTTACCAACAGAACCGGAGCTCTGATACCAATTGAAGGTGCGTGGAGAAAACACAAGAAGGGGGGTTGAATTGTGTTTTGGGTATTTAAAAACTTTTCAAGATATTTAAATCTATCAGAGTCTTTAAGCACAGCGGAATTGTTCACACAATTTAACTAATGGCTAAGTGAATGATGAAGGAGTAAATGAGAGAGTGAGAGAGAGAAGAACACACAACAATTTATATTGGTTCCCCTCACAAATTGAGAGTACTCCAGTCCCCTTGTTTCCAAGAGAGTTCACTATAATCACTAAGATTACAATAAGATGCTCAAGCACACAAGCTCAAGACTTCCTGCTCTAAGTCACACAAGACAGAGAGACTTCCTTGCTCTGATCACACAAGATCAAAGACTTCCTTGCTCTGATCACACAAGATCAGAGACTTCCTTGCTCAAGCACACAAGCTCAAGACTTCCTGCTCTAAGTCACACAAGACAGAGAGACTTCCTTGCTCCTACACTCAGCAGAAGACTTCGTTGCTCTAATCACTAAGATTGAGACTTATGTGCTTCTACACTAAGCAGAAGACTTTCTTACTTCTACACTAAGCACAAGAGCTTCTACACTAAGCAGAAGACTTTGTTGCTTCTACACTAAGCAGAAGACTTACTACTAACTTATAAGCTTAAACTTATTACAAACATAATAACTTCAGAGGCTTAAGCTAGTTTCTATGCTCACTTCATTTGAGAGATATTTTCTATTACAATTCAGATTCTCACTTTCTTCTGAGAGATGTTTTCTAATGAAGATCGCTAGTCATCAATTCTTTCTTTGGCATATTTATATGAGTTTAGAAAGACATTGAGACGTTGGAGAAATTCCCGTTGTAAAATGGACAGCTGTAGTCTTTGAAGATCCGTTGAGTAAAGCCATGTCTTCTTTTGCAGAGAGGCTTCGCCTTTACTGTTTGTCCAATAGTACATTAATAAGGTACAACTAGCTCCTAGAAAGAGAGGGATCACATCCTTTGTGACCGTTGCAATTAGTTGACCTTAGAACAAATCATCAGGCTTGATAATTGTAGTTGATGTAGCCCTTCTGATGATTTGGGGAATTCCTTTGCTTCTGATGAACCTTTGATAACTTGGAGTCTGATTGGTCTTGAATGGTTGGCCTCTGATAGTCCTTCGCAATTCAGCTTCTGAACGTCTTCATCCTCTGAATGACTCATGACTAGCAGATAGCATCTGAACTCTTGTAGGCATCTGAACATCCTTGAGCTTCTGAACTTCTCTGAGCTTCTGAACTCCTTCAGACATTCTGATCCTCTTTGAGCTTCTGAACTTTGTTTAGCTCCTGACCACGTTGTAGCTTCTGAACTCTTTCAGAGTGTAAATATTCAGACTTCCATAGGTTTCATCAGAGTCTAAATTAAGTGTGCTCTCAATATAACGTTGAATTCTCCTGCACTTAATTTAAACATTAGTACCATCAATTGTCCATTTAATACTTTATTATCATCAAAACCTAAGGGTGTGTATTAACACATATTTTGTTCCAACATAGTTTGATCCAAGTTTACGAATATTACATTTTATTATGATGATTAGTATCAGGGGCGTCTCTGAGTTTTTGGAGGCCATATGCAAATTTAAAAAGTGGCCCCTAAATTAAAAAAATTTCCTCAACAATTGCAAATAAAAAAAAAAACCTTCATTGTAATTAACATAAAAAATATTCATATCCTAATCAATAACAATAAAATACATTTTAGCTACTTAAATGAATCATGTCGATATTTGTGTGTTTTACGCTATTTCTTTTTTCTTGATCTCCCTCCACACAACTACGATTATTTTTCTTTTACTTTTTTTTTAGAGAAACTGGATCTGACTGTTGAGTCTTACATTTTGTTGCAATGTATTAAATTTTACACTTTTAATTTACTAATACTATCTCATGTATATTTTTTTGAGGCCCTCATTTTCAGGAGGCCTTATGTCATCGCTCATGTTGCACATGCATCTGAGCCTCCCCTGATTAGTATATTTTAACTTTTAAATCAAGTTTAAACTTTAAATTATAGATGCATTTATAATATTAAATAATTATATATATGTCTTAAATATAAATATAATATTATTTTAATATGAGGTAAAATCGATGATTTTACGATTCGATTTTACGTTTCGATTTTAGCTAGGTAAAACGAGTTAAGGTAATAACTCGATTCTGACAACCTTGGCTAGATGGCTCCGAACTAGTGACCACATCCAATATCTAAGACTACCGCACTTTTTTCTTTTGCTAGAATGGAAATAGAATATTAGCCTTAATATTCTATTTCCTTCCTAACATTCTATTTCCATTCTAACAATGTGTTAGTAATATTCAATCTCATCAATCATTGAATTGGTTGTAGATAGAGTTGTGAGACCAGTATATGAACCATGAATATTACTCCATTATTACAGTGGTCAACATCCAAAGGACCAAGTTGCTGGACACTTCACCTTGGCATTACTAAATTCGAATCATTCATGCATTGAATGAGATTGTTACCATTAACCATAAACAAAATTACTTCAAGAGAAGGACAAAAATAGGGACCATAAAAAAAAGTAGAATGTGTTGTGGTGTAGCATGCGAATTGTTGATGTATCCATCCATTTTTGACTTGTGCACAAACAATATTCAGATTTAATAACAATGCCACGTATAAAGTAGTTTAGTAGTAGTTTGTTGGACCATCATTTCTTCCTTCATTGAAAAAATTGTCATGTTCACACGGTCATACATAATCATTAAATCGACATCAAATGATTTAAATTTGAGTTTAATAGATATACACCCATAATGTAAAATTGTTTTACACGATCATTCAATTAAAAATAACCAATTTGTCATGTCATATAAAAAAAAGTCAAAATTTTTAGTTTAAAAGATATGAATGCAGATATTTCAAGGAAATAAAAATTCTTGCGGCTTGTAACTGATCTGAGCAGATTGAGCTATTTGATATAAAATCGGTGGTCAAAATTGTTTTAATCACAAAATTATATAGTATCATAGCCGTTTGTCTTAAATGAACGACTGAAATTTAATACTGCGTAAAATCGTGTAAAGAATTTACGGCAGACAATCTAAATCCTAATATGAGCATGATTTTTGGTTGCTTGTCCACCTTAGACGTGTCCATGAGGCAATTTAGGTGAGTATACTTTCAGGAATTAACAAGTGTTAAAAAAACATCATTTAGTGGTGGTCCTAAATGCAGTTAAAATGAATGATCATCCAATATACCCAATTTTTAGAGGGACACCAAAATCTTTTTACGTGGTAGTATTATAAAGAGTAAAATACAAAATAAACCGCTTCATATCCTCAATATCAATAAAAGAAATGAATAAATTAGACTCTTGGAGTTTCTTATTATTATGTTTTTTTTGTTAAATAGTTTAGTAAATAGACTCACACATTTAAATGTGGAGAAATGTGTAATTCGGAGTTCAAACTCCGGTCACTCCATTAATGACTTTGGTAGCTACCATATGAGACGGAGTATCTTATTATTAAGTTATCAATTATCATATATCAACAGTTCATTCTATACATTGTGGATATGTCTACGACTTAAGTGGGGTACATATAACACTAGCTGAGCTTATTAAAAGAGGCTTTACTTACAAAGCTAGCAAAATTGAGCTTTGATTGTTGATTAATATAAAGTTCAATTACACCCACTACTAGAAATTCCAGTTTGTAAATTTAGCTTTGGCATGAAAACAAAGGTTCAAGGTTGCATTTGATACTCTATTACTCCTTTGGAATGGAAAACTGTTATTGTACCTTGCACTATAAGAAAATCTTAATTAATAAACAAAGTTGAAAAATATTTATTGGTGACTTTGACCCTTAATAATTTAGTGACATTTTAAGCTAAGAAAAAATCCACACAAAAGAAGAAAAAAATTTATAGACACCAATATATTTATAACGATTTTTTTAAAAAGGAAGCGTTTAAGAAAGTGGCAATTAGAAATGCCAATAATTGTTCCAACAATAAAAAAAAAGTTGCATTTAAAAAGATAGCCGTTATAAACTTTGGCGGTCTAAGCCGTTGATGACTCCACGTCACAATAAAAAAAAGTTTATGATTTATTCCAAGACTTATTAATGAGGTTTTAGCATGTTTTTATTATGTTTTCGCACAACAATAAGCAGAAGTTACGTCGAGTACAAGGTTGCTGAAAGCACAAGAAAAGAAGAAAATTTGTGAAAAAAAAATACCATAATTGCGTGCGGCGCAGGGAACCCTGCGCGGGGCGCAATTCTTTACAATTTTTACCTTTACATTATGTTTTCCTGGCGCGCGAATTTGATCTATATATTGGAATTTCTGAAGCATAATTAGGGTACGAACTTTACGGCGAAAAACGGCAGACTTTTGGAGGCGATCTCAGAAATTCTTGTAATGCTTTCTTTCAACCTTATTGATGTAATTTCTTGTTTGATTATGTCTAACTAATCTCCAATGATTGAATCTTAAGAGATTCTAATTGCTATTATTCTCGAACCATGAGTTTCATATGTTATTTTAATGAATTACGAAGTTAGTTTCAGTTAATTATTCCTTGTACCTAATGCTTTGCATGATCTGATCAATTGTGTGATGATTTAAAAAATTTATTTTACTATGAGAATATGAACGAATCATCGACCTAGGAATAATTATTCAAATAACTTTTACTTAAGAGATTTTGTATTGTTAATTGAGAATTTAAAGATTAAAGCGCAAATTCCTCTCGGATAATAAATCATCCTAAGAGATTAGGGATTTATGATCAAGGGAGAGGATTATGTTATCAAGAGATTGAACATAATTATCTTTTTTAATCAAATCGTGAAACTAGGTTAGTAATTTGTTAAAATACACGAACTACCGAGAGAATAGTAATTAGATGAACCGAAAAGGTTCAATCGATCATCCTTCTTAAGTCAAATCCTATTTAATTTTCAAAGTTTATTTTCGAAAACCAAAACCTAGAAAAATCCCCCTTTTTATATTCATGTCAATTTACATAAGTATGTCTTCAAATTACGTTTGTTGATTTAACACAATCTCTGTGAAAAATGATCTTTATATTACTACTTGACGGCATTTAGTACACTTGTTAAATTATTCATCAGACTTGATTTGAAAGAAAAAAAATGAAGGATACATTTTGTAGCGGCCTTATAAGCCATCAACGAAGTATATACGTTAGATAAATAACTTGAATTTGGTACTTATCAAAACTTACCAACATATCTCTCTCTTTGTGCCGTCCTAATTTTTCCTCTTTGAGTTTTCTTCTTCCATTATCGGTGAGGGGGTGCATTTAGGTCATTTTTTTCTAAAATCACCCCTCTGCATATTTTTTCTTGCTTTTAATCTAAAATATAAGTCAATTTCACATAGATTGAGTCTTTTAATTGCTTTCTTTTATATTTGTTATTTCGTCACCCGAGTGCAGTGTTGTGTTGTCGTCGTCTTGGTACGGCGTTGTTTGATTTCCCATCTTGTTGCGGTGTTCGTTTAGTTCATATTGAATGATCATCTTCAATCAATTGCATACTCAATCAATGAGTTGGGAATCAATGTTGCAAATTCGGAAGCATGAACATTCTGATGACTTTAATTTTATCATATTATTTGTAGGTATTTTGCCGTTATATAAGCTATTAACTCGAATGTTTTATGTTCACAGATTCATCCTTTTTATTTGTACCGATGTTAAATTTGTATTTGTATTTGTATTTGTATTTTTGTATTTGCATTTGATATACTCTATTGATTATTGAAATTGATGAATATCGTTATTTTTAATAATAAAATAAAGTATATATGTTAAAATAAAAATCTATTAGCTGCTGCTTGGTGCCAATTCTATTTCATTTATTCTCTCTTCAAACTTCTCTAAATTTTGTCCAACATCTCTCTAAACTTTTTAAGACATTCTCTCAACTGAAAATTTTTATTTACCTATGATCATTTCACTCACCTTTAGTTAGAAAACATGTAAGTCTTATTTTATTTTATTTTAAAGTTAAGTCTATTATTTTAATATTTAAATTAAATGTGTAGTTGTTTTATTTAGGAATTTATTAGAATTTGAGAGGCCTATACTCAACCACAAAAGCTAGCTTGAGAGTTGAGGTTTGCACTATATTATAAAGGCTATCTTTGCCATATCTCTAGCCAATGTGGGACTTCTAACACACCCCCTCACGCCCAACACTATTGGACTTGGTGCGTGGAATCAACAACAACGGGTGGCCCAAATATGGGAGGTCTCCACAACAAACAACAAATGGATCTAGGATAGGCTCTGATACCATATTAGAATTTGAGAGGCATATACTCAACCACAAAAGCTAGTCTTTATTTTTTTTAAGTTAAGTCTATTATTTTAATATTTAAATTAAATGTATAATTGTTTTAATACTTTTTCTCAAGTAATGTAATTTAAATTGTATAATAGTTTTTATTTGAACTTTATGTTAGGAAATAACAAAATTGAAGAAGAAAAATGAAACAATTACAACACAAGAATATAACGTGGAAACTCTAAAATTGGAGAAAAACCACGACTGTTGTCTAAACCGACAACTCGAAAATTATTACTATGTGATATTTTTTACAACACATAGACTTCTCGATCTACCTCTCACCCCAATTCCCGGTACAACCACACCCTCACAAATAAAATATTTAAATTAAATCAGATATAACTAAGCTTAAAGTATATTGACCGCTGAATCTAGAAACAAAGAACATAGGTCTAATATATAACTTTGGTATCCCTCTTACTTTATCACACTAAGCAATGTTGGACTTCTCTAATAGCTAGTTTTAACCTCTTTCTTTATTTAAAAGACTAGGTGATGTGAGATTTGACAATCAACCTTAACAATCTTTACCTTGATTGTAAGAGTTTCATCTTCTGTTCTTATTGTCTATACCGACAATCATACTCCACCATAAAAAGTATACTTCACTTGGATATGAACCAATGGCGGTACTAGGGGTGGCTAAGGTGGACCGCATCCCACCCCACCCCCAAAACATTAATTATAGGTATAGAATATTAGTTTAAGTGTATTATTAATAATTTTAAGTCATTACACATTAATATAAATATTAATGTAAATATTAGTTTAGAGTTTTTTTTTTTTATAATCGTTAGTTATTCGGTAAACATATTAGTTCATATACTAGTGGAATAAAAAAATAAGTTATAAGCTAATCGAATTAGCTTATCAAAATTAGCTATAAATAGTATAAATAAGCTATAAACTCTTGAAAAAATGTTACCTAATACATTTTTTTTAATATGAGCTTATAAGTTATAAGTTTTGGTATTATCAAATAGAAACTTTGTGTTGTTTACCATTTGTGCTTTTTAACTTTGTGCTTTTTAAAATTTAAAATGTTACCTAATGCAATATGATTTTTGTATTTAATATATATATTATAATATTTTTTAGTGACCCATCCACATAATTTTTTTCTGGTTCCGCCACTAATATGAATCATTACAAGAATTTCTTCACGTCGAAACCTTGCTGAAAGATTACGCTGCAACTCCCTTGTTGGCTTTCAAGAAATGTTCATATGTTGTGTTGTTTTGAATCCGCTAAAAACAACGTAACTTGTCATTTTGCATGGTATAACGGAAATACCATAAGAACACACTTTGTCTTCTAGATAAGATCACCATCATCTCTTAAAACAAGGAAGACGTTGGTAACACTTGCCTCAGAATCTTTTCCAAATATTACTCCACCTAGACAATTTCTCTTTACATGTCCAGACATTCCACACTTGTAATCCAAAATCTTACAACACTTGTAATCCAAAATCTTACAATTGTTCAATCAGATCTCAAACTCTTGGCGAGTTCTGCTTCCTAGGTACCTTCCATCGTTGACCTCTATACCTCTTCAGGGTATTGACTTCGATTCGCGCAGAAGCAGATGGCATAAGACCCTTTATGTTACCACAAAATAGGAATGATTGTACCAGCACACCATTAACTTGTACTTTCCACAAGATTAATTCATTGTTTATGTTATATTAGGTAGCATTCTGTTATGAGTTAAATTTGTTTTTCTTTTCCTGTTACACTTAGTTTAGAAGCATAGAGGATTATGCAGAATATCTAAATTGCAATAACCAAATTAGTTACAACAATATTTTTTTTTTTGACTAATAGTTACAACAATGTAATTATTTAAGAAAATAAAATCACTCATTAGTGTCGAATTAATATGAGCACATTTGAAAATAAATAAGAAATACTCTATACTATAGCATGTTCTTCTTATTACATATGCCACTTGAAAAGGAATTCAACATTCAACATAAGAGTCCAACAATACAAATCAATCAACCACTATGATTAATACATAAATTTTCTCTAAACTTTCTCTTCTAAATTGGCAGCTAAGATTTTTGTATCAACCTCTTCCAAATCTTCTTCCTTATTCATATTACTAATTTCTTCCAATGGCTTATAAGTGTAAAACCAAAGACAAATTCCAAAATAAATGAGATTTAGAACTTGAACACCACTAACAAGATAATAATAATATTCCAATTTACCCCTATTAAGGTTCCTATCAGGTAACCAATTATTTTCCTTGCCACTATATTTATGCACAAGTGTCACTATAAATGTACCAACATAGCTTCCAATAGCTATAATTATGCAATAAATTGCTGTAGCACTACTTCTCATACTTTCAGGTGCTTGATCAAAGAGAAATTCAAAAAGTCCAACAGACATGAAAACATCAGCAAGTCCATGAAAGCAATATTGAGGTACTAACCAAAAAACACTTATAGGAATAATCGCTTTTGGATCGTCCAATAAGCCGTACTTAGCCGCTACTTCTTTCCTTTTGATTTCTACTGGTGCTGAAATTAATGTGGCTATAATGTTGATTACAAATCCTATTCCCATTCTTTGTATGCACGTGATTCCGACAGGATTCTTTGTTAGTTTACGGATTAAGGGAACGAAAAGGCGTTCGTATAGAATGACGCCTATCATCATGGTTATTACGCTGAAAATTGACATATTTGCAGGCGAAATTTGGAATGTGTGTGAGAGGTGACGGTCCATTGTTCGAGCTTGTTCGATGACAAAGCTCGGTAGGTGTGCTGAAGCGGCTATAAGTAAAATTCCTGAGGCGGAAATTGGAAGGATTCTTATGATTGATTTTAGCTCCTCAACTCTATGGACAGTGGCACATTTCCAAAAGTTTGGTTTTGCATTTGGTTCTGTTCCCTCCTCCCCTGTGACAATTGCAGCCTTGTCCAACCATCTATAGATATAACTCAAGAGAATCAAAATGATAATTAGTGTGAACTTAAGGAAAGTTCAATCCATTAGGTACTAAATCATGAAATTATATTATTTTGTAAAACATCTCAAACAAAATTACGAGTGTCCGTGTCGTGTCAGTGTCCGACACCGGGACACCGGAACATACCTAATCTAAGAACACACCTAATTCTGATGTCGGACACTGACATGACATAGATACTAATAATTACACTGAATTATGTCATTTTTTAATTATTATCAATGTCGACATGTTAGTGTGGTGTCTGTTGTATGTATCCGTGCTTCATATATTCATATTCAAATAGTTTGGATTTACTCAAAAGAAGTAAAATATATGATTAAATATTTGACTTACTTATATTCATTTGTGTGTAAAAGCATGCCTTCCAAAGAAATACCAGCATCAACCTCCCTATTTTGGTATAAAAATTTAGGATCATTTGGTAAAACCTCTTTCCTCTTTCTGACAGCTGCCACAATTACTTGGGCCAAACGAACCATTGGGCTTCCTTTGGGCTTTTCAGTATTATAAAATGGTGAGCCCAACACAAAGGCAACAATAGACAAAAACATAACAATTGTTGGTATTCCAAAACCCCAACCCCAACCAGTATTATCTTGAATGTAAACCACAATGGTTAAAGCACTTAGAGAAGCTATACCCATGAAGAAAAAATACCAATTGAAAATGTTCCATTTTCTTGATGCTACACCTTTTTTAGTCATATCAAATTGTTCTCCTAAAAAGGGTACAACACAAGGTCTAATGCCACCTGATCCAATAGATATGAGAACAAGAGAGATGAAAAACATTGATAGTTGTGAAGATGTTGCTTCTTGACAATTCACTTGTGTTGGACATGGTGGAGGACGCATGTGTGGGAGTATAGTTGATAGTGTTATGCTTACCATTCCCTGTATTGAGCAAGAGTATGAAAAATATATTTGGCATGATATGTAATATATATGTGACACTAAAATTGATGCTTAATCATATCATATGCTCTTAAAGTTTAGGTTGAGCTTAACCTAATAGAAAATCGGCTTGTAAGATGAAAATTATTCATAACTTGTAACACATTTTAGGCCTTGTCTCGTAGGCATTGTCTCGCTAAATGTGTTGAATATTTGGAGTGTGACATGAATAATCTGATAGATTAAGGCTCAATAAATCTGAAATAGGTTCTGATGGCATTTTAAAATTTGGTTGAGGTTTAACTCAATCTCTACAAAAACAGCTTGTAAGGTGAAGACTACTCATCACTTATAAGTTATTAAATTTATTCAACCGAGTTATCCGGTTTAATCATGCGGTTCGACCAGTGACCAAGTGGTTCGACCAATGAACTAGTGACCCAGTATCCTCATAGGTTCGATGACCAATTCAGTTTTTAAAACATTGAGCAGTATGATTGAAATTGATTATAAATAATTAGTATGATTGAAATTGAAAGAGAAAAGATAGAGAGAAAGAAACCAGTTCATAGATGATGGAAGCAATGGTAATGGTCCAAAAGTGGCCAGCAAAGGACTCAGAAATGAGAGCACCAATGAGAGGTGTGAAGCTAGCTGTTCCACCAAAGATTGTGAGTGTATTGGCAGCTGATACCAATGGCATATTCAGCTGTTGAGTTAAGTAACTTATCAAGTTACCATTAAAACCGGCCACAGCAAATCTATCACACACCTCATTAGCTGCATATATATGAATTAATACCCAATTAGACTCCTTCATACAAATTATTTCATTAGCTGCATATATATAATTTTTTCTTTTAAGTAGCCTAGGGGGTAGAATTTATACCCATAAAGGTGGATAAGTGGGATGACTGGGGTTTGAACTCTGACCCCTGCATATATAATGCAATGTCTTACCAACTGAGCTAATCACACGGGACATATAGTCTTTTTTTTTTATTTCTTTTAAAGATAATATTTTTTAATTTCTTTTAATTTATGCTATGCACATCCTACACAGTAATGAAAAGATTAATTCATCAAGATATTTATATAAAGAGTTAATATAATTTCTAGGATTTTTTTATCTTCAAAATCTAAAGCAGAATAATAACACAAATTTCTTTTCTTTTTAATTGATAATACAAATTTATTTATTTTTCATACAAATTAAAATTAACTACACATTTTTTTATTTGTGTGAAATTAAATATCAAAATGACTTATAGTTTAAAACTGAAATAATAATACTTATAAAGTGATTTAATATATTCCACCTCCATTCGTATTAATAAAACCTTTTAAACTATTTACACCATTTCTTTCATATTAAATAATGTCATATTAAAAATTTGTTTGTGATCTCATATAGTTTGTTATATTTTAAAATACCAATAAAATATTAATTTATTTATTTTCACTAATATCATATACTTATGTTTATATTTCAACTAACTACTTCACCTACTATTTTTAATATGATTACTAGTACTCTAATGAAACTCAAAATCAAGTTATATATATATATATATATCAACAAAAATAAACTTACATTAAGCTATAAAGTCAACTCATTGTGAATTACCATAAAACATCTCTGTCTAATACAAGCCCAAGACAAAAAGAGGAATGAATATGATGATGGAGAAGATTCAGAACAAAATGAATATAGGAAAACGAAAAAGCTAGCAAATATAATTAAGAAATTTTACATGATAATGAAAAATGAATATGTATTAATATATGTATCTAATGTATTATTGTATTATATGAGAAAGAAATAGAATGAATAGTGATGAGAGAAAGTGAGCAGTACTGACCAAGGATGAAAGGCAGTGTTCGGATGCCTCCTCGTCGCAGCGATTTCCTTTTGTTGTCGTCATCGTTGTTGTTGCTGCTGCCGCCGCCGCGTACCTCTTCTTTCACCACCAGTACCTCCTCATAGCTGGCCATACTCTTCCCTATCTCCATATGATTTTATGTCTCTACTACCCATTTGCATTTTTGAACTTAATTACTTATATATAGACATTATGTGATTATGACTATAATACTAATAGTTGCAATAATAAAATCAATCCAGAGTTGCTTCACTTTACATACATTGGCCCTCGTGAGGTAAATGTTTAAATATGTTTTTAAGTCTTATAAGAATATTATTTTATTTTTAGTCTTTGTAGTAAATAATTTTTTTTTTTTTTTGCAATGAAATGTATCATTTTTTATTTTTGCTACTTAGTGTTTTGTTTTATTCACCGCAAAAATTGTTCAATATATTGAAAAATTGGAACATGTAATTTTCATTTTAATTCTTTTTTTAAACTACTAAAATTAAATATTCTACATATTATATGGACCAATTCTAATTGAAATAAATTTTATAAGGACCAAAAACAAACAATAATAAATTTACAAAGATTAAATACAAAACAAAAATTATAAGGATTAAAAACAGTAAATAATATGTTCAAAAAGATGAAAGACATAATCTAATCTATGAAGCAACTGACTGCAAATAGATTACTCCATCATAAGTAGCTGTTAAACTAAAAAATATTATTTCACAAAAGCAACTAGCCATTAAAAAAATTCAGGATCCAATATAGCGACAAAATGAAGGCTGGCATCCAATTAAGTCAATCCCACAAGTCAAGCAGTCAAATAGAAACTACTTGAACTAGTTGTTTCCATTAATTATTATGGATTGGTGTCTTTGGAATCTCTTCGCGTGCAATTGCATAGATCAATTTCTTAAGTCGGCGGATAAGATCATGGTCGTCTTAAATTGTTCTAATCTTAAAAATAGATATATGCAAGAATTTGGCCTTTAAAATTTTATACACCAAAATTAATATATGTAGGAATTTGAGCCTTAAAAATTGGTATATATATAAAAATTTGGATACTTAAAAGTTAAAACACTTTGAAGCCCCTCAAATTGAAGCCCCTCAAAATTTGATGTTTATTGATATAATTAAATTTAGAATTTCAAATTTGATTCATTTGGGCCTTAAACATGTTTATTAATGTGTTTTGGAGAAATTTGTATCTTCAAAATTTGAAGTTCATGTACATTACTTTTGATTAAGTTGAAAGAGACTAACATCTAATTCAAGTGTCTTTGATTCGAGTATTTGACCGTATAGTTTAATTTTAACTTTGAAACATATGGAGTCATGGGAAGGTGTTACAACATTTGACAAAGACTTGTACATCCATCTTAAGTACAATTTTACTATACCAAACAAGATAATAATAAAATTCATTCATCCTTTGCAAATTCTCTTTTCTCATCCTCCTTACCCTCTTTTAAACTAATCAATGAAACTTCTCCATTCACCTGTTCCAAATCTTCTTGCTTGTTTATTTCAATAATCTCTTCCAAAGGCTTATAAGTATAGAACCAAGCACATATTACATAATAAATGAAATTTATAACTTGAATTCCACTAAGAAGAAAATAATAATACTCCAATTTACCTCTATTCAAATTCCTATCAGGTAACCAATTATTTTCTTTACCAGTATACTTATGCACTAATGTTACCAATAACGTACCGATAAAGTTTCCGATAGCGATTGCTACTCCGTACAACGCCGTAGCACTACTTCGCATACTTTCCGGTGATTGATCATATAAAAATTCCAAATGTCCAACAGACATAAAAACTTCAGCCACTCCATGCAAAAAATATTGAGGAACCAACCAAAACACACTTATAGGAATAATCGCTTTCGGATTATCCAATAAGTCGTATTTTGCAGCAACTTTTTTTCTTTTAATTTCCACTAATGCCGAAACTATAATGGCTATAATGTTAATCACAAAGCCTACTCCCATTCTTTGTAAACATGTGATTCCAGCTGGATTCTTCGTGATTCTGCGTGCGAATGGAACGAAGACACGTTCGTATAGAATAACGCCGACCATCATGGTTAGTATGCTGAAAATTGCCATATTGGCTGGCGAAATTTGGAAATTGCGAGAGAGATGACGATCCATTGTACGAGCTTGGATAATCACAAAGCTGTGTTGAGATGTTGTTGCAGTTATGATTAGAATCCCTGCTGCCCAAATTGGAAGCATTCTAATAAGGCATTTTAGTTCTTCAACTCTATGGACAGTGGCTAATTTCCATAAGTTTGGTTTTTGATTGAGATTTTTGGCTTCTTCTTCTGTTACAATTGCAGCTTTGTCTAAGCATCTACAAATTTAAACTTGAAAATAATCAAATTACTAGTATTAAGTTTGCAAAAGTGAACCTGAGACTTATTAATCTAATATCAAAAATAAACTTGTACATGGTAAAAAAATTGTCTCACTTGTGCATATTAGACAAAATTCATATCATATAGATTATAGAATAAAAATAAGCTCCATATCGTCATGAAAAATATTCAATAACATGACTCACGATAAGGGTTAAACCTTGTCGCTTCAAAATATATTGTTCAAATCTTTTGAGATAGTTGTAAAATAATTATTGGTATCATTTTAATTAGTTAAAACTTTCTCTTTCTCAATTTGTTTTTTTAGAAAATGTGCAAGAAATACATAATTTTTCTCAAACAAAAATCTACCATGACTTAGACTTCCATAATTGTAACTTTTTTTTGTTGTGACCAATTCCATAATATATCTTTTCTTTTGTTTACAATTGATCGAACTAGGATCTCATGCATTTTACTCAAGCCTCTAGCCAATAGACTAAATCTAACTTATGTTTGGTATCACAGTGGATATGTCAGAATCACGTTGATCCACTAGCTTATGCAAAATCACGGTGGATCGCCGTGATTCTGACATACTCACGGTGATTCCAAACATAATTGTAACATAGACTTACTTGAATTGTTCCGAGTGTAAAAGCCTTCCTTCCAAAGATATAGAAGAATCAAGCACCATATTTTGGTATAAAACCATAGGATCTTGTGGCAAAACCTCATTCCTCTTCTTCACAGCTGCCACAATCACTTGTGCTAATCTCACAAACGGGCTTCCATTTGGCTTAAAAGTCTTATAGAGTCTTGACCCCAAAACAAAAGCAATCAATGAAATAAACATTGCAATGGTTGGAATACCAAGTCCCCAACCCCAACCCATATGATCTTGAATATAAACCACAATTGTCAAAGCACTTAATGAAGCCAATCCAGTACAAAAAAAATACCAATTAAAGAGATTCCATTTTCTTGATTCAACACCTTTTTTTGTCATGTCAAATTGATCTCCTGAAAAGGGTACAACACATGATCTAATACCACCTGATCCTAAAGATGTGAGAAAAAGTGCTAGATAGAGTATCCATAGATGTGATGATTTTGGTTCTTGACAATGCATTTGTGTTGGACATGGTGGAGGGTGAAAATGAGGTACTATGGCTGATGTTGTTATAGTAATTAGTCCCTGTATTAATCACAAAAAAATCAACTCGTAATTAGTCAGGGATCGAACTCAGGACATTGTTTTTAATTTAAGAAAGAAAAATAAGTTCTTTTTTCCCTTCGAAAACCAAGTCGTAAACAAAGATTTTGAAACGAGGAGAGTGTAAGAAATTAACCAGTTCATAGATGAGAGTGGCGACAACAATAGTCCAAAATCGGCCAGCAAAAGAATCGGCAACGAAAGCACCAAGAAGAGGAGTCAAGCTAGATAGTCCACTAAAGTTGCTAAGAGTGATGGAAGCTTTAACCATTGGCATGTTCAATTGTTGTGTAAGATAGCTTATCATGTTTGCGTGAAAACCAGCGCTCGCAAATCTATCACACACTTCATTCGCTGCATAATAGTCCAAATTTCGTTCATCAGTTTATAAAAACAAACTAATTACTAACTTTAACCGTTTCAAACAATATTCATTATAAGATTGAACAATGATATTTAGACACTAAATATTTATAGATACTTTATAAAAACACATTCAATTCAAATGCCTACATGCTTAAGGCATGAATCTGCAGACATTAAAAACTACTAAGCTAGCAACTAATTAATTAGTAAGCAAAAGTATATACTAAGAATAATGAGAGAAATTAAGAGATTAATGTGAGGGCTGACCAAGGATGAAAGGTAATGTTCTGATGCCTCCTTTTTGCTGCTGCTTGCTCTTCTCTTTTTCCATCTCTCCATTGCCTATAATGCCCCTCTCTTTCTCCATATCTAGCATCTCTTAAATCTAAATGCTACAAACCGATACTGTCTATGTGTATGTGTATGTATTATATATTATATATACATCTTGCACTATGCTAATCAATTACACCATATAATATTTGAATATAAATCAAATTAACATTTATATGTGACTTTTATTTTAATTTTTTTACTTTCTTTTTTGTGACTCATTTTTTGTTCTTATTCTTATATTCTACTAGTTTGGCCATAAAAAAAATATTCCACTAGAGTTTACTTTTCTTATTATTCTTAAAATATTTACATATAAATCAAATTTACATTTATATGTGACATTTATTTTAATTTTGTACTTTATTCGATATTCCATCTTGCTAAAATAGACCTTTATAATATCAAGTGGATGTATCATATATAATAAAGATCATATCTATAAATTTGTACCCATATACAAGACTAATCTCTAAAACATTTACGACCTTATAGATGTAATTCTCCTTGACATCTTATCGCTTAATCTTGAGGTCGATCAGAACACATTTCAAGTTTAAATGCGAGTTCATCGAATAAATTAAAAAGAAACTCAAATTGCCCAATTCAAACGTTTTTAGTTGAATAATGAGGTCGATTGATTCAATCCATACCGTGAACATAAAATAAAAATAATATATATAATCAAATATCAAGTGTTATCCTAACTTGCATCTTTCATTCCATAAACTATTTGATGATTTCTCAACTCCCCCTTTATGCTCAAATATGTCAAAATCCACTATTAAAAATGTGTTTCCAAGAGCATATATTTTCATATGAAAGTGCTTCAAGTAAAAAGCCACATTTTAGAAAGGTGAATTAAGCCACATTTGAATTAAGTTATTAGACACTATATAATTTTCACAAATATTATTATTTTTCATGACATAGGGTTGTAGCTTTTAATTTTATTTTTGGTGAATGGGATGTATAGCCTAACAAGAAAATCGAAATGCAAATGATATACGGTAAATAAAATTTAACCAAGTTTTTTTTCTTCTTATATAGTTTCCTTTTATAGCATGTAATTCTATTCATGACATTTTATTTTACTACATTGTGAAAGACTAACCTTCTTCCACCAAGATTAAAATTTTGCTAAGTTAATAATAATGCCAATTATGATGACGTCCTCCCTTACGCCATGGAGAAATTTTATTGGAATGAATACTAAGTTGTTTTGCCATGGTTTTCTCGTAGGGACGAATCCCAAACAAATCTTAACATAAGAAGACAGAATTTTCCATTTATATATACTATACATCTATGAAGCACTGACACAGACACGGACACCGAATACGACACGAACACTGACACGTCAATACCGATAATAATTTAAGAAAATAACATAATTTAGTATAATCATAAGTGTTGGTGTCGTGTCAGTATCCGACACAGAACACGCGGTGTTCGTGCTTCATAGATATTAATGTACTATATACAAGATCCCAATCTCGTAGGACCTTAGACATAGTGATGTCCGTGACACTTTGCTTATTAATTTTTAGTTTATTTATTCATTCACTTAATATTTTATATGTAGATTTAATTTCCAGTATAGATAAGGATTCCAGTTAATTATTGGACGAGAGGTGGATTTTTTAGTCATAAATTTAGGAATGAAATCTCGTTTTTTCCGAAAATTCTAATTACTTGATAATATATTTTTTCATTGGATCAGTTCATTCAAATGAAAGAATGTGAATCAAGCAATTTTTATTTTTTTCTTAAGAAAATACCATGAAAGCAATGTTAATGTATAATATTGTTGTTACGGATAAAAATATTTTTAGTCTCTATAAAATTATGAATTTTAAAACTTAGTTTTTTTAAAAAAAAATATTTACTTTTAATTTCTACTTGCATTTTATAGAAACTAACTTGAGGATTAAAAGTTAGTAAAAAAAAATTGAGGATTAAAAATAGAGCTGTCAAAATGGGTCGGACTAATGGATCGAGCCATACGTCTACGGTTTTGGATGGGTCGGGCCTTAAAAAACGTAACTCAAAATGCTATGAAAATTGTGCCATGGGGATTTTACCCCCCAAACTGACGTTTTTGCCCATGGGGTTCATAAAATTGTGCCACGAACTTTCGGTTCGTAAAAACCGAAGTAATCATTTACCCCCCCTTTGAATCACTTCGGTTAATATTAACCGTACCATCATTTGTGGGGCTTCGGTTAATATTAACTGAAGCAGCCTTATATAGAAACAGAAACGCAGGCTTCTGTGTTCATTTGCGAAATTAGTTTTAAAAAACACTAAGTTCCTCTCTTCTTCTCCAAAACGGCTTTCTACTTTTATCTCCGCCGTTGTCCGATCTTCTAATTATAATGGTAAACTTCAATTTTTCTGCTACTTTGTGAGCCCATGAGATCAAAACATCTTTGGACTCCTCTTTAGCCTCAGTCACAAAATGATGTCCGGTGTCAATTGATATTGGTGGCGGTTGATCTGGAACCGGAACAATGTCAAGTGGTCGTGGAGGTTCATCTTCCATTACTACAAACCAAGCAATTGAAAATAATTAAATTAGCCACCTTTAATTGTTACAGTTCTAATAGAATACTAAGTACACACCTACAATACTAATAAGCAATTTGTACAACAATTTATAGGCCATTAGTAAGCAATTCTATCCAAAATACTACACAAGTTAGAAGCTACCCATTTTTTTTAAAACGCAGGGAAAATTCGGTTCGTAAAAACCGAAGCCAACTTCGGTTAGTAAAAACAGAACGATTCCTGTCAGACAAACCTACGAAACTAGACCTATGACAGCTACATTTAACAAAATTTAAATCGGTGGTTACCTCAATTTCGAGCTTCAATGAATGTTGGAACCTTTAGAGCAACTTTTGATGTTGAATTCAAGCTTTGAATGAGCACCAAAACGGATTTGATTTGGGGATGGAGATTTGAAAAAGTTTGGATGAAAATAAGAAGTGACTGGTGGTTCATGTATATAAAGATACGCTATGGTTTTTAAAAACCGAAATGGACCTTCGATTAGTAAAAACCGAAATTTCATGGCACAAATTTTTTATACCCCAAGGGCAAAAACGTCAGTTTGGGGGGTAGAAAAAGAAATGGGGGGGGGGGGGGGGGGGGGGGGGGGTTGGAAAAGCAATTTTCAAATGCTATTGGCCTTTTTTGGGCCAAGCCTATTTAGCCCATATAGAAATCAGGCTAGGCTGGGCTAGACCATCGGGCTTTGGGCTGGCTCATTAACCCATCATTTAATTGATAAAAACACATTTATGTCATTTTTGTAAAAATATTATCAATGAAAAATTATCATTTAATTGATAAATTATTATAAAATATATATTTAAATGTGTAAGCTTAATAAAAACGGTATATTTACCTAAAACTAGAGTTTAATTGATATTTAGTATTGATGTAAAAATTATTTACACTTGCATCAAATAATATCTATACTATATATCTATACTATATATAAAAAGGATACAAAAAAATTTTGGTGTGGACTTTTCATAATACCAATAATACCCTTGAATTTTTTTTAAAAAAACAAAAGTCTTTTATTAAAAAACTCTATACTATATATAAAAAGGATACAAAAAAATTTTGGTGTGGACTTTTCATAATACCAATAATACCCTTGAATTTTTTTTAAAAAAACAAAAGTCTTTTATTAAAAAACTCATCATAGAGACATGTCTTTATTTATTTTTTTGACATAAGTTAACACAGGCAGGCGCGTGAACGCGCCTGTCTGGCCCGCTAGTCTCTATAAAATTGATAATTATAAAGAACTAATACATCAAAATGATATAAAAAATATTTTTAAAAAAAAGAATAAAATAAAATAAAATGGGCTGGTTAACCCATTAGCCCACAAGGCCCACGAGGCCCGGGCCAGGGCTTGATAAATGGTACCCCAATAATAATTGAGTTAAGCCGGACTGACCCATTTATTTTGTCTGGCCCAGCGTGTCTGGCCGGGCCGGTACATTTGACAGCTCTAATTAAAAGTATCCATTTTTGTGATTTTTTAAGCCATGAATTATTTTTATAAACTATAATATTATAGAAGACTAAAATTATCATTAATATGAACTAAAGTTTAAAAAAAAGTGGTTTTATAAATTATAAAACTAAAAAACATATTCAACCGGTATTGTTTATCTTAAAGTTTCTCATTTTTTTAGAGATTACAAGAAAAGTATGACTTCAAACGCAATGTAAGTCATTCACGGATTTTTGTTGTTGTTTCTCTTTGACATTTTATCAAACAGTTAGGCACACTCCTTCATACATATAAGTTCTATTTTAGACTTGGTATCCGACCAAGAACAACTAATTCATTGAAAGATTCCATTTGAATAAGTTTGAGATTTGCTATGTATGTACACATCAAAGTCTTAATTTTTCACTGCCATATCAATTCCCGTTGGTATATACATATCACATAACCGCATTTCAACAAGTGTTACATTTAGTAGCCAAAACTAGGACTTGGGGTATCCAATATAATTATGTACTAATTTTAATCGGTTGTGTGATTTAAAAGGTTACGAGGGTAATCTGGACCATAAACTCTGTCGAGAGCGATGGGGTATGGTTGTGAAGCGTAAGTTGATTTTGATTGGAAAATTATCGAGGTAAGGACACTTTCTAACGATCTCATATACCCTTAAATACCGAGTACTTGCTATGCACATGTAATTGTTTTTTTTGGTTAAATATGTTTTTGGTCCCTGTAGTTTCGCAGAATTTCGTTTTTAGTCTTGAAGATTTTTTTCACACTTTTTAGTCCCTAAAGTTTTGTCAGTGAGTGTTTTTAGTCCCTACTTTTGATCAAACTCTTGTATACTTTCACATTTTTTAACCGCTCTTTGTATTTATGTTTATAATATTATAAGAACATCTCCGATAAAAATTTAGAATTTTTTAACATAAGATGAATTATTTATGAATTTTTATGTGCAAAAAACTAAAATATTCATATTTAATTCATCTCTTGTTAAAAAATTTTAAAATTTTGTAAGAGATATTCATATAATGTACTAAACATGACTATAGAAAAAAATTTAAAATTTAAAATGATATGCACGAGTTGATTGAAAAGTAGGGACTAAAAACACTAACTGACAAAACTTCAGGGACTAAAAAGTGTGAAAAAAATCTTCAGGGACTAAAAACGAAATTCTGGAAAACTATAGGGACCAAAAACATATTTAACCCAAAAATCCTTGTTGTTTTATGTGCAATTGTGAATTATTTGCATGTATGCTTGTAATGTATTTTTGGGACGAGAACCTTGTTAAATCCATGTTTATGTCTTCCATATGATTGTGAATATGTGTTGACATGTTTAATTTTACATAAGTTTTTTCTTATATGAAAAAAGATTTTCGAAAATAAAAGGAACCGGAGAAAATTATTGTCTGAGTCGCGTACTAGGTCGCTCTCTTTAAGACGTTTCATGGTACTGCTAGAATTGTGCAAAGCAAACAATCAACCGCGCCGTCTCCAGGATGAAACAGCCAAGTTACAACTGAATCGATCGATTACTGCACTGTAATGATCGGGAAGGATACATCTTCTTGAATGGTGCAACAATACCACTCGAAATTGATACAACAATATCAATTTTAACTGATATGACAATATCAGTTTCTAACCAATGAAACACACAGGAAAAGGAAGATTTTTCGTGTAGAGAAAATGAGCCAAAAAAAAATTTGTTGTAAGAGTTGTGTTCCTGTGTTATGATGAAAATGAAGAAGGTTCAATTGATATATTCAAAATCAGAACAAAACGTAGCAGACAAAGAATTAAAAACGAATTAGTGGGGGACAGACGGAGTAAAATGAATTAAAATCTTGTCTGGTGTCAGTTGACCGATTGGAATCACACTCAGACTTAGATGGTGATGAGTCGGCGTGATCTGCGTTAATAAACTAATAAAAATTTGATTAGTTTCGTGACTAAAAAAATAATACATCACCTCGACCCAAACCCAACCCCAGTCCGAGCCGGACGACGGCGGCTATGCGTGCGTGTGTGATGGTCAAGGGTAGTGCAAGGTCCGTTGTTCACAAAACGAGGTACCCCTTGGGGCACACCCCAAGTAGTCATTTTGGAATATATATACACACACACACACTACAAAGAGAGTGTTCTTACAAATGTGAGACTATTTTCCCACTTTTTTCAATTCACACTCCTTAATTCAAAGTACTACAAGATCAATGTGTTCATCCCATTTTATTTTCGATCACAATGTTTCAACTTCCATACTTTTTTTTTGACAAAAATAAAAAAATATTTATTCATTCAAATCGGTAAAGTACATCAGATTCAAGTACAAATTCAATACCGCTAAAAAATAAAAGTATGAATTTGTGAACAAGCTCACATTATCGAAGTTAATAGCATAAAACGGCATACTCACCTACAAATAATGTGATAAAATCAAAGTAACCAGAATACATATGCCTCCGGATTTGCATCGTTGACGAACTTTTTTTTTTTTTTGACAATAAGAAATTCATATCATTTCATTATATAATAAGTTATTAATACAAGGAGGGATCAGATAAAAAACATAGCATCGTTGACAAACTTAATCACTGTGTGAATCAATAGTTGACCGAAGTTGATCTGTCCATTCAATCAAACGAACACCACAACAAGACGGGAAAGCAAACAAACACCGCAACAAGACGGGAAAGCAAACAAACACCACACCAAGACGGGATACCAAACAACGTCGTACTGAGACGACGAAATCACACAAAAAAAAACATAAAAGAAAGATCTAATCTATGTGAAAATCACTTATTTAGATTAAAATAAATGAAAAGAGATGCACAGGGGTAATTTCGGGTTATAAAAGACCAAAAACCACCCCATTTTCGATGAAAGAAGATGAAAAATTTAAAGAGAATGAAAAGTTTATCTCTCTAAAACAAAATAGGGCTGGCTGTTTTGGTTGTCTTCCATTTCCATACATTAAATGAACATTAGCAAGTTCATTTTCCAAAATTACATATGTTGATTGATAATATGATACGTAAGTTGTTGCCTTGACATATATGGGAATGGTACCCTACAAAAAAAAATCTCCATTTACATGCAAAATTTAAAATCACTTATTAGTGAAAATTCCACCAGAAAATAATAAAAAATAATTGCCAATAAATGTATAAGGAAAATTAAAAAAAACAATAACTATGAGAATAATGAGAATGGATAATAGACCATCATATAAAAATAAAAGGTTAGATTAAAACATCACTCATGTGCTCAAATTTCACAGTATCACTTGCATCCCTTTCTTCTTCCTATAGTTAGCTTGCTTCTTCTCCTTTGTGTCCCTCCGCCTTCCGTCGCATCTCTCTCCTCACGGCGATGCAACCACCCTTGCCCCTTCGTTTACAGCTTCTCTCTCTCTCTCTCTCTCTCTCTCTCTCTCTCTCTCTCTCTCTCTCTCTCTCTCTCTCTCTCTCTCTCTCTCTCTCTCTCTCTCTCTCTCTCTCTCTCTCTCTCTCTCTCTCTCTCTCTCTCTATCTCTCTCCTCTCTCTCTCTCTCTCTCTCTCTCTCTCTCTCTTCTCTCTCTCTCTCTCTCTCTCTCTCTCTCTCTCTCCTCTCTCTCCTC